>JARHVA010002895.1:582500-970000 GCA_037957365.1 Torreya grandis
TGTTACTTTTTCAAATTTTTTGATTAAAGTTTTCATCTCCATCACCATAGCCTCTATATTCCATGACACATAATTTTTATTGTTTATAATATTTATGATATTCAATGAGTCCCCTTCCAGCCATAATTTAGAATATCCTGAATCCACAGCTAGTTTGATGGTTTGAAGAGCAACAAAAGCTTCGACAATATGACAATTTTACTTTCCAATGGGGATTACAACAACATCGATTACATTTCCCATATGGTTTCTCAAGACTCCTCCACATCCTGCATTCCCTGAATTCCCTTTACCAGCTCCATCAAAGTTTGCTTTAATCCACCCTTGAGGGGGGACATTCCAAATAACACCTAGTCTAGGATTTTTAGGTTTACCATTAGAATTTTCCGTTCTTAAGGGATTATCCACTTGAAATGTTGGGTTTGGATTCCTTTGCGATGAAAAATTCTCCTTAATAGCTCTAATGATGTTCTGCCCCACCACCCATCTGGATTTTTGGCAAACAATGTTACTTATCAAAATGAAAAATCATAACAAAGTACATATAAAACTAGTGATTTAAAAAGCATTAAAAGACCAAATAAGAGTTAAAGTGAGGTACTAAGGGAAATTATTAAATCTAAGTTTATCAACCTACACTCTCTATGCCCAATGAGGATATCCTATTATTTTTGCACATATCATAGAATGCATGCGCACCACACTGATTCATGTTTAACATTGAAAAGGAAAATAAAATAGATAATGGATACATATGAGTCACATAGTGACACAACATAAAAAAAAACATACAATGACACATATACAAATTCAAAAATGGTCAAATTCAAAAATAGTACAAAAATAATTACCAAAGTATAACTTAGAACAACATAAGGTTAAGAAAATGCAATCAAATCAAGAAATATCACAATAAGCAGAGATGAATCAAGTATACCTCTCCAAAATGAGGATGAAATTTCAATATGGTATAATTTTGGTCATAAATATATACAATATTTTGATTCTCATGGTCAAGGTTTGGGAAAATAAATAGAAGGCATCACTACTCCTATTTTAGTAGTTGATAATACTAGTCAACATGATTTGGAATTCATTAAACATCCTAAGGCACATTAGTCACATATATATTTTATCAAGGTGAAACATCTAGATACACATGAAATGGTATAGAAAGAGTAAGATCTTAAGTTGCAAAGTCAAAATCATGCTACATAAACAAACATTCTTAAAATGGGTTTTCTAACAAAAGATCCTTCGTAAAACCATATATCTACAATAAACATAGTTTCAAAGGGAAAAATCATAATTAATAATCCAAAGAATAATTTAGAAAGATCAAATCCATAATATGAGGAAATTTCCTTTAGCATTCTAGGTTATCATGATTTTAATTATGAAAAATATTATGATTCTGATGATGAACAATACATAGATTCTTACTGCAATAACATTCAATTACATCATAGCATTCAAGCTTTACATAATATTATCATTCTTAGTTTTGACACATGCCATAGTGATAGTAAGTCTCCCATGAGACTCATTTCTTAGTATGGCTCCTATTCCTTGTACATACTTCCTTCTCTCTCACTCCTTGTACATAGTTTATTTTCATTTTCTTTTACATAGCTACATCTAGAAAATACAAAAAAATATAACATGTCAAAATACAAAAACATTCTAATATTACTTAGAAAACACAAATTTATAGATTGTATACATTTTTATGATTACATTTCTTCTACTTTTTATATATTACATATTTATAACTATCTTAGTATAGTTGACTTTATCATACCTACATGCTTCACTTGTTCTTATCAAATGCTTGTAGATTACATATAAGACTTTCATCTTGAATTGTTATCATCTACCCGCTAAGGGCATATACACCAATATAGGTTTATTCATTTGATACATCCACCCACATAGGGGCATCTCATAAATAGTTATTATTACAAATTTCTATCCTTACATTATAATTTACACATTAATATATATTGATATTGATTATTGATACTCATTGCTCACATTTTTTTACTGACTATCACTAGTTAGACTCAGCATATGTACATAATTTCATTTACATAGATTTATACTACATATTTATACATGATTTCATTTCTAGATTTCCTAGTTTATACTTGATTGTGTTTCCTATTCTTCTTCCATTTTGATGGCACTTGAATATACCATTACTCTTTGGATCTATGTCACTTCTATTTTTGTATGCCTCGTACATGTGCCCATGTCCCTTGTATGTGATTTCCTAATTGTATATGCAGAAATTTGAACATGTCCTTCTATGTGGCTCTAAGACTTACGTATGTGGACATTTGAACATGTCCTTGTATGTCTTTAATTATCAGATATAGTGACATGTGTCCATGTCCCTTGTATTGTGGCCCCTTGGCCTATTTTTTCATGCCTCATGTTTTTTATATGTATTCTTTCATATATAAGTCTTTACCATGAAACTTATCTTTTATTATTACACACACTAGTTTTCAATCCCATGAGAGACCTCATGCATCTAATATTCCTACTTGGTTGTCATGATAGACATCATGTCCCATCTCCCTAGGTAGCTACTCAATTTTTTTGTTATACACATTGATTACATTTATATTGATACCCTTTTGTAATACTAGATTATAACATGCATCTTACATTACATTATTATGCTTATATTATTTTAAATTCTAATTTTATGTTTGCACATTTTATTAGAATATTACGTAGTTATCATAAATATGTTCTAGCTAACATATTTTATAGACTTACTTCTTTTGAGGATAGTTCTTACATAGGTTCCATAACTACCCTCAAAATAGGGGGAATTTACAAGGGTTTGTCATAGACGTCATCATCTTACGTTCTTATTCACATATTATTTTCAACACATACACCTAGTTTTAGAAACTAGACATAGGTCAAACACAGGAAAAAATATGGACTCAGAAAGTAGTTCAAATCACCCATATTTTAAACCAGACAGACATTAGTACCCATATTGGGACACTAGTACCATAAGATGCTACTATCCACTACATGGTGTTATTTTATAGTATCCCCAACTTTAGGGTAGTTCATATTAGCTATAAAAATACACTAAGTACACTACAAATTTACATAGATATAGTCACATGTTTGACAATTATGTTTAGATTTTGGTCAGATATAATTATTTCCACTTAGATTCATACTAGTTGCTCAGATTGGGGGTATCATGAATGGCATGCCAATCCCATATTTATTTTATGGACACATATACAATTATTACATACTGAGTTCATAATCAATAACTCATATATCATATTGGGGCCATGTACATGACACACAATTTTAATATGTTTAATTACACATAGGTTGATCAAAAGGAATGGTAACCTCTATGTCATTCTATAAACTATTTACACTTTATATCATATTATAGGTTGTAATCATTTTCATGCATTAATCCATCTATAGTGGTTGGTATTCCCAACTGGTCTAGAACTACCTAATGTACTTGAGTGGTCATAGAGCTGACATGCATAGTTGTATATACCCAACTAGATACTTTCAAGACTTTGTGAAATTTAGTTTTATCTACATCTACTTCACATAGGTGGGCAAAGATGGAGTCATATCCTACTTGATTTATTGATCCACCCACATGATAGGGTTAGAAACATTTTTGGTCTTATCAAAGATATTTAAAGATCATGATCCACCAAGCAAGGGTGGGAAATGATGGAGTCAAAACTAGATTGAGTTCTTGAGCCACACATATATGAGGATTGAGAAAGCTACCAACTCAGTCAGATCTATTCAATGATTTCATCACTATGTACACTCACACACATAGGTTTTCACTAGGTTCATACATAGGTTTGTGTACCCAATAAGATGTATTCATTACTGTACTCTTTCCTATATCTTTACTCATATTTACTTAGTTACTTTATTCAACATAGTCTTTCACTTTTAATAATCTCTTAAGGATTGATTTTTTCATGTTTCATTATAGGACATTGCTTTGGATCATGTTTCACATACACAAACCCAACTTCACATAATCATACTTAGCTACATGGGTTTCACTTCCTAGGTAAGTCTAGGTAAAATTATTTTTACTTTATACTAGTCATTTCAATTTGTTGCATTTATACCATAAATGGGGGGAAAATGTAATCACCTAAAAGTGGTATTTGGATGCTAAAAATGTTTATTGAGATATCCTATTCCTAATTTAGCCTCAAACCTATCCTAAAGACTTTATCACAATTTTCCATCCATTGTACAAATCACAAACATCTTCTATCAACTCAAACATAGTCCTATAATAACATTCCTAGATCCCAACCCATTGTGCCCAATAGTCTATCAGTTGGATGCTAGTGCCCTATTAAGGAAACTAGAGCCATATGGTGATACTATCCCCAACTTGGAGCTAGTGTCCCTTACCCTAACTCTCTTGAATGAATATATTTTCAAATGTGTACCCATATTAAGGTCATCCTAAGTACATTTTATTATCTAGACAAGCTATAAATTTCTATGAATATAAGACTATTTGACCTCTATAAAATAGATGGAAAATGGATTCAAAATGACTTTTCAAATAAGAAACAAGTTAAGCAAAATAAATTTAATTCATCCCTATTCTACCCTACTTCTACATACTACCATATACAACTTCCCTTAGCTCAGATTTTGAATATTTCCAATCTCAAGCATAGTTAAGTCATTCAATAACACTCTCACTCTAGATTCACTTACACTTACACCAAACACTAGGTGGGAAAACCACATTGAGTTTGATCCCTTAGAGTATTGGTATGTAGGAAAATCTCTTCATAGTGGGGTGTTGGGCATATCCAACCTATCCTACTAATGAACACACATTTTAAACACATGCCATACTTATATGGAGTATTAGGGTTCTCACACTAAATCAGATATTCTAGACACAATACAAACTTCCATATTTCATGTGCATAAGAATAGTACCTAGAAACATAGGTGAAGGTGCTCCTAGAAATTAGGAATAGTCCTATAAATAAGACACTAGTGTGATTTTAAGGACACTAGTTCCAATTTTTGGACACTAGAGAACCCTTTTACTACTATCCATATTTTAGAAACCAAATCTTTTGTAACAGTTATTTTTTAAATAAGTTTCTATTTGTACATATTTATCACTATTTTTAGAAATTCAAAATAAGTCAAAATATATAACAAATCAATGTTTTATTATTTCATATTATTTAACTAATTTAGACATCTCAACCCTTTAATCTAACTTAGGATTTGCATAGTCAAACCCTAAAAGGTTCTTCAAATGATTTAACCTTTTAGGGTTTGACTATGAAAATATTAAGTTAAATCAAAAGGTTAATATGTATAAATTAGTTAAATAATATGCAATAATTAAACATTGATTTGTTATATCTTTTTACTTATTTTGGCTTTCTAAAAATAGTGATAAATATATACAAATAGAGACTTATCGAGAAATATATAAAAATTAGGTTTTAGATAGGTATGAGTGTCATCAATAAGGTTCCTAGGTTTGATTATTCATTCTATAGTAGTGCCCCACCTAGATAGTAGCACCAAGCTACTCTACTATCCTAAAAATGGTGTTAGTGTCCTCTTTATATGACTATTCCTATTTTATGGGAGAACTTGCACCTGTGTTTATAGGTTTTGTTCCTACGCACATGAAATCTAAAATTTTGTATTATGATTAATATATATGATTTAGTGTTCAAACCTTAATCCTCCTTAAAATTATGACATGAGCTAAAAATATGTGTTAATTAGTAGGATAGGTTGGATGCCTTCAATAACCCACTGTGAAGAGAGTTGCCTTTGAGGATTGATTAAACCCGATGTAATTCTCCCACCTAGTGCTTAGTGTAAGTGTAAGTGAATTTTAGAATGAGAGTGGTCTTCAGTGCTTTGAGTGTGCTTGAGATTGGAAATCTTTGAAATCAAATATTATGGTAGATATATATGGTATTATGAAGAATTAGGGTAAAATAGGGATCAATTACCTTGATTTTTATCAACTTATTTCTTATTTGAGTAGGATTTTTGTATCCATTTTCCATCTAGTCGATAGACATTAAATAATCTTATATATATATATATATATATATATATATATATATATATATATATATATATATATATATATATATATATATGTTGCTTATGAAGATAATAAAATGTAATTAAGTTGACCTTAGGATGGGTACACATTTGAAAATATATTAATTTTGGAGATTTAGGGAAAGGGACACTAGATCCATGTTGGGGACACTATTTCCATGTGGCTCTAGTGTCCTTAATGTGGTGCTAGTGTCCAACTAGTAAATTGCTAGGCACACTAGGTTGGAATCTAGGAATGTTGTTTTGGGACTATGTTTGAGCTAACAAAAGATGTTTTTGGTCTACACAATGGTTTTAAAAGTGTGATAAATGCTATAGGATAGGTCTATGGAAAATTTAGTAATACGCTATCTCAGAAAACACTCTTAGCATCCAAACATCACTTTAGGTGATTACATCTACTTTAATTATGTTATCTTACATTGTATGGCTTAGTTTATTTTGAGGTAATATTTATTATTTTATGTATTAATTTTTTACATTTTCAATGTTATTTATGATTATATTGGCATAAATCCTTCATGGCACTGTAGACATGTCTTTTTTTAATGCTTAAACTTGAGTTGTGTAGGCATTTTAGAGGGAAATTGGATTTTTTCATAAGGGCTTCCACCCTTGCAACCATTTTTTGAGTACTTATAAAAATAATTAACATAATTTTCATCATTTTATTTGTAATTTTACTTATAACCTAATTATATAGGTTTCGTTCATGGAGGTTGTATGGTGAGTTTTGTCCTCTTTAGTTGATTTCTCTTATATATATATATATCTATATATATATATATGTATATATATACATATATATATATATATATACATATATGTATATATATATATATATGTATATATATATATATATACATATATGTATATATATACATATATGTATATATATACATATATATATATACATATACATATACATATATACATATACATATACATATATATATATACATATATATATATATACATATATATATATATATCTATACATATATATTTACATATATATATATACATATATATATACATATATATATATATATATGTACACACACACACACACACACACACACACACACACACACACACACACACACACACACACACACACACACACACACATGTTTCTTCTCCATTTATTTTAAATACATCATCATTATTTGAACACCATGCTCTAAATTAATCAATTATTTTGGTTTTAACTTGTTATACTTAGATTTATAACTATAAATTTTTTATTTTTTATTCCTCTTAAGTTCAAATTGTTGGTTGTTTTACACTTGTTTTAAGTTTTGTTCTTATTTTTACATTCTTTTTTGTAGATTTGTGGCATCCTAATTTAAAGTCTTGCTTCATTTAACTTTTTATTTTTTAATCCATTTATTCATATTTTATTTCACTTCATATTTGATTAATCCTACTCTTGTACTTTAGTATAGTGCTATTCTCATGAATTAATACTATGTTGTACACAAAGTCCCATTCTCTTGACTTCATATTCTTTATATTATTTACCTAAGGCATTTTGATCCATGTTACTCTAGTTATTCACCTTATTTTGTATCATATTTTTGATAGATTTTAAACTATTTTTTTAATATTTATTTATAACATATTCCTTCTTTTGATTTATGCCTATTGTTAACGCATTACTATCCTTTTCTATTTCACCTTATTCCTTATTACTTGGCTAGTGTCTTTTCATGTACTTTTACCACTTTTCCTAATATTTTTTCCACTTTATTATTCATTTATTTTCATCATGTCCATGTAGGACACATTTTATACCTCTTTCTCTATACATTCCACAATGTTTTGTCTACTTTATTCTTTTGCTTCTATGCATTTATCTTCTTTCAAGATCTTATCTCAACCATTTTTGTGGGTTTCCTCTTCAATTTAAAATTTTAGGTATTAATTTTAATTTTCTTCTCTACTATTAAGCTCTTTTAAATGAAAATATTTTTCATCATATTAAAATTAAATGTAAGTAATTTTCTTTTATACTCCAATGAATTAATCTCATGTCAATCTTTTTTTTTTAAGGAAAGAGATATTAAAATAAAATATTTTCCATGCAAAAATACTTTGATTTTTTATCAAGGATAATTGTGTTTCATTCACATTAACATTAAAATCCAATAAAATGAAGACTTTATTTTCTCCTTGAAAAGGAAAGATAATTATTGTCTTAAATTGGATAAAGATTAGTCCATATGCTTTAAAATTACATCTCAAATCATTTAATTTTTCTTTTGTAATTCTAAAAAACAAGTTTTAAACATTCAAAATGTTATATAAATTGTAGTTAAATATAAATTCCTCATGACCAATTCCTTTATTTCTTAATTTTTTTGTCCTTTGGAAATTTTGCTTTCCCATCATTTTTTCATCATCATTCCTGTATTTTACATTTTAGATGTATTGGTGTTTTATATTTATATTTTTTTATTTTTGAGGTTGCAAGATTTCATGACATAATGACTCAGTTATTTATTGAATTTAAACTCAAACTACAATTTGTGGAAATCACATATGAAATAATTTTTCACCTTCGAACACTTAGTGCACATCGTAGAAGGTAAAGAACCCAAACCCAATGAAAAATCCTTTTCCAAAGATCAATGATCAAATAAAAAATCAAGAGACCTTAGGTTTGATTGGAATGGTGATGACCCCCAAATTTCATGTGTATATTGATGGTTATATTCTTGCATCTCATGTTTGTTCAAAAATTAATTTTTTTTTATGATGTTGTGATTAAATATAAGCAAATTCAAGTTTAGGTTCAACATTAGAATTTAAAATATAATGATTTAAAAATATAGATGATTTTTTGAAAAAAACATCACTCTTTACGTTCTTAATTGACTGGTTTAGGTGTTAAACTTTAATAATTTAATTTAATTTAATTCACATTACCATGAAAAAATGGTTGCCTAAACGTTTTCAACAACTTATTACAAATGTTAATTCACAAATTTAATCTCTTACATTAGCTAATCACTTGAAGTTTGATATATTTTATACTTTATTGTGTCAAGAAGAATAAAATTTAATTCAATTTGGTAGTCTTAGAACTAATTAGCATGATTTTATGTCTAGACACCATAACAAGAAAGGAAAATATCATGTTAAGTCTACCAACACAAATTACAAAAAATACCAAAACTCTAAATCATAACCTAATAAAAAGTTAGAATGAAAATATTGTGATAAAAAAACTCATGATGAAGATCATTTCTTCCACAAGAAACATGATATTAAAAATCATAATCTTAAAGTAAAAAATGATGCTTGTAATAGTACTAATAAGACTAAAAACAACAAAAGTATAATATTAGAGATAATTTTAGTTGTGATTTGTGTACATATCCTATTGAATGGATTTTTGGTTCTAATTATACTTGACATATGACATACAATGTTGATTTATATACTTACTTAAAACTAGATCTTTCTAACAATCATTTAAGTCTTATTAACCATGTTTATTACAATGTTGAAGCCATATGAATTGTTTAAATCCCCAAAAGTGAATTGCATGATGTTTTTATTGTTCTCGATTTAAAGTTGAATTTGATTTTCATTCCATAGTTTTGAAAATATGACTATAAAGTATAATTATTTTTAAATACTTTTTATGTTAAATTAGCTAAACAAGATTTTAAAATTATTTCTACCACCTTTTTAGGCAATGATATATTTTTTTAAATTTACTAAGTTCTCTTCTTCCTCTTCTATTCATCCTTTGTTTGTTTCTATTGATGGTTTCTTATAACATGAAATATTATGAAATATAAGTTAAAAATTATTTATCTTATGAGGAAACTCAATATGGTGTATGGTTTTCCTACAATTACTCCTATTATTTTTGTTTGTAGTGGATGTATGGCTGGTAAAATACATAAAGAATCTTTTCCTAAGATTATATCTTGGCATAAAATTAAGAAACTCCATTTGGTTCATAGTGATATTTTAGGTTTTATTTATATTAATGGTTTGAAATATTACTTAACATTTATTTATTATTATACTATGTGATTTTGGAATTAATTATTGAAAACAAAAGATAAAGTTTTGGATACTTTAATTGATTTTCATCCCTTTTTTGATAATAAATTTGATTGTTCATTACACATTTTATGAAATGATAATGGTAATAAATATATTATTAATTTATTAATTTAATATTTTAATAAAAATGGTACTAAAAATGAAAATAATGTTTCTTACACATATTTAAAACTATGTACCAAACTCAAACATAAGACTATCACTAGAATGGCTAGGTGTATTTGTATGCTAAAAATATGGATTATAAATTTTGGTTTGAAGTTATGTATTTTTTAATTTATCTCATTAATATAACTCCCAATAAATTTATTTTTAAAATCACCCTTAAATAATCTTGGAGTGGTTGAAAACATAACTTGTAGCATTTGTGTGTTTTTGGTTGTGATGCATTTGTTCATATTCCTAAAGAAAAACATAAGAAGTTAGATTCTTTTATTTTTGTTAGTATTAGTGACCAATTTTGACCCCCCAATTTGAAAATTTTGACCATTATAGGTAATGATGCAAACAGTAAACTTTTCCCAACAGGGCCAGACTTTATGATTTAAATCAAAAATACCAAACTGCATACAGGCCTGAATATATGTTTTAACAAATTATTCTCGATTGCAAAATGTCACCTGGTCTCTTTTGCCCTTGTTAATGTTTGCCTTAACTTCTCCACCTTGTCCAAGATTCCAAGCCTCCTTTTGCTGCCTCTTCCTTGGTTAATCTTATAAACTATACTTCTTTACATACCAAAATTGCAAGCTAAACAACACCGCTGTCCATCTTTTCATGCTTCACCATAATGGTCTAAGCTTTGAAGGCTCTCATCTTTTCATTCCATATCTGCCTCAGCTATAGATCTTTCCCCTCCAGTTGCAGCGTGATCCACAAGGCTATCAGCTAATCATTTAATTGTGTTAGAAGGTTGGGGGAAACAGGAAACAGGATTGCCAATGTCAAATAAGTATCCTTCTTTAAAATAGGTGATCTCTTTATCATAAATACACAGAGAAATATTCAAAGTCTGTTCCTTGTCATTAATTTGGCGCTTCAGATGTCGATTGTATTAATCTAGATTGAAAGCATGATTAACTACAAACAGCCTCAATTACAATATATTTCTCCATCTGTGGACATGGATCTCCGCCAAAGGGTTTTTGGGAAACTGGCAAGGAGCAGCTCTTCCGTCCCACACATTTCTTGTTTACAACTGCAAATGAATTTTGAGAATGGCAGATATTTTTTTATCCTTGCCACACTCGAGAATGACTTTTTGTGCAAGTAATTTCTGTCCTTTCATCCATTTTGGATGTGAGTCGGACACATGAGCACAAACACTGTCTATAGCTCTTTTTCCAATTGATATTCTTGAAATGTCACCTCCTAATTCCTCTGAAAATACCAACAGATTTCCTCTTGGTTGCAGCTAGGATCGGGGAACATGGTACCAGTGTTGAATAAAATGTTCACAATCTTCAGTACATTTCAATGGATGAAAACATCCTTGATATTCACATCCACATGAGCAATTATCTTGTGTAAGAAATGTATTCAAGTATCGTCCAATGCTCTGTCTATCCAATAAGCTGTTACATTTGGGCACAAAATTATCGCCTGTATAAAAGCCTCAATGGCTACGCCAAGGTGTTCCTTTTTGAAATAAGTATTGCCTTCTTGCTTTAATAATTCGGCCTATTTCGCAACGTTTCCATTCTTCTTATCTCAGCCCGTGAGATACACCGCCACCATTCTCAGCTGTTCCAACTCAATTGGAACCACATTCCCTTCAATCAAGGATTTCGATAGATTGAGAAAACCCCTCTACGCCTTCAACAGACTACAAATAGGTGCCCATCGTGGGGCTCGAACCCACGACCATAAATCTTTTATATAAGTTTGGGCAGTTTCCTAAATATAGGGTATATACATCTACACTTTTAGAGTTTGGTCTCAATGACTCACCCACGCAAAATTTAAACACTTCATTTTTGAATACACACACAGAACTACCGAACCAATCATAGTATTGAAACATGCCAATGCTAGAATTGGACCAATACTTTCAACCAACACATTGAACGATATAAGACAACAACAGATTTAAGAACTTAATTTATTATGTTCATATCAACGAATTCAGGGGATTACATTCAATAATAAACATATTTCAGATGCAGTATGCAAACAGTTAACACTTGTACCTTCATTCATCTCTCTATATTTCTCTCATTTGATTCCTGCATTTCTTCTTGTTGCAGATTTGCGTTTTTTTATATATACTGTTGTTCATTCTTCCTCCCTCCTTGCTGAGAGGCTTTCCTTCTATTCCTCCTTCTCTTCTACACCTCTTCTACGTACCTCTCTATCCCTGTCTATATCAGAGTAGTATATATTTTGTTTTGAATAAATCTTTTTTTCTAACCTCTGCGCCCAACTTGGGCTTTTGACAAAACAAAATACAGTTTTCAATTTGTAACAATTTACCAAGGTTGAAAATATTTCAACTACTTCTCCATTATTCCCTCAACAGCCCCAACTATTTTCTTTTTACTTTTTATTTTATTTTTACTTTTATTTTTTTACATTTTCTCCTTAATTTCAACCTTTTAGAGGAAACACAATAATTTTGAAATTCGTTTATGATGCTCCTGCATCATGTAAAATGTTGTTTTTCATGTTTTAATATACTTGTTCAAAGCCTTGGAATGTCCCATGAGGTCATCAAATAACCTTGCTAAGGCCTTATTATTAAAGTTTAAGGTTAATTTACAAAAATTAAGGTAATAGTTTATCTTTACATTATACTAGGTTCAACATGTCAAGGTGTAATGAGACTTGGTAAAAAAAATTTCATAGGTCCTTAGTTTGATCTTAAATTCACTTTACCACCTAGTAAACTTGTATAAACATTTCATGTTGATTTCAAAAGTTTAAGGTTTATTTTTGGACTTTAAGGCAAGAGAAATTAAAGAAAAATATGTTTTTGGTCAACTTACATGTGTGTTAAAGATAAAAAATTCCAAAAATATAAAAAAAACACACTTGATAAGGTTATTTATGGAGTTATATAACTATCATATATGTTAGGATGTTAGAAAGTGATTAGTTTCTTGTAGCTTAATGCTAAATAAGTGAGTTTCACTTACTTGTATGGACTTGACTTCTCCTATTCAAAAATAATGTTGAAAATGTGTCTCTTAATCTTATTGACATCAAAATTATGCTTTTATTTTAGGTACAAGTCTCAAAGAGGCATAAGTTTCTTCAAAACCTCCAGCACCCTCTTCACAAGTTCATAAAGGTAGTTTTGAAGTGTATGGTATGACCAGGAGAGAGAGATAGAGTCAAGTTATAATATTTTTTAGAAGGGATGGGGTCATAGTAAGATTAAAATTTATTCCATTCATTTTTAGATACATACCATCTGATTTATGAATAATTGATAAGACTCTAGGGTGGTCTAAAACTACTTTCAAATCCCATGGGCTCAAATATTATCCTTGAAATGATAGTTTTAGATGATTTGGATGCATAAGATAAATTAGAGTAAATGTGTAGGGTATGTTAATATATTTAATGTGATTATATAATAAATTATTATCATGTGTGGCCTCAATTTGGCAAGAAACCTCCATTATACATAGTTTGCAAAGTTGATTACCATAGTTCCTTATTTGTTTCAAGGTCTTCAGTAGTTGAAAGAATGGAATGAGGGACTATATAAATATTTTCACTCTTTTAAATGTAATTATATATCCATCAATGATTCTCCATTTCTTCACTCCAATGCCATCCTCTCCAGGTAGTTTCCAAGTTGACTATCAAACACTATGTCGTTAACTTATTTACATTGAGTGGTTTTTGAAGGTAATGTTTTGCATGGTGAATTGTTTTTAGAGTCATGAAATCATAATATAAGTGAGAAGGAAATGAATATATGATATTATGGTGAAAAAATTTAATACTTACATCAATTCAATCCCTAAAACATAGGAATGTAGACCGACAGGTCTATAGACCTGTGGGTCTATATTTCATGAGAAACACTTTTGAAATGTACATTAGAAAGTGGTTTTAAATGTAAAAAAATGAGATAAATATATTTTTTTCACAATTTTAGAGTATCAACATCTTGGAGAGGCATGATTATAAAATCAATGCTAAAAAAAAATCAATGATCATCTAAACTAACCTATAGTTAGGACATGAACTAGAGTATATATGTTTATGAGAGTAAAGATCAAGAGGTCTATATGAAAGTTAATAATAACATGGATTGATTCTAAAACACTCAATAATAACATGGAATTATTCTAAAACACTCTCTAAAGACCATAAATATTACTAATGTTAGTGAAAATGGTTGTTGCATAATGACAAGCTTAGATGGTTATATATAGGTTTGTCTACAAGAATATGGCATATGGGCAAAATGAAGGTCTAAATATCAAATTTTGAATGTTATATTAAGTCCAATACTTCAAGACACAATTTATATAACATTGAAGGTTTGTTCTTAATGAAACATGGTCCAAAGATGACTAAAATGATATGAAAGTCAGACCTATAGGTCTTCAACCCTGTAGGTCTCATTTCTCACATAAAATGAAATAACTCTTAAATTAGAGATGATAGTTTGAGGGCCAAAAAAAAGGGAGAATGTGATGAAAAGTATGGAGTGTTGATAGAGGTTTTCACAAGAGGAAAAGACCCTTGGATAAGCTTAATACTCAATCAAGACTTTATATAGGACTAGAAATCTATCTATAGGCCTACTTGAAATACAAACTCATCTCTAAGCATAGAAGGAGAAGATATTATGTTTAAAATTGATTTTGGAGTCTAGGATAAAAGTAAATTGAATGGAATCATCAGAACCAAAGTGAAACCTAAAAAGAAGTCTAGAGAAAGATGATCAACCAAACTTCACTTGAACCTTACATATAGGCCTATATAGTCTTGAGAATAAGGGTGCCTAATTGGTTTGAAGAATTAGGTCTATAGGAAGAATAAAAAACATGAGAATGATACTATAATGTCATTATGACTCCAAATTAATTTTAGAGTAAATAAAAGTGGTACAAATGTATACAAGCCTATTTAAGATTATTGAGCCTAAACCAAACACGTAACCCTATATATGAACTTTTTATAATGGAAGTTATTTTGTGAGAGTAATACAAATATAAATAACCCTAGAAAGGATATAAATAGGATAATGAAGACTTTGTGAAAAATCCATGAGACCTTGAATCTTTCAAATGAAAGGAAGATGATTTATACAGGTTGTTAGGGTCATTTGCATCAATTGGATTATAAACCTTAGGCATCAACCCATGGTGTTGTAGAAGGTTTAATGAATTTAAATCATAGTAATATCATAGGAATAAGTAAAAATAGGTGTTACATTCATATATAGGTCTTTATTAACTCAGACCAAACTCTTAATTAACACTTTTATACTTGTTTTCTCTTTTATCCTTCATACACATAGTCTTCCAACTCGAGTTGTAGTTTAAGATGTTCATATATTTAATGATAAGTTTCATGTTATAAATATATGTTATAAGAATACATAAAGTTATATGTAATAAAAATTCATGGCATTAATTTTTATATCTAGTGCCTTACTATATGAATCATTGTTAAGACACTAAAACACTCACATGTTACCAATAAAGAAAGAAGTGACCCAATGGAGGAGATTGCCTATCTAAGTACCTAAAATGGATAATATGAGTTTATAAAATAAATGGATTAAATTCAAAACTCCCATATATACCTAAATGACACACTTGATAGTACATTTTAAGGTACAAGTCTATGAAATTGGTCTAAAAACGTAGTTGTAAGTTGGGGTGTGAATAAATAGGCTATGTACTTGTTTCCAAATCAAGAGAAAATGCATAGTAATAATTTAAATACACTATAAAACCATTAAAACAATTCTTTAGGTCTCTAAAAATGATACATAATATCTACAAGTTAACAAGTTGGCCAAGAAGGTGAGAAATGCATCATTTGCTAGTCAAATGGCCTACCTACAGACGTATTGAGCAATTCAATAGACCTCTCTTCAGTATGTTGAGTTTATTTATGATGCTTTAGGCCTTAAAAAATAAATTAAAATCTTTATATCCAACAAATTTCTTTATAAACACTCCAACTATCTCTTAAGCCTATTCAATTACCTAGGCTAAGGTTTTTGACCATTTCATGGTTTACACATCCATATAAGGCCTCAAAACTTTAAAATTAACATGGATCATGGAATTAGGATGGGTAAAGTTAATCACACACTTTTCCTAAGTTTAACACATGTGAGAGTGATTTTGGGTTAAAAATTAGCTTATAGGCATGGAGGCCTAATTAAGGAGAGAGGATAGTAGAAAAAGTGTACTTGCAATTGGTTTTAGGTCTTAAAATTTTAAATTGAGTTAAAAGGGTATACTATGTCCTAAAAAATTGATTTATTTTTCAAATATCCCTGATAAATTCTTCTAAATAAGGAGGTTTTAATTTCTTTAGGGCTACAAGTAATTGGGTGATAATAAGAGCTTGTGGTACAAAACAAAGTCTTGGAGAGAGTTTGAGGCCTCCAAATGAGTTGGTATAGGTATTATATGATATAATTATGCATTCCATGTATATATATTTCCTTTTTGAGGATTATATAAATATTTTGTACTTTTAAACAAAAGTAGGCATAGTAAGTCCAAGTGGGATTCAAGACACTTAGTAGTTTTAATCAGCATCATAAAATCAGTTATGAAGACTCATAAATAAGTGAAAAGTGACAAAGAGTAGGTCAAGAGATAGTTTAAGAGGAGATAGTTATCAAGTGTGCCATTTTTACACCACAAGATAAGGTAAAGGGTAGTTTTGAAGAACAAGGCAAGGTATCATGCAATGTTGTAAACTCCCACACCACTTGGAGGAGAGGATCATCTTTAAGATATCAACACTTGTCCTTGGTGACATGATAGAGCTATTCAAAACTCATTTATTATTTTAACTCTATTTTAGACACTTCTCTCTCTCTCTCTCTCTATATATATATATATATATATATATATATTCAACCTTGATAGACCATGTTTGTATCCTCCACCTAGGTATGGAAAAATCCCTACTCATTTTAAATCCTTTGATAAATGATAAAAGGCTATTTTTACCTCTTCATTTTACTAGTTTCAATGTGTGTACTTGACTGGTAGATCTTGTCAAGTGATTGGCTTTGATTCCTTAACATGCTTGTCTTTTTTTGGTATTCATATTTAGTTTAAAACTTATTTGTATGTCTCTTCAAGTGTATAAGAGAGGTTTTAATACCGATTTAGTTTTATTTTCATTAGTGTCATTTTATGACCTCTTGACTAGTCTTCCTATCCTAAACATCTTTTAGTACCTAAATAATGAAGTGCAGATGTAGAGTGGTAGATTAGGAGTAGTGTTTATTATAATTTAGTCTTTTGGTTGAAGTGTGAATTTATTTGGTTTTTAGTGGTCAAGTATATTTGGTGTATCACCTTAATTATATTAGTTTCCTCTCTCTTTTCCAAGAAATTTGTTAGAGTAGTTTATGAGCCTAAGTGATTCATCAAAGGGAGCTAACACTTTAACCTAAAGATACAATCTAATATTAGTACACCCATACTCTAGGATTGTCTCCATGTTATTAAAAATGTGGAATGCTTTAAATACCTTATAAGGGTGTAAATATGGTTGAAATAGTTTTAGCATGCTTGGTGGGACTAAGGTCCAAAGTATTGGAATGATTGTTGGTTTTTGCATTCTACATATCAACCTTTAGAGGCAATCAAAACATCAATGAAAACTCCATGCTCAATCAACTAGTTATGTAGGCCAAGTAATTTGTTAAAAGTAAGTTGTGATTTCAATTCATTATCTTGATGAGGTCATTATGGTTGAGTTTAAAGTAGAGTTTAGTTACATGCAAGTTGGTGAGGTATCTCAAGCCTATGGTATTCCCTATCAAAAATATGATTAGCCTTGTCACCCTCACTACGATCTATATCATCTTTGTATTGAATCATATCAATCATATGATCATCTTAAACTCCAAATACATGACTATGATGTTGCATATGATCAACCTTATCAGGACCATATTATTACTAGTCATCATAGCCATTTCTCAAATCACTCCATTTTAAGTTTCAAGAAAACTCTCTTGGGTTATGAAAGGTATATGGTAAGCCTTAACACACAAAGGGAATATGTTCAAAATGTCCCTAGTCATAGCATTCATAATATTAGGTACTCATTACAACTAATGAAGGAGGAATGAACACCTATTGAGAGATAAAATTGGCGAAGCCTTTCAAGTGAGATGATGGATGTAAGTGGTGTTGACCAAATTTTGGCTTTTCATGCCAAAATTGGGCACCCCTATCCATTCAGTCACCTATATATGTCTTTGGTTGGACTCAGTAATGAATTTTCATTTGAGAGAGGTATCCTATATAAAATCCACAACAAATGCACAAGTCTTTCCTTGAAATAGTTTGTTTTGGTATTTTGATAAGCCTTCAGCACTTTTAATTTGACTAAGTGTTTAATTTATTTTAGGTTTTATTCAAGTGTTTCTTTCAAAGGTTTTGTTGAATTCTTTTAGACTTTTTGTTTGAAGCTTTTCCCTTAAGTATTTTCTTTCAAATAAATTATCCACACAACTTTTCCAAAAGGCACTTTAACTTTCCCAAAGGGCTCTTTCAAGTTGACAAGGACCTTTACATTTTTATAAAGAGTATCTTTTAGGCTAAGTAGACCATTTCCAAAAGTTTGAAGGACAACTATAGGTTTTTTGAAGGACACTTACATTCTTTTGAAGGGTCACTTGTAATTATTCTAAAGGATCACTTTCTTTCTTCAAATGATAATTTCATTTTCCCCTAAAAGGACACTTGTCTTTTTGAAAGGACACTTTCGACATCCTGAAGGGGATTTTTCAAAAAGTTCAAAGGATTTTTTTAGGGAAAATGTGGACCATTTCAAAATCCTAAAGGGTATGTGACACCTTTTGAACGGTATCTGCAAGAAGGTTTATGGGGAGATAGACCATTACAAAAGTACCAAAGGGTTATTATTCAAAGGGAAAGACCATTTCAAGAAGTTTGAAGGAATTCTTTTAGACAAATCATCTAAAGAATTCTTTTATAAAAATAAAATGGTGTCAAAGTCTATTTGTTTCAAACATTTTGTCTATGGGAATTCTGAAGGGCATAAAATACTAAGCAAGAAAGTTGAAAGAAAAGAAGGAAAGGTGACCATAGATAAATTGTCTAAAAGAAAATAGGAAATAAAAAATTTGAATAAAATACCCAAGGTGACATCCTACAAAACATAAATATTAGACTATAGAAATTAGCCATTATGATTCAAATAAAGGAGTGATGGCATGCATAATTTCAACTTCAAACTATGAAAATAGCCATTGAAGTTTGCAAGGAGTTTGGTAGACACCTAAAAATAAATATGGAAGTGACACATGGTAGAATCTTAAACATATGTAAACAAGCAAATGGAAATACATAGGTTGATGGAGTGATTTTTTATACCATTTCATATCTCAACAAGCTAATAAGTAACAACTAGCATCCAAAAAAAATTCCAACAATTGAGTCCATTTATAACAAAACATAGTTTGAGACATCTTCATTCTACTGGTATAACCATTAGAAGCTTCTTATATAATGTAGTGTAACTTTTTCTATTTTCAATACTGACACATGTCTAAATGACCTTCAAACTCCCTTTAAGCGATCTCTTTCTCAAGACTATATATGTATTCTCTTGGCTTATTAAAAAAAAATATCTTTACCTAGTATGGTAAATCCCTACCAAGATTTTACCTTGAATCAATAAAGACAAGTGTTTTACCTCATTCAAAGATGCATTAAGTGTATATTCTTGGTTTTAGTATGTGAAAGTGTAATCTCCATTTACCTTCATATGTTAATTCCATTAGTACTTGGTATATTGTGATTCGCTTCTTGCAGGTCAACAAGAAGTGTCTAAAGACATTGTAGATATAGTGAATAACTAATTTAATAGGGTGTCTTGTAATTCCTATTATTTAAGCCTTCCTAAATCTATGCCATATCCTAGACCCCATGTTGAAACATTGATGTGAGAGAGTCTATATTGAAATAAGTGTATTTATAACTTATTCTTATTTGAAGTGTATGTCCAGGGTATGAGTAGAGTAAATCTTTTATTGCATCACTCTAGTAGAATAAGTTTAAATTTTAGTTATTTTAGCCCTTCTAATTTTCTTGATTTGTTAGTTTATAAATATCTAAAAGGTGCATCAAGGGGAGCTAGCCCCTAATCTAGAGATTCATCTCAATAGAATTATCAACCATAGCAAGAGAGATGATTCCATTATGCCACTTAGATGAGGAGAGCTGAGCATCTTCTCAAGGGTGAAAATCTAAGTGTCAACAATTTTTGGCATGCCTAGTGGGACAATTTATCCAAGGAATTGAAGAATTATTGGTGTGTTCTTCAATCAATCAATCTTTTGGAGGCTTTTCAATCAGCACCAATGGTGACTCCAAGTTAAATAAGTTGGTCAAGTAGCCCTAGTGCATGAGGAGATCATATTTGGTATGTATAATCCCATTGTAGATTAATAAGGATCTCATGTTCCTTTATATAGTTTTGATCAAGCTCATGTTGTCCATGCAATCACCTCAAGCAACCTTCCTAGTTGTCCTTCTCCTAGCAACTTCAATAGTTCTAGGGAGATAATATTGGATTTTGAGAAGTATATGTTAGAAATAGATAGGTTGAATTATTGAAATAGATACCAACAAGAGCTTATATATAAGGAATAATTCTTGTTTAAGTAAACTCAAGTCATGCAATCTATGGAGGAGAAACTAGTAAGGTGGATAATTCAATCCACTCAAGGTAGTTAACCTTTTATCCCTTCTTCCATCCCAAAATAGCCTCTTCTTATAATAAACAAACCCTTCCCCTGTACACCAAATCCTTTTTATAAAATATCACTTGCTCACCACAAAAAAATGAGCCAACTTTCTAACCCATCTAATTCATTAATTGTTCATATTGTTAATCCTTTGCACCTAGCAATACAATACCAAAGGACATTAGAATGGCCTTCTATGAAAACTAATTTTTTCAATTCCTTAGATTGTGATCTCTCCTTTGAATAAAATCATCTTACTTCTTTTAGAAAATAATACGTCTATCCTCAAAAAACTCTTCCTATGCATGTGCAAACTCTTCTTGATTCCCCTCAACCTCCTCAATTTCGTTAGCATGATTTTAAGATTCCAAGTTGGATAAATGTCTATCAACTAGCTTAAGATCTTGATAAAAATGAAGTTGCTACCTATCCTTAAGAAGATAGCTCCAATCATAAGATCATGAGTTGGAATGAAATAGTGGAATCATGGGGTAAAAAAGAAGATAAAAGTATTGTTCAAGAGTATGAAGTGGAAAATGAAGCTACTCCTCCTCATCATGATGATGTGTATGATCTCTAATAAATAATCTTCTAATAAAATCTAGCTAAATATATTGAAGAATTAGAGTCAAGAATAAGGTTCCTTATTCAAGGTGTAATGGAAGGTTTAGGTTGAATTGAAAATTCCATCTCTAAACACACCCCATATACACCTCTTCAAGAGATTTATCAAGGTATATCTGATGTAGATAAATTTATGACCAAGTGGAAGGAAGATAATCAATTTATTTTATCCCAAGGTTTATCTCCTCTTCCTCATAAACTTCTCAAAGAAAATCCCACTTCTCATTCCCTATCTGATTTTGAGCTCACTAGTGCTTGCCTTTTTTCAATATCCATTCCTAAGTTCTCTCTTTAATCCCATACTCCATTTTCACTCCATTCACATTAAATTACCTTCCATACTACAACTCCTACATTTTAGACTCATGAACCTATCCATTCACCCTTCATTTCATTCCATCCTAAAGAGGAACCTATTTTAAGGGAGGCACGCGAGCAAGAGAAAATGCAATTATTGGCTGATCAAGAGACTACCATGAGTGAGAATTAAGATTATATCATCATAATTACTTGATATGAACATCATCATGGTGATTACCATCTTGCTGGTCAAGTGGAAGGCACTATCAAAAATGAATAATACAATCAAATCATATTTCAAGAGGTGGTTGTTCTAGGAGGTTTTCATGAAAATAAGGTTGAATAAGTGACCCCTGAAGGTGATATGATTCAAAGAGAAGATATAGGTCATACATACATGTAAATTTTCTAGAAATATGAGGATGAGATTGACAAACTTCACTTGTCAACATTGGATGGAGAATGTAAGCATGGTGAGCTCTCTTTTCCTTTGTTTGATGAACTTTCTTGTTGCTTTGATGAAGATAATGACTGAGCCATGGGACCTGAGTTAAATGAGGTTTAAAAGCATGTTTTTGAGTAGATAAATAGTTTTTTTTGAGTAAAAATGAGAAATGTTTGATTTTTTTGATAGGGGCTTTGAATAAGGAATTATTGAGTAGGAAAATGATGGTTTCTAGAATGAACTAGAAATTATTTGTCTCGGCTTAAACATCATGCCAACCACACTTATTTAAGAGAGACATGATGAAGAAAGGGATTTATTTTATAAGATTATCAAATATATATAAAAGAATGAGTTAGTCCATGATACATACCAAGAGGGCCATGAGCCAAATGAACCCTATGATGATGAGATAGTAGCCATTGATCCATTGATAGACTACACTAGCATGAAGGACAAGCATGAGACAAGCTTTAAATATGATTATGAGTACATGTATGTTGGAGACATGTTTTAACATAATCCACTTTGGTACATGCCAATAAATGTGGTAAGCAAGAAGAATGAGTCAATAATATCCTATTATAACTAGCCACTTGTTTGGCATCATGAGGTTTCTTGTCATGGGAGAGACCTAAGAGGTTTTCCATTTGATCCAAGAGGGAGAAGAGCATATTTGGTTAGCTTTATATAATTAGTTTTCTTTCTATTGTGTCTTCTATTTTCCTAAGTGATAATTAGCACATGTGTGGTTGCTTTGGTCTTTGTTGTGTGTCTCTTTCCTTTGTGTGTTAGAGGTAGCCAATGGTTGTCTATTGATCAAGTTCTAAATCATGGTCAAGGTTCTTGGTTTATTTTAGTCCTTAATTGACTCCATACCCAATGGACTTTTTAGGCTACTAGTATGGTTAGTATAAAATTCATACTACCCTTATAATTCACCAATTTGTTGACCAAATTTTGGCTTTTCAGGCCAAAATTTGGCACCCCTATCCATTCAATCACTTGTCCATGTCTTTCTTTAGACTCAGTAATGAAGTTTCATTGAGAGAGGTATCTTATATAAAACCCATAGAAAATACACAAGTATTTCCTTCAAATAGTTTTTTTTTGTCTTTTTCTAAGCCTTTGGGTCTTTTATTTTCACTATGTGTTCAATTTCCTTTATGTTTTATTCAAGTGTTTCGTTTAGATGTTTTACCAAATTCTTACAAACTTTTTATCTGAAGCTTTTCCCTTAAGTATTTTCTTTTAGATAAATTATCTGCACAACTTTTAGGAAAGACACTTTAAATTTCCTAAAGGGATCTTTTAGACCAAAAAGGAACTTTGCATTTTTGTAAAGGGTATCTTTGAGGCTAAGTGGACCATTTCCAAAAGTTTGAAGGACAATTGTAGGTTTTTTTAGGGACACTTAAATTCTTTTGAAGGGTCACTTGTAATTATTCTAAAGGGTCACTTGCTTTCTTCAAAGGATCATTTCATTTTCTTGAAAGGACACTTTCCTTTCCGAAAGGACACTTTCAGATTCTCAAAGACACTTTTTCAAAAATTTTGAAGGATTTTTTTAGGGAAAAGGTGTACCATTTAAAAATCTTAAAGGGTGTGTGACACCTTTTAAAAGGGTATCTACAAGAAGCTCTCTAAGAAGATATACCATTGTAAAAGTGATGAAGGGTTCTTTTTTAAAGGAAAAGACCATTTCAATAAGTCTGAAGGTATTCTTTTAGACAAATTATCTAAATAATTCTTTCATAAAATTTAAAAGGTGCCAAAGTCCACTTCTTTCAGACATTTTGTTCACATGAATTACAAAGGGCATAAAAGACCAACCAAGAGAGATAAAATAAAAGAAGGAAAAGTGGTCATGGAAAAATTATTCGAAAGTATATAGGAAATAAAAAGTTTAAACAAAACACCCAAGGTGATGGCCCATAAAATGTCAATCTTAGACTATAAAAATTAGCCATTGGGATTCAAACAAAGGAGTGATAGCCCATAGAATGTCAACTAAAAAAACTATTAAAATAGCCATTGGATTATAAAATGAGTTTGGTAAGAACCTAAAAATAAATATGGAAGTGACACATGGTAGAATATTAAACATATGTGCACAAGCAAATAGAAATAAGTAGGTCGATGGAGTGAGTTTATATATTATTTAATATCTTGGTAAGCTAATAAGGAACAACTAAAAACGAAATAAAATTCCAATAGTTGAGTCAATTTATAGAAAAACATAGTTTAAGACATCTTTATTCTACTAATATAACCATTGAAAGCTTCTTATAGAATGCAGTGTAACTATTTCTATTTTCAAAATTGACACATGTCTAAATGACCTTCAAACTCCTTTTACTTGATCTCTTTCTAAAGACTATATATATGTATTCTCTTAGATCATTTAAAAAAATCTCTCTACCTAGTATGGTGAAGCCCTACAAATATTTTACCTTGAATAAATTAAGACAAGCTTTTACCTCATTCAAAGAGTGTATTAAGTGTACATGCTTAGTTTTAGTTTGTACAAGTGTAATCTCCATTTTCCTTCATATGTTAATTATAATAGTACCTAGTGTATTATGATTTCATTCTTACAAGTCAGCAAAAAGTGTCTGAAGAGATTGTAGATATAGTAAATAACTAATTTAATAGGGTGTCTTGGAATGCCTATTTCTTAAGCCTTCCTAAATCTATGCCATCTCTTGGATCCCACGTTGAAATATTGATGTGAGAGAGTCAATATTGAGAGAAGTGTATTTGTAATGTATCCCTATTTCAAGTGTATGTTCAGGGTATGAGTAGAGAAAATATTTTGGTGCATTACCCAGTAGAATAAGTTTAAATTTTAGTTATTTTATCCCTTTACATTTTATTGAGTTGTTAGTTTAGAAAGAGCTTAAAGGTGCATCAAGGGGAGCTAGCCCCTAATCTAGAGATTCGTCTCAGTATAATTATCAACCACATCAAGAGAGATGATTCCATTGTGCCACTTGGATGAGAATAACTGAGCATCTTTTAAGGGTGAGAATCTAAGAATCAACAAGTGGTCTAATCCAAATCATATATTAAAATCTAAAAGTTCATGAAAGACAATAGGTTTAATACTATCATGCCCATGCATCTTTATATATAGCACCTTTTCCCTCATATGTGTCACCCATTCTTCCTCAAGAGACCTTTTCAAGTGATCTTAAAGTTTTTCCAAATCCTTCACACACTCATCAATATTTCTATTCTTGGAAGTCAATTGAAGAGAACATTCAAAATAAGGAAGGGGTTATTTTTGAGCAGCCCATTATTGAAAACCAAGACAAAGTAGAATTAGATAGCTTGATTTCCACTTGGAGGGAAGCTAATAAAGTAATCTTTAAAAAAAATCCTAATCCTATTCATTAATAATCCTCTAGGAAGTCTTTCAAGATTATAATTTGGAATTAAGTGGTGAAATCATGGAGTAAGCAAAGTAAGACAAGCATAGATAGGGGAGTTGAAGTCAAAGAAGAATATGAACCTATGGAATTCCCTCTCATCCCTCCTCAAGAGCCCTATTATATTCCATATCAATCTTCTTGTGCTCCTTATCCTCATAAAGTTACTAAACACCTTCAATATAAGTTATTTCAAGAGAGTATAGATAAAAAAAATTAAGAGTTAGAGTTGAAAATGAAGAAACTTGAGCCAAGCCAAGATTTAGAGTTTCAAACCAAAGAATACATTGTGCCTATTTAAGCTCCATTTTCACTTCCTCAAGAACATAAATCTTTTCCATCTTGGAGGTTTAAGAAATAATGCATTCAATATAATAAGGAGGCCTTAGTTGAGAAAATTTTAAATCAAGTTGCATTTATTGAGGAAACTCATGAAAGATATGACAATAATGAAGTGGTTGGTAAGGAGGAAAATCAGGTACTCATAGCACAACTCAACTTACTCTCTCTCCAAGAATTCCTACAAGAATCCACCATCCCCAATGTCTCAATTTGTAAGTATTTTCCCTCAATTCCCAAGTCATTTCATGAACCACCTACCATACCTCATATTCCCTATCAAACTCATGAACATGTTTATCACCCTCCCACCATCTCCCTTCTTTAGGAAGAACATATCCTATGGGATATAATTGAATAAGTTGTATCTACAAGTGAGGTTCAAAGATAATGTTATAAATATTATTCAAGTGTATATGATGAGGAATTCATCATTGGTACTCCTTTTGGTGAAGAGAAATGCAAATTACTTTTCAAATATGAAGTTCTAGAAGATGGTATCAATAGTATGCTTTAAGAGGAGATCCAATTAATTCTAACCTTATTGAGGTTGTAGATGTTATTAATGTTGAAATTTCTCTAAGCCAACAAGCTAAAGTATTGGATGAAAAAGAAATTGATTCCAATGAGCAAGTAAATAAACTTGAAGAATTTGTTTCCCAGTTCCATCATGACAATATAGATATGTTTGAGATTATTTACATCCCTAAAGCTCTTAAGGAGAAATATGAATATGCTTTTCTAGTTAGTCTTACTCATATTGATAAAATATAGGATCCAAAAGATGATTGGTAGTAGTATATTGAATTTTTTAAAGAGATTGAAGGATTTAGAAAGGTATAATGCCTATTGAATATCATGTTAATAATGATATTGAACAAGATAAATTCATTAAGGACCATGATGTAGCTTTGATTGATCATGCAAAGTTCCATGAAGAGTTTGATGAGCTTGCAGTAGATGATAACAAATATGAGGTCACTCAAAATTCGATAGAGACCCAAGAAACATGTTTAGATGGAACATCACTAGATGAGGTTGTATTAATGAATAAATATGAGGTGGGTCTTGAAATACTAGAGTAATATATCCTCATTAGTAAATGTTTTGTTATTGTTACTCCACTTGAGAGCATGCCAAGAAGATTGGAAATCAATAGTATTATGAAGGTAACAAGACCAAAATATAAGAGATATCTTGCGTAATGTTATTCTTCACCTTATGAAACAAAATATATCTGAAGCTTCCCCTTAGATCTAGGAGGAAATTATGTTTACTTTATTTATATATATTAGTTATTTATGTTATGTCTTGTGTTCCCTAAGTGCTTAGTTATCACATGTGTTTGTTGTGTTTTTTTTCCTTGTGTATGTTCTCATTATTTTAGATGGTTTGGAGGTAAATAATTTTGTTTTATCTTGTTCAAGGTTTGCTCAGGTCTAAATTTGAGTTCAAGTGACTCTATTTCCCAATGGAAGGACAAGGCCACTAGTTTAATTAACATAGCATGTATACTACCCTCATGAATTAGCCAATTTATTGACCCATTTTAACCCCCAATTTCAAATGTCAACCTTTATAGGTAAAAAATTATTTGTCATGTTTTAATATCCTTGTTCAAAGCCTTATCATGTCTTATGAAGTCATAAAATAACCTTTCTAAATCATTATTATGAAATTTTAAGGTCAATTTGCAAATATTAAGGTAATAGTTTATCTTTGCATTATACTAGGTTAGACATGTAAAGGTTTAATGGGACTTGGTCAAATAGTGTCATAGGTCCTTAGGTTACTCTTCAAGTCACTTTACCACCTAATCAACTTTTACAAAAATTTCATGTTGATTTGTAAAGTTTGAGGTTTATTTTTGGACTTTAAGGTAATAAAATTTGAAGAAAAAAATGTTTTTGGACAACTTCCATGTGTGTTAAATCTAAAAAATGCTAGAACTCCATACAAGCACACTTGATAAGGTTATTTGGGGACTTATGGAACTATCATATATGTCAAGATGTTAGAAAATGATTAGTTTCTTTTAGTTCAATATAAAATAAGGGAGTTTCACTCACTTGTATGGACTTGAAATCTCATCTTCAAGTAAAAAACATCATAAACATGTCTCTTAAGCTTATTATATTGGAAATATGATTGTCATTGATGTCAAAAGGGAAATTATTAGAATTATGGATGTCATTGATGTTAAAGGATAAGTATGGTGATTTTGGGATGTGCAAAGAATCCTATCAGAGGTCAAGAATGATTGGAGTGCTTATGTTCATGAGTGGAATTCATCTAGTTCTTCGCATTCATCATCTAGACACTTTGGGTCTATAGAGGAAAATCTAAATAGTTAGATTATTGATGTCACCATTGCCATGTTTGGATGGGTCTGGGGGATTTGGTCATATGATTATGATAACATTAGTCCCTAGTTGTTATGTACCAAATTTTAAGCCATATGATGAAGTGCAGTTGAAGATATGGGGATTCAAAGTGGGATATTCAGACATAATTCACTATGTCTATATACTTATCTAAATTTTCAAAAGGGTTTAAGCAAAGCTAATTAATCATGTTGATAAGGTTAGGATTCACACACATACAGGTATCAAGACAAAATTATCATATGGGTTTGTTCATTTGTGTGCCTATTTTCTATGCACTATATATAAGGTCACATGATGTAGTGAGACAAAAGATTTGCATGTGTAAAGTTGGGCTCATAGGCATTTTGATAGTGTTTTCCCACACTTATTCAAATTTGTAGATGGCAAGAAAAAATTGAGTAATAGTTTTTATGATGTCATATCTTGCATGTATTAAGGTTTTAGAGAAGATGTATATATAGATGTAATCCCCTATGTGACATGATCTTATGCTATAGGTCATGTAATGAAGCACATAAAAAGTTATTCAAGAACAAAGTTGGCCTTCCAAGTAGTTCTAAGCATGATTAGTTCTATGGAAAAATAATATGAGTGAGTATATTAATGGAGTTATATCTAGTGTGCATGAAGGATTCAAGAAGAGATGAACATATGGGTTTATTCATTATCATGCCTAGTTTATATGGTCTAAGTGTTATAATAGGTAGATGAGTGAATCAAAAGATATGAAGGTGAAAATTTAGCCTTGTAGGCATATTGAGATGGTCCCCATACTTAGTCAAATGTGCACAAGTTAATGTTTGGGCTTGTTACAAGATCCAATGGTGAGCACTTAATCATATGTTAAAGATCCAATGATGGACAATGAAATTAATATGTCAAAGGCACATGTGAATGAATTTTCTAGTGATAAGTGTCATAATCATAGAAATTGAATAATAAATCTATGATGTGGTTCAAAGTCAAATAATCAATGATCAATGTGAGGATCACAATTGTCTCAATAGTGAGAATTGATATAAATGTGTAGAAGGCATGCACTAATGCTAAGTGTCACATTCTCAATAGCTCATCAAAGATAAAGATCAAGCTTATTAGAAGATCAAACAGTGAGTGGATAATCATGTAATGAAGATCTAACATAGTGATTGGACTTAATGGGATCAAGTACTCTATATTTAATGAGATAGAGGTGAGTTAAATACTGAGCTAGTTGGACAAGATCAACATAGCATATATGTTCCAAAGACTCAAGAAGTAATGAGATGAGATAAAGAAATTGATGTTTAATGACAAGATAGAAATAAATTTCATGATAGTTTGAAGATCTAACGACATGTGGGAGCTCAAATCAAAGAATCTAATGGATGTATTTTAAATTTTAATCATTAAAGCTCAGAAGTGTATAAAGATCCAATGGAGTGCATGAACCCATTAGAGAATGATCTAATGGATACATTTTAAGTTTGAAAAGATTAAATGATGATCATCATATCTTGGCACAAAGCTTAAGATCAATGGTCAATATTTAAAGATATGATATTCCCAATGGTCAAGAAAAGGAACATGTAAGAAATATGCATTACATGACATAAATAAAAATATAGATCTCTTTGATCGATCAAAGTTGTGTAATGAGGCATGTACATCAAGACTTGAGCTTGATATTTTTTAAATATAGTAATTGATCAAGAATCATGATGGTGAAGCATGAGTTTAAGATGTAGGAAAGTTTCTATTAAAGACAAAAACTAAATTCCAATAGAACTAAGTGTGATGTGTTAGTAAATAAGTTTGAATATAAAGAATATATAGAACCCTAGATGAAGTTATTATATAAATTTCATATAGGATATAGTTAGATGCTATTGAATTTATTGGTGTAGTTGAATTATGCCAAACAAAGAAATATAAGAGACACAAAACCATAAAAGAAGAGAAGATAAGAGAAGAGGTTGTAAAGAGAGATGAAGTGTGTCAAATAGAGATATATAGACACAAAGATAGAGGGGTAGAGTGGAAGAGAAGATAAGAGGGATAATGTTGAGAGTATGAGAAGTTACAAACCAAAACTATAATAGAGAATAGAAATTAGATTCTTTTATGAATCTATATTGTAATTTGGAGTTATAGTTGCATATAAATTATATTGGTGCATGCCATCAGATAATATGAGTTGGTGATTATTTAGGGAGTGGGTGATTCCTTAGAGTTGGTGCTCTTAAATTAGGTAGTTGGTGATTATTTAGAGTTGTTACTTTTAAACCAAGGTATTGGTGTCTCCTTAGGGTTGGTACCCTTAAATGTGTAACCAGTGAGGTATTGACTATGAGATTGGATTAAAATAGTAGATTGCAATAGTTATTCTCACTATGGTTTTTCCCATATTAGGTTTTCCATGTATACATATGGTGTTATGTGTTTTTATGTGTGTGATCTTTGCATATATGTTTTAATATACATATCATTTCTATTTTGTTTTTAAAATGGATTAAAGAAGGACTAATTTAGTCAATCTATTGATTCACCCCCCTCTTAATAGATAGTTCTATTCCAATAATTGGTTTCAAAGCTTAGTTCCTTAGAATAAGCTTAATCATCTTAGGTAGATCTTGAATGGTAAACACAAATGGCTAGTTAAGAAGGCTCTTCATTAAAAAAATTGCATCTCTTTGATGGATCAAACTATGAATTTTAGAGCATTAGAATGGAAGCATATCTATCTTCATTATTTTTTGATGTATGGATGTCTATTTTAAATGGATATATAACTCCTACTAAAACTCCTAATAATCAGACTACCAAGAAGGCATATGAGAGTAATGCCAAGGCAAAGAATTCTATTCTTTGTGGATTATATAAACTAGAGTTTGTTAAAGTAATTCATTATCAAAATACACAAGATATATAGAATAAATTGAAGAGTATATATGAAGGTGATGATAAGGTAAAGCAAGCCAAACAACAAACTTATAGAGCTAAGTTTTAAATTCTTTAAATGAATGAAGATTAGAAAATTGTAGACTATCTCCTTAGAGTGGATGAAATAGTCAACATAACCAGAGGCCTTAGAGAAGAGATGAAAGAATAAATGATTTTCAAAAATTTCCTAAGATCTTTTCCATCAAGGTATGACTCTAAAATATCTATAATAAAGGAAGTAAGATATGTTGATAAACTCATTATTGATGAATTACATGGAACCTTCACTACCTATGAGATGAGAATGGGAGAAGAAAATACTTTTAAGAGAGAAGTTGCATTCAAAGTATCCAATAAAGTAAAAGAAAAAGCATTTACATTTGGTTTTGAGGAGATTTATGAATAAGAATCCAACTTTGTTAAAAGATTAAAAATAGGGTCTAAAAAGTACAAAGGTAAGTTACCTTTTAAATGATTTAACCATGGTAAGGTAGGACATTTTGCTACTAAATTCCCTTCTGAGAAAATGGATAATTCTAAGAAATAAGAGGATGGTAAAAAGATCAATCCCCACTATTCCAAGAAGAACAAATTCTTTAGAAACAAGAAAGGATTGTATATAAGAGAAGATAGTAATTCATTAGATGAGTTGATAGCTCAGATGATGACCATGATTGTGCTTTCATGGATGAGGGAAATGAATCCCTATTCATGGAATTAGGATTAGATTCTATAGATCTATAAAAATAAAAATTTGAAGACTCTAATGAATAAGAGGAAGGAGAAGTATATCTATAGTGTGAACTCATCTGTGCTCTAGATAAGATTAACAAGATGAGAAAAGAGAACTCAAAATAGAATAAGCTTGGATAAAAATAGATTGAATAATTGTCCAAAATTATTGAAATATCTAATCAGATGATGGTTAGCCTAAATACACAAGTTTATGAAGCTAAAAGAATAGAATATGTAGTTAAACTCGAACTACAATCTAAATCTGATGAGTGCATGAATTTAGAAGCAAAGATAATGACTTTGAGAAAAGTTCTTGAGAAAGTTTAAGATCAAATAGACAAAGGTCTAAAGTTGAAAGGATGATCAAACATTATTGATGATTTGATCAACTCTCAAAATCCTTCAAAAGAAAGATCTAGTCTTGGTTATGAAAAAGGAAAATTTTCCCTAACTAATACATGTATTAACCTATATGAAAACTTCAAAATAGAAGAAGAATCAGGACTAAATAAAGATAAAGCTTGCAAGGATACAAAGAAAGACACAAGCAAAACTAATGTGAAGAAAGTTGAAAAGAAGCTTGAACAAAAGAAGAAGACAAAGGTAGCTAATGTAGATGAATTCAAAAAAGTGAGACTTGAATAAGCTAGAGTTTAAAAGAGATCCTCATACTACACCAAGAAATGCTATGAATAGGTATTCTTCATCTTTCTATAGTTATTTTTATACCTGTAATCAATTTGGTCATAAGGATATTGATTGTAGAGTTGTACCTAAAAGGAGAAAAAAAAATTTAATCATAAATTCATTTGATCCCTTATTAGATACAAATGTAATATGTTATAATTGCAATAATTTTGGTCACATAGGTAAAAAATGTAGAATAAGCTTTGTAAGACAAAAAATACAAAGTGTAAAGAAAGGCATGACTCATAGTGTAAATAAAGGTTCACAAGTCTTTGAAAAAGGGGAAAATAGGACATTTAAGAAACCCAAGGATATATGAAAAGTGAAAGATCAAGTTATTATGGAGAATGTTAGAAATGTTTGAGAATGTTAAGAGCTCACAATGTCTTCTCATGTTGAGAATTAAAATAACAAGCTCAAAGTGAAGTCCAAGGTGTTGGACAGGGATATTTTTGAAGTGTGTATAGATTAAATTTAACATCCTACTATTGCTAAGAATTTTTCATGCATATAACATCAATTTTTTGTGCCTAGTGATGAGATTTTGAATTTCAAGGAAGATCCATCAAATGAAAAGGTATGTCATGAATCTATGTTGTCTCCATGTATTGTTAATCCAATCATAGAAGAAAAGGAGAAAATTTTAGTGGATGAGCATGTTACTTCTCTTAAGCCTAAGAAGAAGAAGAACTAAAAGTACAAGATGACCAAGGAGGAGAAGGAATATGATGAGTTATGGGAAAATCTTAGTTTCACATTATTCTAAGACATTGTGAAGTAGGTGTCTCTATTTATGCTTCTTAAGAGACTCCTTTTAGTGGACAAGCAAGTGATGTTGTGGTATTCTTCAAAATATTACAGAAGGCAAGAATTGAGTGCCCATAGTTATAGTTAGTATGTCAAGATGAGAAAAGTGTTGTGTATGCAATGTTTATAGGGACAAAATGAATGTTTCCATGTGACATAATGATGCATCTCATATATATGGTCCACAAGTTTAGATGAAGATAAATGAGTTTAGAAATTATTTATTTTAGCTTTGGACATTATAGGGTTTCTCAATTAAACCCTAAGGGTTAAAGCCATGGTATAGGAAGCCAAGGTTCCCAAAGGTGTGAAATCTCAAATCTTGGTGTATAAGAGTATGATGGTTATCTCCTAGTATTCAATAAGTTTTAGAGGTTGGCATAAGGGTTTCAATGAAAGAAACCCTTGACATTGTATATAATAGGTTGTACAATGAGTTAGGTCACCAAATTTAGTAAACATGTGTAAAATGATGATAAAATGTGTTAAATGAAGTTATGGTGTGATATAAGCAGTCTCTTGATGCAAATATGGAGAATGGAGTTAGGGGGAGCTAACTTAGATAATATGAATGGCTTGAGGATCTATGCATGATGTGAAGGGGAAAATATGTGATATGCTTCAGTCATGTTGAAGATATTGTGATGTCTTCTAAAAATGAAAATTCAAGTAGGTTGTGATAATGACTTGATTAAATCAAGTCAAGTGTTTTGACAATGTATTGAATCATCATGCATAAATAAATGAAAGAGTTGTAATTGGTCAAGTCCTAAGATTAGAGGACTATGTAGTTTAATAATCCTATATGGTGGCTCTTACATCACATCAATAGATCCTAATGATAGGGAATGAGTTTAGGGGAAGATCATAAAATCTTTGTTAATCCATGGAAGAAGAAAGAAAAGACAACTCAGATATGCATATTTTTTTGCAAATTTATAATGAGTCAATGGTTGCATATTCTTTGAAAAACTCCTTTATCTAATAAAACGGGAGAAAATTTTGGACAAATAGTGAGAAAGAGTCCCTTTTCCATTGATGTCAAAGGGGGATAAAAAGTGCAAATGCTAAATAAGATTAGAGCATGTGTCCAAGTCATGTTTTGGAAAATGGAAAATTACCTAATGGGGAACAAGTTTGGTATAAATAGCTTCAGTTCACACTCATTAGAAGCTAATGCAATTAATTCTAGAGAAGGAGCAAAATATTAGAAGATCAGAGCATTTAGTTTTCCATCAATGACAAAGAGGGAGATTGTGGGCAATATGATTGTCATTAATGTCAAAAGGGGGACTATTGGCATTATGGATGTCATTGATGTTTAGGGATAAGTATGGTCAAGGAATGTGCAAGGAATATTATCATAGGTCAAGGATGATTGGAGTTCTTATGTGTATGAGTGTAATTCATCTAGTTATTCATATTGATCATCTAGACATTTTGGGTCTCTAGAGGAAAATCTAAATAGGAAGTTTGTTTATGTCACCATTACCACATGTGGATGAGTTTGGGGGAGTTGGTCATATGGTTGTGATAAAATTATTCACTAGTTGTTATGCATCAAATTTGAAGCCATGAGATGAAGCACAATTTAAGATATCAGGATACAAAGTTGGCTACTTAGATAAAATTCACTAAATTTCCACAGCGAAAATTGCAAGTGGGTTCAAGCAAATCCAAGTAAGAATGTTGATGAGGTCAAAATTTACACACATGGAGGTGTCAAGAAAAAATGATCATATGGGTTTGTTCATTTTTTTTCCTAGTTTTTATGTGCTAAATTTTAGGTCATGTGATGTAGCATGACAAAAGATGTGCATGTGTAAAGTTGGGCTCCCAGGTATTTTGACAGTGTTTTTCTACATAGTCAAATTTGTAGATGGTAAGAAAAAACTAAGTATGCATTTTTATTATGTATATCTTGTACATATGAATGTTTCTAGAGTATATGTATACAAGTATGGAATACCCTATGTGATATTATCTTATACACTAAATTATAGGTCATGTGATGTAGTGCATCAAAAGTTATGTAATAACAAATTTGGCTTTTTAGGTAGTTCTAGGCAAAGTTAGCTCTGTGGTAGAAGAATCTGAGTCATCCAACTAATGGCATTATATCTAGCACACACAAAGGATTCAAGAAGAGATGAGCATATGGGTTTTTTCATTATCATGCCTAGTTTATATGGTCAATTTCAGAATAGGCAGATGAATTAAACAAAAGATATGAGGGTACAAAGTTAGCCTTCTAGGTATATTGAGATGGTCCCCATACTTAGTCAAATCTACACAGGGTAAAATTTGATCTTGTTATACGATCCAACAGTGAGAACATAATCATACATCACATATTCAATGATGCATCGTGAAGTCAATATGTCAAAGTCACCTACAAGTGAACACACTAGTTACAAGTGTCACAATCACAAAGATTGAATAGTAAATATATAGTGTGGTTCAAAGTCAAATAGTTAATGATCAATGTGAGGATGACAAGTGTCTCAATAGTGGGAACTGAAAACAATGTGCATAAGGCATACACTAATGATAAATGTCACATTATTGATAGATCGTCATAGATAAATATCAAGTTTGTTAGAAGATCAAATGATGAGTGGATGATCATGTAATGAAGATATAACAAAGTGAGTAGACTCAATGGGATGAAGTGCTTGATATTTACTAAAACATAGGTGAGTTAAAGACTGAGCTAGTTTGATGAGATTGATAGAGCATATATGTTCCAAAGACATTAGAAGAAATGAGATGAGATAAAGAGCTCAATGTTTAACAACAAGACAAAAGTAAAGTTTGTGTTATTTTTAAGATATACCATCATGTGAGAGCTTAGATCAAAGGATCTAATAGATGCATTTTAAATTTTAATCATTAAAGATTGAAAGTGTATAAAGATCCAATAGAGCATGTGAAATTGTTAGATATTGATCTAATTGATGTATTTTAAATTTGAGCAGATTGAATGAGGATCATCAAATCTTGGCAAGAGTATTAAGATCAATGGTCAATATTTAAATGCATGATCATCCCAATAGTCAAGTGGAGTAAAATGCAAGAAATGTACCTTAAAAAAACACAAACAATGATATAAATCATTTTGATCGATCAAAGTTGTGTAACAAGACATGTGCATCCATAATAGAGCATGATATTTGCTAAATATAGTAAAAGACTAAGAATCATGGTGGTGAAGCATGAGTTCAAGACATGGAAACTTGTTATTAAAGATAGGAAGTAAGCCCAACAAAATTGACTATGATATTTTAACAAACAAGTGTCAACATAGAGATTATATGAAACCATAGATCAAATGATTATATATATATGTGATTTAGGATACAATAAAATGATGCTAAAGCTATTGGTGTAGTTGAATTATGTCAAATATAGAAATAGAAGAGAGATAGAACCAAAAGAGAAGAGAAGGGAAGGGAAGAGGCTATAAAGAGATGAAATGTGTCAAATAGAGATATATCTAGACATAGAGACAAATGGGTAGAGTGAAATAGAAGATAAGAGAGATAATGTGTAGAATATGAGTAGTTATAAACCAAACCTATAATAGAGAATTGAGATTGGATTTTTTTATGAATCTATATTATAATTTAGAATTATAACTCTATATAGATGTGATTGGTGGGTGCCATAAAATAAGTTGAATTAGTGATCAGTTAGGGAGTGGGTGCTTCTTTAGAGTTTGTGATCTTAAATTAGGGAGTTGGTGTTTCCTTATATTTGGTGCTCTTAAACTAGGGGATTTGTGTCTCTTTAGGGTTAGTACCCTTAAATGTGTAACCATTGAGGTTTTGACTATGAGGCTAGATTATAATAGTTGATGCTAGTAGCTATTCTCAGCATGGTTTTTCCCATATTGGGTTTTCCATGTATACATATCATGTTATGTTTTTTTTGTGTGTGATATCAACATATATGTTTTAATATTAATATCCTTTCGAATTTGTTTTTAAAAGGGATTTAAAAAGGAATAATTTAATCAAACTACTAATTTTCCCCCTCTTAGTATATATTTGTTCTCCAACATTTTTAGGTCAAAATCATGCTTAGATTGTAGTTAAAAGTCTCAGAGAGGTAGAAGTTACTTCAAAACCTCCATCACCCTCTTCACAAACTCATAAAGGCAATTTTCAAGTGCATGCTATGGCTAGGAGAGAGACAGAGTCAGGGTCTAATATTTTTTCTAAAGGATGGAATCATAGTAAGCTTAAAATTTGTAACATTAGTTTTCATATACATCCCATATCCTTTATGAAAAATTGCTAATACTCCTAGGTGGTCTAAAACTTCTTTCAAAATCCCACAAGCTCAAATACTCTCTTAGAAATGAAAGTCTTAGATGATTTTGATTCATAATATCAATTTGAATAAATGTGTAGGGTCCATATATATTTCATGTGATTCTCCAAGCCACACTTTAGAATATATGGCATTAGGTTGGCAGGAAACCTCTATTGTACACAATTTACAAAGTTAACTACCATAGTTTCTTGTTTGCTTCAAGGTATTCAATAGTTGAAGGAATGGAATGAGTGTATATAAAAAAAATTACACTCTTTTAAATTCAATAATATCTTTATCAGTGATTCTCCATTTCTTCACTCCAACATAATCCTCTTCAAATAGTTTCCATGTTGATTGCCAAGCATTGTGTCATGGGCCTATTTGTAATAAGTGGTTTGTGAATGTACCTTTTTTCAAGGTGAAATATTTATGAGAGTTTTGAACTTAAGATATAAGTAATAAGGAAATGAAGGGATGATCTCATGGTGAAAAAATTCAAGACTTACATTAATTCAATCCCTAAAACATAGGAATGTAGACCTATAGGTCTACAAACCTTTACTCTATATTTCGTGATAAAGGATTTAAAATTCACATGAAGAAGTGGTTTTGAAGGTATAAAAAATGAGATAAATATATTTTTTCATATTTATAGAGTATCAACATATTAGAGAGGCATGATTTCAAAACCAATGCTCAAAACAATTAATGATCACCTAAACTGACCTATAAGTAGGACATAAAATAGAGTATATATGTTTGTGAGGGTGAATATTAAAAGGTATATATGAAATTTAATAAGAACATGGATTGATTATGAAACACTCTAAAAAGACCATCAAGATGACCAATGGCAATGAAAAAGGTTATTGCATAGTGGCAAGCCTAGATGGTTATATATAGGAATGTCTATGAGAATGTGGCCTATAGACAAAATGAAGGTCTAAATATCACATTGAGAGTGTTATATGAAGTCCAAGACTTCATAAAATAGAGTAGATAATAATGAAGGTTTGTTTTCAATGAAACATGGTTTGAAGATGCCTAAAATGATAATAAAGACACATTTATAGGTATGTTGACCTGTAGGTCTCCTTTCCGACATAAAATGTAACAACTCTTGCATTAGAGATGATATTTTGAGGGAAAAAATAAGGGTGAAGGTAATGAAAATTATGGAGTTTTTATAGATGTCTGTATAGGATGAAAATACCTTGTATAAGCTCAACACTCAATCAAGACTTTATATAGGCCTAGAAAGTTATTTACAGGCCTACTTGAAATACAAACCAATCTCCAAGTATAGAAGAAGATACTATGTTGAAAATTGATGTTGGAGTATAAGATAAAATTAAATTGAATGGAATAATTAGAACCAAAGTGAAACCTAAAAATAATAATAAATAAATATGATCAAATAAACTTCACTTGAACCCTACATACATCATTAGTTTGGTGCATATAGGCATGTATAGTCATGAGAAGGAGGGTACCTAATTGGTTTGAAGGATGAGGTATATAGGAGGAATAAAAAACATGATGATGATAATATAAAGTAATTATGACTCAACATTAATTTTAGAGTAAAAAAAAAGTGGTACAAATATAGATAGGCCTATTTAGGACTGTTGAGCCTAGAGAAAACACACAACCCTTTATGTGAACATTCTATGATGGATGTTGGTTTTTGAGAGTAAGAAAAGCATAAAGGACCATAAGAAGGCTATAAATATAATTATAAATAATTTAATAACACTCTTTCAGACCCTAAACCCTTTAACATAGAGGAAAAGGACTAATATAGGTTGCTAGTGTCATTTACATCAATTGGCTTATAAACACTATGCATCAAATCATAGTGTTGTAGAAGGATTAATGTATTTAAATGGTAGGAATATCATTTAATAATTAAAATTAAGTGTTAAAAAACCTATATAGGTCATTTTGAACTCAAAACAAGCTCCAAATAACACTTTTAGACTTATTTTCTCTTATAGCCTTCACATACATAATTTGCCAACTCAAGTTGTATTTTGAGATGCTCATATATTTCATGATATTTTGCATGATGTCCAAAGATATTATGGGAAGAGATAAGGGTATATGTACTAAATATTCATAGCATTAAGGTTTCCATCTAGGGTTTATACTGTATGAATCATTGCTAGGACCCTAAAGCACACATAGGTTGCCTAGAAAGAAAGAAGTGACCTGATGGAAGAGATTTCCTATCTTAGTGACTAAAATGTATTATATGATATTATAAATGACATTTAATATATTAAAAATTACCATATACACTTTAATGACACATTTTATAGTACATTTGAAGGCACAAGTGTACAAAACTGGTCTAAAAGCTTTAATGTAGGCTTGTGTGTGAAGAGACATGGTATGTATTACTGAAGGTTTATAAATGATGTCTCCAAGGTGACCAAGGATGTTGATGAGGTGTCATATTTTTTATATTGATAATAAATTTTTTTTCTCAATATGTTTTAGTGTTCTTGCATTTTTTTTAGTGTTTGACATGGATAGGCAAATGGTGGATATTATTGATGGTGTGGTCATATTACAAAGACCCTATAGGTTATTATGAGTGCTTGGAGTGATTGTGAAAATGAAAATAAATCATTAAAGAAGTCATATGAGTGTATATATTCAAGTATTAATCTTGATAAATATGGTTGAGTGATAAAATTAATGATGTCAACATTCACATATGTGAAGGTTTCAGGAGTAGTTTGATATATGGATGGATTCCCCTATAAGAAGATATCATGTGGTTCAAGTTTTAGGTCTAGACATGGAGTGTATAAAAATATATCAAGGTGAAAATTTAGCCTTCTAGATAGATTTTAGAGTTCCCATACTTAGACAAATTTTCAATATTGAATGACCATCATACAGGGTTGTCAAGTGTTAAAACAACATTCAATGATATCAAAGATCTAATGTTGAGCATTCAATTAAGTAGATGAAGATATAATGACAAGCATTGAATTGGATCAAGGATATAAGATTGAGAAAAATTTCAATAATTAAAAATAACCTAAGAATAAATTCATTGATGACATGTATCACAATCATGGAGTTTGAACAGTAGATATATGGTGAGTTTTTTATCTAATAAAATAAGGATCTAATGGTGAGCATGAAACTTGTCAGATAGTGATCAATGGTTTATATCAAGTTAAAATGTCAAAGGATTTATAGATGACACATGGGAATTCCATGTGTCAAAATATCATTTGAGACTAACTTTAGGGTACACAAAAGGCATAAAAGACTACCAAATGGCTTAAGACTAGGGACTGATAACAATGAAGGCATATGATGGTGCCAAGTGTCTTGATCTTGGAAGCAAGGATAAATTATCAATGATGATCGATGATAGTTAAATTTATGAAGATCATAAGGATATTGATAGATCAAATTTTATATTTTTTTTCAAAGATTTGAGATGAAGACACGTGTCTACATATGATCTTGCATTAATCAGTGACCATTGGCATTTGAATTAGCAAAGGGATAAACTAGTGCTCAATATTTTATTTATATATTTTGATCTAGGATTAATTTACTGATGATGTAAATGGAAAATTTTAAGAGGAATTCAAGATTAATCTATATAATCTAATTATAAGGTTTGAATATGTATATAGTCAAAGTTATTAAGCCTCAAATTTCACTAAATATTTGACCATGTTCTCTAAGTGATCTAAGAAGTCTAATTGAATATTTACTAATGGTATGTTGATGTTTCAAGAGGAAATAAATATTGGAGAATGTTGAAGAATACATGAGGACTATATATTTTGGTTTTTTAGGTTTTACCAATCCTTCAGTATGGATAAGTGGCTTATAACTTGACTATGTTTATTGATTGCATTGGAAGTTTGAGTGACCATATTACAGAGGTAAGTTAAAAGTGTTTTGAGAAGATTTGAGGAAATAAATGAATATGAATATGTCAAGGAAGTTTAAAAAGTTAATGAGTAGGTATTTTAGGTCTTATGTTTCCTAGATTTAGTTGTGAAGAGTGAAAATGGTTTGACTGTATGTGACCCATCTGAGCAGTCATCACGAGAGAGTTGTTTTGAGTGCTTAGAGTCTGAGTGAAGGTGTCGAATGGACATGGAAATGTTTTATATGTAATGTATGATATATTGATACATTTTTTTATTAGATTTTTTGATAAAAGTGTTTTTATTCTTTAGTTCTATATGATAGACCTTTTTGTGTTTCTAGACCTATTGGTGAGTAGTCTAGAATGGTTTCATTCAAGGTATGAGGTTTAGTTACAATTGACATAAACCTATGTGGAAGTAACTATGGGCCTGTTAGAGTCAAGTTTGATATTTTTAAAGCATTGGTGGAAGCTAAAGTTGGTCCAAGATTTTTCAAGTGTAATGTGTGGATGTGAAGGCCTAATTGTTTTAGGTCTCATTAAGTCCTAATGGAAGATTTGAGATTTAAGGACTATTGCTGACATATGGAGTGGATTTTATCACCCATGTAATGTGTATGGAAGCTTATTTAAAGTATAAGATAAATGTGTGAATCATTTTGGCTGACCAAGATGGGTTAAATGAGTGAATGGTATAAATACATGGCCTAATTGGCCTATTTAGGTGTGTTGTGTGTCTTAGGAGCCAAGAAAAGGAGATAACCTTTGAAAGATAAGGTAAACAACATAAAATAACATTAGATCATGAATAATATCAATCATGCTTATCTAATCAAATTGATGAAGGTGGACACATAGGTCATTGGACCTAATAGGCCTAGAAGAGGCTAGTTGAGTGAGTAAGCCCTAGAGGGTATTTGAAAGAGATTAAAGGGTGAATTATGAAAGAAAGAGGAATAAATAATTAGTTGTGTTTTAAATCAAATAATAGGTGGAGATCAGATCAAAGGTATTTGATTTGGTACTTGGTTACCTAGGGGGTTATAGCCTCCTTGCTAGTTGGAGCTAGTTAAAGGCCAAGTGTGTACTTGACTAAATTCAAGGGTGGGTGCTCCTTGATCAGTTGGTGCTGGTCTAAATGTTGAATCTTGTATTTATATGACTGTATTCCATATTTTAGGGTTCAATGGGTTTTATCCCCCAAGAGGTTTTCCCACATATATCATGTGTCATGTGTTTGATCTTGTTTTATCTTCATGTTCTTTATTATGAATGATGTGTATGCTTCATGATTGTATGTGTTGAATGATTAAGGGTTTCATGGGTTTGGAATTGGATTCAATATCAAGAATCATTGATTCACCCCCTCTCAATGATTTTACCTCTAACAATTGGTATCAGAGCAAGACCTTCTATATATGTTTAACCACTTTAAGGTTATCCAATGTATAATATAGGTAAACAAGAAAGTTGTTAAAAAGAAAAGATCATTGCATTTGATGAAGAAGTTTTCCATAATATTAGAGAATAAGAAGAGTTATATGATAGAGAGGAAGAAGAGTTTATCTATAATCTAAGATCATTAGTGCACTTGGTCAACTAAAGGAGAAAAAAAAGATAAAAAATAAAATGAGTAATATGATCAAAGGTCTTGAAGCACAAGTTAGTTCCCTTAAGGGGAGTTTGCCAAGTAAGTCCATGAGAGAGGAAAAGGAGAATAAATAACAAATCAAGTCTATGCAAGAGAAAACATGTAGATTGAAATATGACATGACCAAAGAAGGTAAGGAGGATATGAAGATCATTGAAGATCTCAAAATTCAATTAGAGGTTGTAAGTTCAAGCCTGAGAGATAAAGAAGTTGAATGTGTTCAATTAAAGGCTGATCTTGTTTCTCTGAAGGATGAGCATGAAAAGGTCATAATAAAGATAGGTGGGATTGAATAAGAGTAAAATAGATTATAAAAAAGCAAAGAAGATGGTATCATGAAATAAAAAAAGTCAAATTAGGTTAAAGGCAAAATGAAGAAGCCAATTAGACAACCAAATGATTCACCATATACCAAATCTCTTATGGGCCATTATTTTGTTTGTCATCTTGTTGGTCATAGGGAAAAATACTATGTAAGAAGAAGCAATCATTCAGATGGATATCACATCCATATTCAAAAAAAAGTATGGAAGACATTGTTTGCTACAAATTGTCAAATAGTTGGTCACATTGCTAGGTTATGCAAGAAAAGACCATCAAGTCGAGATAATTTCAATCAAGCTCCTAGATTGCAATAAAAAGACAAGATAGACATTTAAATGTAATGAGATACTCATCCCACAGTCATTATTATGCATGCAATTAGTTTTTCCACATTACTAGAGAATGCAAGAGAATAAGAAAACAATTAAAAAAATATCACACTCATCATAAGGTAAAATGTATGAATGATCTTGTTTGTTTTAGATGGTATAGAGTTGGTCACATTGATAGGTATTGCAAGGACATGTTGAATGAGTTATCAAAACCAATTAAGGTGTATGGAACTCCTAGTGTGCAAGGAATAGGTCATAAATGATTGTGGAAACCTAATCCTATTAGGAGAAATCAAACTGAGACCAAAGATGGTTTGGTTGCCATGATAGACATGAAGGAAAGTTAAGATTTTCTATTATTTGCATTTTTTTATAAGTCTAAAATAAAGAATGAAGTCAATGATCCATTCAATTTATATTTCATGATGAGGTAAGACTACAAGTCAAATGAGAGTATGGCGATATAAGAGTCTCTTGAGTTTTGGGATTTTTAGTCTCAATATGTCAAAGGAGTGTCTCTTTATAGGATTCAAGGAGACACTTGTTAGGAAAAAGAATCATAGTGGATGCTAATTGAGTTTTGGTTGATATTGCAGGACATGAAAGGTCATGAGAAGATATGCTTATTTAAGGGGGAGTAATGAGTATTATATAACTACTCTAAAGTGTTGTGATGGAATGATTTGAAACATATATTTAGGAATAGTGATCCTAAAGTGAATGTTTTGGTCAATCTTTGATGGATGGTCTAGTTGGTGACTATGGTGAAGAATGAAGTTGTCTATACAAGGTCTACAAGCAAGGAATGGAATTTTCTAGGTGTTTGATCAAGGATGATGAGTTGTTAATATATTATATTACACAAAAAGGTAAGGTTGGTATAGAGTATGAGGAGAATGTGTTTTCATATTGTTGGTATCATGAAGAAGGTCTTATTATATGACAAGTTGTGTCTGTCATGGAGTTCATAGGGTTCTAAAGATGAGATAGTTACATGAGAGTAATTTGAAAAGGTTCTAAACCATGATGGATTGTAAAGGATAAAGGGAAATTATTTTGAGATCCATATGAGAGTTATTCATGTTTTTTTTAGTTTTTTTAATTTTACCTATTGAGGATGCCATAGAGAAAGGAGTTAGGGGGAACTAACTAGCTTGAATGGCTTAGAGATATGTGCATGATTTGAGGGGAAACATATGTGAGATGCCTTAGTCATGGTAGAGATATGGATATGTCTGATATAGTTGTGATTTAAAGAATATTTGTATGATGACTTGATCAAAATAAGTCATGTGTTTTTGATAATGTCTTGAATCCTCATGCATAAACAAAGGGGGAGTTTTATAAATGGTTAGGTCTAGGATTAGAGGACTGTGTAGTAGAATTTGAGAGAGAAGGTATGAAGGCAATTATGTTGATTCATCATTTTTGAAAATGGTTTGAAGATGCTCAAAAGGGTGCCTAAGCTTAGGTGACTTATGGGGAGTCCCTCTTAATGTTTTCAAGGTAAGTTCATATAGTTTCTAATGTTTATGTATGTTTTGTCTTTATAGAAGCTATGTATGATTAATAAAGAGTGTAGTCATGGAGAATCTTTGAGAAGCTCAATGTAAGAAGAGGTATGCATAATTTTATGAGGATTTTGTATCATCTATCAGAGCTAGTCCCTTCCAATTATTGATAATTGAAGTCTTTTTAGGTTTATAGGATCAGAAGTTGATCCTAATTTGACATTGTTTTAAATGGAGAGAAAGTGGTTGAAGAGAGAGACAGTGTCTATGCAAAAGATTTTTATTGGTGTTGACATCAATGATAAAGGGGGATATTATTAGAGGTTTTTCAATGATGTCTTCAAGGTGACCAAAGATGTTGATGAGGTTTCATGTGTGTTAGATTGATAATAATAAAGTGTGCCTCAATATGTTTCAATGTTCTTTCATAGATCCTCAGTGTTTAAATTAGATAGGTAGATGGTGGATATTATTGATGGTGTGGTCATATTATAGAGACACTATGGTGTGTTATGAGTGCTTGGAGTAATTGTGAAAGTGAAAATAAATCATTAGAGTAGTCATATGAGTGTTTAGGTTCAAGTATTCATCTTGATAGATATGACTGAGTGAGTAGACTAATGACATTAGCATTCAAATTTTTTAAGGTTTTAGGAGCATTTTGGTATATGGATGGATTCCCCTATGAGAGGAGATCATGTGGTTTAATTTTTAGGTTTAGAAATAGAGTGTATCAAAAGATATCAAGGTGAAAATTTAGCCTTCTAGGTAGATTATAGAGTTCCCATATTTAGAAAAAAATTCAATATCAAATGACCATCATACAAAGCCTCCAAGTGTCGAAACAATGTTCAATCAGATCAAGGATCTAATAATGAGCACTCAATTGAGTAGATGAAGGTATAATGATAATAATTTAATTAGATCAAGGATATAATGATTATCAAAAGGTCAATAATTCAAAAGAACCTAAGAATGAATGCATTGATGGCATGTGTCATAATCACAAAGTTTAAGTAGTAGATCTATGGTGAGTATTTTATCTAATTAGATAAGGATCTAATGGAGAGCGAGAAACTTATATGATAGTGATCAATAGTGCATATCAAGTCAATATGTAAAAGGAATCATAGATGATGTGTGAGGATAAAAAGTGGAAAAATATAATTGGATACTGACTGCAGGGTACATAGAAGGCACACATGACCGCTAAGTGGTGAAAGATCAAAGACTAACAACAATGAAGACATGTGAGGGTGCCAAGTGTTTTGATATTAGAAGTGAGGATCAATGATCAATGGTGATTGATGAGAGATAAATTTAAGTGGCTTATAAGGAGATTAACAAATCACATTTAAGAAAGTTGTGTGAAGAAATGATATGAAGACATGTGTCTAAAGATGATCTTGCATTAACTAGTGATTGTTAGAATTTGAATTAGCAAAAGGATAAACCAATGCTCAATATTTTACATCGAGAAACTTATATGATAGTGATCAATAGTGCATATCAAGTCAATATGTAAAAGGAATCATAGATGATGTGTGAGGATAAAAAGTGGAAAAATATAATTGGATACTGATTGCAGGGTACATAGAAGGCACACATGACTGCTAAGTGGTGCAAGATCAGAGACTAACAACAATGAAGACACGTGAGGGTGCCAAGTGTTTTGATATTAGAAGTGAGGATCAATGATCAATGGTGACTGATGAGAGATAAATTTAAGTGGCTTATAAGGATATTGGCAAATCACATTTAAGAAAGTTGTGTGAAGAAATGATATGAATACATGTGTCTAAAGATGATCTTCCATTAACTAGTGATTGTTAGAATTTGAATTAGCAAAAGGATAAACCAATGCTCAATATTTTGTAGCGAGAAACTTATATGATAGTGATCAATAGTGCATATCAAGTCAATATGTAAAAGGAATCATAGATGATGTGTGAGGATAAAAAGTGGAAAAATATAATTGGATATTGACTACAGGGTACATAGAAGGCACACATGACTACTAAGTGGTGCAAGATTAGAGACTAACAATAATGAAGACACGTGAGGGTGCCAAGTGTTTTGATATTAGAAGTGAGGATCAATGATCAATAGTGACTGATGAGAGACAAATTTAAGTGGCTTATAAGGATATTGGCAAATCACATTTAAGAAAGTTGTGTGAAGAAATGATATGAAGACATGTGTCTAAAGATGATCTTGCATTAACTAGTGATTGTTAGGATTTGAATTAGCAAAAGGATAAACCAATGCTCAATATTTTGCATCGAGAAACTTATATGATAGTGATCAATAGTGCATATCAAGTCAATATGTAAAAGGAATCATAGATGATGTGTGAGGATAAAAAGTGGAAAAATATAATTGGATACTGACTACAGGGTACATAGAAGGCACACATGACTGCTAAGTGGTGCAAGATCAGAGACTAACAACAATGAAGACACGTGAGGGTGCCAAGTGTTTTGATATTATAAGTGAGGATCAATGATCAATGGTGACTGATGAGAGATAAAATTAAGTGGCTTATAAGGATATTGGCAAATCACATTTAAGAAATTTGTGTGAAGAAATGATATAAATACATGTGTCTAAAGATTATCTTGCATTAACTAGTGATTGTTAGAATTTGAATTAGCAAAAGGTTAAACCAATGCTCAATATTTTGTAACGAGAAACTTATATGATAGTGATAAATAGTGCATATCAAGTCAATATGTAAAAGGAATCATAGATGATGTGTGATGATAAAAAGTGGAAAAATATAATTGGATACTGACTGCAGGGTACATAAAAGGCACACATGAATGCTAAGTGGTGCAAGATCAGAGACTAACAACAATGAAGACACGTGAGGGTGCCAAGTTTTTTGATATTAGAAGTGAGGATATATGATCAATGGTGACTGATGAGAGATAAATTTATGTGGATTATAAGGAGATTGGAAAATCACATTTAAGAAAGTTGTGTGAAGAAATGATATGAATACATGTGTCTAAAGATGATCTTGCATTAACTAGTGATTTTTAGAATTTGAATGAGGAAAAGGATAAACCAATGCTCAATATTTTGCAGCGAGAAACTTATATGATAGTGATCAATAGTGCACATCAAGTCAATATGTAAAAGGAATCATAGATCATGTGTGAGGATAAAAAGTGGAAAAATATAATTAGATACTAATTGTAGGGTACATAGAAGGCACACATGACTGCTATGCGGTGCAAGATTAGAGACTAACAATGAAGCCATGTGAGGGTGCCAAGTGTTTTGATATTATAAGTGAGGATCAATGATCAATGGTGACTGATGAGAGATAAATTTAAGTGGCTTATAAGGAGATTGGAAAATCACATTTAAGAAAGTTGTGTGAAGAAATGATATGAATACATGTGTCTAAATATGATCTTGCATTAACTAGTGATTTTTAGAATTTGAATTAGCAAAAGGATAAACCAATGCTCAATATTTTGCAGCCAGAAACTTATATGATAGTGATCAATAGTGCATATCAAGTCAATATGTAAAAGGAATCATAGATGATGTGTGAGGATAAAAAGTGGAAAAATATAATTGGATATTGATTTCAGGGTACATAGAAGGCACACATGACTACTAAGTGGTGCAAGATCAGAGACTAACAACAATGAAGACACGTGAGGGTGCCAAGTGTTTTGATATTAGAAGTGAGGATCAATGATCAATGGTGATTGATGAGAGATAAATTTAAGTGGCTTATAAGGAGATTGAAATATCACATTTAAGAAAGTTGTGTGAAGAAATGATATGAAGACATGTCTCTAAAGATGATCTTGCATTAACTAAGTGATTGTTAGAATTTGAATTAGCAAAAGGATAAACCAATGCTCTATATTTTGTAGCGAGAAAGTTATATGATAGTGATCAATAGTGCATATCAAGTCAGTATGTAAAAGGAATCATAGATGATGTGTGAGGATAAAAAGTGGAAAAATATAATTAGATATTGACTGCAGGGTACATAGAAGGCACACATGACTGCTAAGTGGTGCAAGATCAGAGACTAACAACAATGAAGACACGTGAGGGTGTCAAGTGTTTTGATATTAGAAGTGAGGATCAATGATCAATGGTAACTAATGAGAGATAAATTTAAGTGGCTTATAAGGAGATTGACAAATCACATTTAAGAAAGTTGTGTGAAGAAATGATATGAAGACATGTGTCTAAAGATGATCTTACATTAACTAGTGATTGTTAGAATTTGAATTAGCAAAAGGATAAACCAATGCTCAATATTTTACTTATATATTTTGATCTAGGATGAATTTCATGATGGTGTAGAAGGAAAATTTTAAGTGGACTTCAAGGTACATTCATATAACTTAGTTAGAAGGTTTGACTACTATATAGTCAAATTTATTGAACTTTAAAGTTGACTTAATATTTGGCCATGTTATGTAAGTGACCTGAGAAGGATAATTAAAGATTTATTGATGGTATTTTGATGTTTCAAGATGAAATAACCATTGTATAGTGTTTTAGACTCAATTAATACCATATATGTGTATTTATGAGTTTTGACCAATCCTTCTTTAGTATGAACAAATGGATTAGAAGTTGATTGTGTTTATTGAATACATTGGCAATTTGAGTGACCATCTTACAAAGGTAATTTGAAGGTGTTTTGAATATATTTGAGGAAAAGAAATAAATGTGAAGATATCAAATAAGTCTCAAAATTTAATTATAATTTATTAAAGGTTTTAGGTTACCCATATTTAGTTGTGGAGATTCAAAATGGTTTGATTGTATTTTGATTATATATGACCAGTCTAAGTAGTCACCATGAGAGAGTTGTTTTGAGTGCTTAGAGATTGAGTGAAGGTGTCAAATGGAAATGGAGATGTTGTATATTTAATTTATGATATATTAATTTATTTAGTTGAGTGTATTATTTGATAAAAGTTTTTTTATTCCTCAATTCTATATGACATAGCTTTTGGTGTTTCTAGGCCTATTGGTGAGCAGTTTAGAATGGCTTAGTTCAAGGTATGCATTTAAGTTCCAGGTGACATAGACTTATGTGGAAGTCATAAAGGGACTATTAGAAGTAGGTTTTATAAGTTTGAAGCATTATTTAAATATAAAGGTGTTCTAATAGTTTTCAAGTGTAACATGTGGATTTTAAGGCTTAATTATTTTAGGTCTCATTAAGGCCTAATGGAAGATTTGACTCTTAACGACTATGAATGACCTATAGAGTGAAGTGTCTCACCCATCTAATATGTATAGATACCTATTTAAAGTATAAAATAAGTGTGTTAAGAATATTGGCTGACCAAAATAGGTTAGATAAGTGAATGGTATAAATGCAAGGCCTAATTAGCCTATTTGAGTGTGTTGTGTGTGTGAGGAGCCAAGTGAAGGAGATAACCTTTGAAAGAGAAGGTACAGGTCATCAACGACCATTAGAAGGTAAAAAATGTTGATCATTATTATATAATCAAGGTTTTGGGGTGTACATATAGGTTATTGGACCTAATAGGCCTAGAAGAGGTTAATTAAGTGGATAAGCCTTAGAGGCTATTTGATAGAAATTGAGGGCTGAAGTGTGAAAATAATAAAAGATAGGAGGTGAAGATCAAATTAGAGGTATCTAATTTTGTGCTTGGTTACCTAGGAGGTTAGATCCTCCTTTCTAGTTGGAGCTAGCTAAAGGTCAAGTGGGTACATGACAAAATTTAGGGGTGGGTGCTCCTTGATTAGTTGGTGCTAGTCTAAATTTAAATCTTGTATTTATAGTATTATAGTCTATCTTGTAGGGTTTAGTGGGGTTTATCACCTAATAGGGTTTCTTACATATCATGTGTTATGTTCTTGTTCTTTTTTTATCTTCATGTTATTTGTTATTAATGATGTGTATGTTTCATGATTGTTTGTGTTGCATGATTAGGGGTTTGAAGGGTTTGGAATTGGATTGAATATCAAGCATCACTAATTCACCCCCTCTCTCAATGATTATACCTCTAACATGTATTGGTTTCTAAATCAAAATAAAATTTCTATTAAGACTTGATATAGGTTTTATAACCATTTGTATATCTTTTTAGGTCTCTCAAAATGATACATAAGCTTTGCAAGTTAGCAAGTTGGAAAAAAAAGGTGAGAAATGCATCATTTATTAGTCAAATGGCCTACCTAAAGACTTATAGAGCACTTAAAGGTACATATATTCATCGTTTTGAGTTTATTTATGATGTTTAATGTCTAAAAAATCTAATTTCAAGCTTTAAAGTCTAAAAATTTCTTTTTTAACACTCCAACTGTCTTTCAAGCTTGTTCAAGCACTTTGACTAGGGTTTTTTACCATTTCATAGTTTACCCATCTTTACAAGGTATTATAAATTTAAAATTGACTTGGAACATGGTATTATGATTGGGAAATTGAATAACATACTTTTCTTGAGTTTCATAATTAGAATTGACTTTTACAACATAAGCTAAGGTAAAGGGTAGTTTTGAAGAATAAGTAAAGGTGTCAAGCAATGATGTAAACTCCCATGACACTTGGAGGAGAATATCATATTTAAGAGATAAAAAATTGTCCTTAGAGACCTAATAGAGCTATTTGAAACTCCTTTCATTTTATATCTCTCTTTTGGACACATGCCACACACTCTCTCTCTCCTATGCCCTTTTCTCTTGTTCTCTCTAATTTCTTCATATATTCAACCTTGAAAGGTTATGTTTGTATCCTCCCCTTGGGTATGGTGAATTCTTGACCATTTCTAATCCTTTTATCAATGATAAAAGTATATTTTTACATCCTCTTTTGACTAGTTTCAATGTGTGTGCATGACTAGTATATCTTGTCAAGTGATTAACTTTGCTTCCTTGGCATGTTTATCATTTTATTTAATTCATATTAAATTTTAAAATTATTTGTAGGTCTCTTGAAGTGCCTAAGTTAGGTGAATAATGTTGAGTGATTTATCTTTTCATTAGTGTCATCACATGACCTCTTGACTAGTCCTCTTATCCCAAACATCTTTCACTACTTACACAATGAGTGATGATGTAGAGAGGCACATTAGGATTAGTGTTTGTTACAAGTTAGTCTTATGGTTTATGTGAAAATTAAATTAGTTGGTAGTGTTAAATTATATTTGGTACACCACCTCCATTAAATTAGGATTTCTTTCTTTTCCTAACAATTCGGTAGAGTAGTTTGTGAGTCTAAGTGATTCATCAAGGGGAGATAGCCCTTTAACCTAGAGATTCAACCCAATATTAGGCCACCATAAATCTATGATTTTATCCATGTTATTCCAAATTTGGAAGGCTTGGATTACCTTCTAAGGGTGAAAATTTGGTTGATAATAATTTTGGCATTCCTAATAGGAGTAAGGTCTAAATTAGTGTAAGGATTGTTGGGATTTTTCCTCTACATATCAGCCTTTGGAGGCATTCAAAACATAAATGGTGACTCCATGCTCAATCATCTAGTTCAAACAACTCATTTATTTTTTCAAATAAATTTGTGCTTTTAATTAATTATCCTGATGAGGTTGTTATGGCTGAATTTGAAGTAGAGTTTAGTTTCATGCAATTTGATAAGGCATCTCAATCCTATGGTATTCCCTATCATAACTATGATGAGCCTTATCATCCTCACTATGATTTGTATCAGACTCACTATCACTATGATCCATATTAGCCTCACTATGATCCATATCAACCTTGTCATGAGTCATAACAAGCGTATGATCAGCCTACACTACACCTACATGACTATGATGTTGCATATGATCAGCCTTCTCATGATCATACTATTACTATTCAATATAGCCACTTCTCAAATTAGTCCATTTAAAGTTTCAAGAAAACTCTATTGGAATATTAAATGTATATCATAGGGATTAACACATAAAGGGAGTATGGTCAAAATGTCCCTAGTCATCTAATTCATAATGTGTTGAACTCATTGTAACTAATGAAGGAATAATGGGTATTTATTGAGAGTGAAAATTGGCAAATCCTTTCAAATGAGATGATGGATGTAAGTGGTCTAATCCAAATGATAGAGGATAAGATAAAATTTCATGAAGGATATTAAGTTCAATACTATTAGCCCCATGCATTTTATATATAACACCTTAGCCATTATATGTGTCACCCATTCTTCCCTAAGAGACCTTTTTAAGTGAGTTTCAAAGTGTTACAAATCCTTGACATAATCCTCAAATTTTCCCTTCTTAGAAATCAATCCTAGAGCACATTTAAAAGAAGGAAGAGGTTGTTGTTGAGTAGCCCATTGTTGAAATTCAAGATACATTATAATTAGAGAGATTGATTACCACATGGAGGGAAGATAATGAAGTCATCTTAGAAAAAAATCACACTCATATTCCTAAAGAACCCCCAAATAAGTCTTTCAATATTTCATGTTGGAGTTAAGTGGTGAAATCTTGGAGTATTCAAAGTGAGACAAGCATATATTGGGGAGTTGAAGTCAAGGAAGAATTTGAACCTATGAAAATCCCTCCCATCCCTCCCCAAAATCCCTCTTATATCCCATATTAGCCTTATTATGCTCCTTATCCTCATGAAGTCACTAACCACCTTAAATAAAATTTATTACAATAAAGTATAGACAAGAAAATTGAAGAGTGGGAGTTGAAAATGAAGAAAATTAAACCAAGCCAATATTTAGAGTTTGACCCAAATAAAAATTAATGTCTATTCAAGCTCCATTTTACCTTCCTCAAGAACATAAATATTTTTCATCGTAGAGGTTTATCCAAAAAGTGATTCAAGATAAGAAGGAGGCCCTAGTTGATAAAATTAAAAATTAAGTTTCATTTGTTAAAGAAGATCAATAAATCTATGATAAGAATGAAGTGGTTGGTGAGGAATAAAATCAAGAACTCATAGCAAAAATCACTCTCTCTCCAATAATTCATAAAAGAATCTACCATCCCCAAACTCTCAAGTTGCAAGGATGTTCCATTAATTTCTAAGTCAATTCATGAACCACCTACTATAAATCATATTCCCTCTCAATATCATGAACATGTTCATCACCCTTCCACCATATCAGTTCTTGAGGAAGAACCTATCCTATGGGAGATAAATGAAGAAGAAGTTGCAGCTGTAAGCAAGGTTCAATGAGAATTTGATGAAGATTCTTCAAGTGTATATGATGATGAATTCACCATTGGTACTCTTCTTGGTGAAGAGATGAAAATCAATTTTCAAATATGAGGTTCCAATCAGATGTTCTTGATAGTATGTTTCAAGAAGGAGATCCAATTAATTCTAACCTTGTTGAGGTTGTAATTGGTCTTATTGTTGAAAGTTCTCTAAGCCAATAAGCTGAAGTATTGGATAATGTTTAAATTATTTCCAATGAGAAAGCAAATGATCTTGAATAAGTTATTTCCCAATCCCATCATGACTACATAGATAGGTTTGATATTCTTGACATCCCTATAGATCTTGAGGAGAAAGATGAAGATGTGTTTTTAGTTGGTCTTTCTCATATTAATCAAAGAGAGGATCCAAAAGATGATTGGTAGAAATATATTGAATCTGTTAAAGAGATTAAAGGCCTTTACAAAGGTACATTCATATTTAAGGTCATGCTCATGAGGGATTGAACAAGATACATCCATTGAGGATCATGATGTAGCCTGGATTGAGTATGGAAACATCATTAAATAGCTTGAGGATCTTGTAGTAGATGATAAGAAACATGAGGTCACTCAAAATGCCATAGAGACCCAAGAATAATATTTAGATGGAGAATATTTATATGAGGTTTTATTTACTAAGCAATATGAGGTGGGTTTTGAATTACAATAGGAATATATCTTCATAGGTAACTAGTTTTCTTATTATTCCACTTGAGAACATGCCAAGAAGATTGAAAATCAAGAATATGATGAAGAAAAAAATAAAAAGATATAAGAGGTAGCTTGTCTCATGTTATTATTCACCTCATGGAGAAAAATATATTTCAATCTTCCCCTTTTATCTAAGAAGAGGTTATGTATAGGTCAATTTTATATATATATATATATATATATATATATATATATATATATATATATATATATTAGTTATTTATGTTGTGTTTTGTGTTCCCTAAGTGTTTAACTAACACATGTGTGTGTCTTGTTTCTTTTATTTGTGTGTGTTTTCCTTATTTTGTGTGGTTTAGAGGTCACTTATTTTGTTATTTCTTGGTCAAGGTCTGGTCATGTATAAATTTGAGTGCAAGTGATTCAATTTCCCAATAGAAGGATAAGGCTTCTGGTTTAATTAGCATAGCAGGCATGCTACCCCCATGAATTGCCAATTTGTTGACCAATTTTGACCCCCAAGGTCAAAATATCAACCCTTATAGGTAACAATTTTCTTTTCATGTTTTTATATCCTTATTAAAATCTTTTTCATGTCCTATGAAGTTATAAAATAACCTTTCTTAAGCCTTATTATAAAATTTTAAGGTTAATTTACAAAAATTAAGGTAATAGTTTGTCTTTTCATTATAATAGGTTAGACATGTTACGGTTTAATAATATTTGGTCAAAAAGTGTCATATATATTTAGGTTTCTCTTTAATTTAATTTAATACCTAATCAACTTGTATAAAAATTTCATGTTGATTTGAAAAGTATAAAGTTTATTTTTGGACTTTAAGGTAAAAGAAATTGAAGAAAACTATGTTTTCAGATAATTCCATGTGTGTTAAAGCTCAAAAATTCCAAATATCCATAAAATAACACTTTCCAATTTTATTGAGGGAGGTATATACCTATCATATATGTTATAATGTCAAAAAGTGGTCAGCTTCTTGTTGTTTAACACCAAATAAGAGAGCTTCACTCAATTGAATGGAATTGGGAGTTCATATTTAGGTAATAATATTATATAGGTGTCTCTTAAGATTATTAAGGTCAAAATAATTATTTTATTGTAGGTACAAGTCTTAGATAGGTAAATTTTACTTTAGAAGCCCTATCAACCTCTTCACAAGATCATAAAGGTAGTTTTCAAGTGCATGGTATGGCCAAGAGAGAGAGATTTAGGGTGTAATATATTCTATAGTGGAGTGGATCATAGTAATATTCAAATTTGTGGTATTGGTTTTCAGATACATCCCCTCTCCTTTATGAATAATCACTAAGACTCTAGGGTGGTCTAAAACTAGTTTTAAACCCCACATGCTCAAATCTTCTCCTTAAAATTATAGTTTAAATAAGTTGGATTCATAAGATAAATTGGAGTAGATGTTTAGGGTCAATTTATATATTTTATGTGCTTATACAAGCCACACTTGGCACATGTGGCCTCAATTTGGCAAGAAATCTCCATTATAAATAGTTTTCAAAGTTGATTTACATAGTTTCTTATTTATTTAAATGTATCTAGTAGTTGAAGGAATGGAATTATGGTATATATACATGATTAAACTTTTTTAAATTAAATTATATATCCATAAATGATTCTCCATTTCTTCACTCTAATACCATCCTCTCTAAGTAGTTTTCAAGTTGACTGCCAAGCACTATGTCAAGGGCCTATTTGCATTAAGAGGTTTGTGAAGGTCTTGGTTTTCTTGGTGGAATATTTATGAGAGTCCTTTTATCACAATATAATTGAGAAGGAAATGAATATATTATCTTAGGGTGAAATAAGTGAAGACTTACATCAATTCAAGCCCTAAAACCCAAGAATACAAACCCTTAAGTCATCATTTCATGAGAAATGATTTTTAAATGTACACCAAGAAGTGATTTTAAAGGTATAAATAATTATATAAATATATTTTTTTCACATTTTGATATTATAAACATCTTGGAGAGGTTTTATTGCAAAAGCAATGCTTAAAATAATCAATTGTCTCTTAAATTAACCTATAGGTAAGACATGAGATAAAGTATATATGTTTATGAGTGTAAAGATGAAGAGTTATATATTAAATTTTAAAAAAAACATAGGTTGATTCCAAAAATTTTACAAAGACCATAAATATGAATAATGGCAATGAAAAGGGTTGTTTCATAATGACAAACCTAGATGGTTATTTATAGGTTTGTCTACGAGAATGTGGTCTATGGGCAAAATGAAGGTTTAAATATCACATTGAGAGTGTTATATAAAGTCCAAAACTTCATGAAATATATTAGAGAACGTTTAAGGTTTGATATCAATGAAACATTGGCCAAATATGCCTAAAATGATAAGAAAGGCAAACATATAGGTCTGCAGACCTAAAGGTCTCTTTTCTCACATAAAATACAATAAATCTTGCATTAGAGATGATAGTTTGAGTGCCAAAAGAATGTTTAAGGTGATTTAAAGTATGAAGTGTTGATATAGGTTTGAAAATGAGTAAAATACCATTTTATAATCTTAACACTTTATTAGGACTCTATTCAGGCCTATAAATATATCTACATGCCTACTTGAAATACAAACTCATTTCCAAGCATAGAATGAGAAGATACTATGTTGAACATTGATGTTGGAGTATAGTATAAAAGGAAATTTAATGTAATAATAATAATTAAAGTGAAAAATAAAAATAATACTAGATAAATATGATCAAATAAGCATCATTTGAACCTTGCATAGATAATTAGTTTGGTGCATATAACCCTATATAGTCTTGAGAAGAAGGGTGCATTATTCATTTGAAGGATGAGGCTTTTAGGAGGAATAAAACATATGAGAATTATCATATAATTTCATTATGAATCAACATGAATTTTATATTAAATAAAAGTGGTACAAATATAGATAGGCCTGTTTAGTATTATAGAGCCTAGACCAAACACACAACCTTGTATGTGAACTTTTTGTCATGGAAGTTGGTTTATGTATATAACATAAGTATAAAGGACACTAAAAATGATATAAATAGGACTATTAAGACTTCATGAACACTATATGAGATCTTTAATGATTCAACAAATAAGAAAATTATTAATATAGGTTACTAGGGTCATTTTCATCAATTAGCTTATAAACCTTAGGCATCAACCCATGTTGTTGTAGAAGGATTAATGATTTGAAAGGGTAGTAATATCATTGGGAGAAGTAAAAATAGGTGTTATAAAAATATATAGGTCATTTTCAACTTAGACAAAACTCTAAAATAACACTTTCAAACCTATTTTCTCTTTTAGCCTTCATACACATTCTACAAACCAGAGTTGTAGTTTGAGATGCTCGTATCTTTCATGAGAAGCTGCATGGTGTCTCGAGATTTTAGGGAAATATATAGGGGTATAATAAATAATAATCCATGGAATTAATATTTCCATCCAAGGCCTATACTATATGAATCATTTCTAAGACCCCAAAGCACTCACAGGATGTCTAAAAGGAAAGAAGTGACCCGATGGAAGAGATTCCCTATCTAAGTGCCTAAAATGGATCATATGAGATTATAAATGACATGGATTATCTTCAAAACTCCCACAGACACCTGAGAGACACACTTGAAGATACATTTAAAGGTACATATGTATAAAATTGGTCTAAAAGCTTGGATATAGGCTTATGTGTGAAGAAATAAGGTATGTATTGGATTTTAAAACAAGAGAAAATATCTAGTAAGAATTAAAAGAGGTTTAAAACCATTCACACACCTTTTCATGTCTCTAAAAATGATACATAAGTTGTATAAGTAATCAAGTTGGCCTAGAAGGTGAGAAATACATCAGTTTCTAGTCAAATATCCTACCTATAGACCTATCGACCACTTTAAGAGACCTATATTAAGAATGTTGAGATTATTGATGATGTTTCAAACCTAAAAAACTAGTTCTAAGCTTCATATCCTTCAAATTTATTTCCAAACACTCCAACTATCCCTCAAGCTTGTGGAAGCACCTAGTCTAAGTTTTTTGACCATTTCATGGGTTACCTATCTATACGAGGTATCAAAACATGAAAAGTGACATGGAGAATAGTATTAGGATAGGGAAATTGAATCACACTCTTTTCCTAAATTTAACATGTGTGAGAGTGTTTTTAGGATGAAACTCAATTAAAAGGGATGGAGGCCTAATTGATGCTTAATTAAGGAGAGATGATAGTAGAAAAGTGTACTTCCACTTGATTTCAAGTATTAAAACTTTACATAAAGATATAAGGAAATACTAGGTCCTAAAAAATATATTTATTTTTCCAATATACTATGTACATTATTCTACACAAAAAGGTTTGTATGTTTTTAGGGTTACAAGGAATTGGGTGCTAGTAATATATTTTGGTGTAAAATAAAGTCTTGGAGAGAGTATGAGGCTAATAAATGAGTTGTTCTAGGTTTGATATGATATCAATATTCCTTTCATGGAGATATATTTATTTGGTGAGGCTGAGACTAGGATTTGACATTTGTAAGCAAATGTGGGTGATGTAAGGCTAGGTGGGCTTTAAGACACTTAAGAGTTTTGATCATCACTATAGCATAAGTTAATCATCACTGTAACATCACTTGAGTGTTGATAGATATAAGGTTAAGTGGAATCATCTTCCTCCTAGTTGGTTCAAATTAAATTTTGATGGGGCCACTAAAGGAAATCTGGGTCTAGTGGGAGCAAGAGGAGTCATAAGGGATTCCTATTGGAATCTCAAAGTAGACAATACATGATCTCTTAAGATCTAGATGAATCACATTTTAGAAGATAAATCTAGCTTATGGGATATTTATTTCATAGTGAAACTTGGCATGGAGTATCTCTAGATTAAGGGAGATTCCATGAATATCATAAACTATTTAAAAGGCTCTACTCAATCTTCTTGGAACATTTTCAAGATTATGAATGATGTAAAAAACCTACTATACTACTTTAAATTGGTGTGAATCACTCACATGTATAGAGATGGAATTAGAAGTTCTAATAATATGGCTAATATTGGGGTCCTTATTAGCTCTTTTATAAGATATTAAGATGATATGTTTATTGTTAACATCAAACTTGATAAAAGACATCCCATATAATGAATTGATGTTTTTTATTTATGACTATTCACTCCCAGCCTAAGAGAGATGACACTAACATGTGTAAGGGAATTATAATCTAATCACTTCTAAAGGATTTATATGCTCTAATTAATTTGGCACCTTTTAGTACTAATGTATTTAGATCTACTTTCAATACTCCCTCTATTCTCATTTCTAAGGGTTTGGGTTGTGAAACTAGCAAAAGCAGCCTATAGAAAAGTAAAATGGGAGGTGACCATGATCATTTGAGCCAATATCTTTCACATATGTTAAGGAGGATGAGTATGTTTAGAACAAGATTGTAAAAGGGGGCCTAGATACATACATAGAGTGTTTTCTTAGGCATGAAACTATGTTTTATAAGGATTTCAACTATGGATGTAAGGATAGAGAGGTCTGCATGCATGGCTTAATGATTATTATTATTAAAGAGATTATAGGGGAGATCATGGAGATGGATTGTTCGAGGGTTAAATCCTTCAAGGATAAAAAATGGAGTAACTTGTTAATATTTTCTACAAGGAGAAAAAGAAGCCAAAGATGGCATCTCAAAAAGGGTTCATGAGGGTAGACCATCCAAGGAAGTGGCTAGATGTATGATTTAAAATCATGCACTACATCACACTGGAAGGAAAATATATGGTAATTTTTTCACACCATTTTCTCTTGCTCAATTACTTTAAGGGTCATATTATCAGTTTCCCTTTTTCTATTAAATTCACTAGAAGCCATGATTTTGAATTACAAAAATAATCCATTAGTGAATATTATCCACTAAGGGTTGATTCTATTGTCGGTTAAGATGGGAGAACCATGTGGTCAAAAATTGTGTCGAAGGTGATTAACATTACTAGTGAACAAGAAGATTTAGTGAGGGAAGAGGATTTTTCTATAGATTTTGAGTCTAATAAAGTTGGTAATGAGTAAAATGTTGGTGCTAGTGAAGAGTTTATGCTGGGAAGGTCCAAAGCTAAGAGGAAAGGACATAGGGGTTCCTAAATTCATGCAAAAAATTAATATTAGGGGTCAATTTTTTATACATCATAAGATCAAGGAGGTTATTGATCAGTCCCTTGATAAGTTACACAACAAGGTGTCTATTCGAAAATTGTCATGCCATGAAGTTACAAATGAACTAAAAAGTCTTAAAGGGATTATGGTTCACAGAAATTTTGATATGAATTTTAGTAAGGAACATGAAGGAACAAATGAGCTCACTCCCCAGGGAAATAAAAAAAATCATAGAGATGGACTATAGGAAAATATCAATGATTTTAAGTAAGGGAGGGAGGAATCTAAGATCAGAAGTTCCAAACACAAGAGGTAGGTTGAGGAAATAGAATAGGTAGTTAGGTATAGGACCAGAGGAAAAAAAAAAGTGGATAACACCGAGACCAAGAAATTGGTATATTATTCTGAGTCTAATTAGTTGGTCTCATTTGTTTCTCTTTTAGTTGTCTTGGGTTTTTGTTAGAAACTTAATGTTTTCTGGGTTGAAGGTGGTTCTTTTTGTTAGGTTGTAGTCTTTATCCCATTTTGTTTTTTTGATATTTCATGCTTATCATTTGATTTTTTTTAAGGGTATGATACCTTTTCAACTCATTTTTAACATGTCTAATAAAAATGAAGATTTCTAAACAAGTGAAAAGAGGCTAAGAGATAGTTTAAGAGGAGTTAGTGATCAAGCATGCCATTTATCCACCACAAGCCAAAGCAAAGGGAAGTTGTGAAGAACAAGGCAAGGTGTCAAGTAAAATTTCAAACTCCCACATACTTGGAGGAGAATATAATCTTAAAGAAATTAACACTTATCCTTGGTGACCTGATAGATCTATTTTAAACTGTATTTTTTTAACTCTCATTTGGACACTTGTCACACTCTCTCTCTCCTGCACCCTTTTCTCTTCTTCTCTATATATTTAACCTTAATAGGCTATGTTTTTATCCTCCATAGGAGAATGGTAAATCCATACCCATTTTTAAGCCTTTGATCAATGAGAAAAGTCTATTTTTACCTCTTCCTTTGACTAGTTTCAATGTGTATGCATGACTAGTGGATCTTATCATGTGATCATCTTTGCTTCCTTGTCATGTTTGTACTTTTATTGTATTCATATTTAGTTTTAATGTTTTTTTAGGCCTTGTGAAGTGTTAAAATGGTGTGAAGCTTGAGTGATTTGTCTTTCAATTAGTGTCATTTCATGACCTCTTGACTAGTCCTCCTAGCCCAAACATATTTCACTACTTAGACAATAAAGTGTTGATGTAAAGAGGTAGATTAGGAGTAGTGTTTTTTTAGTCTAGTCTTAAGGTTGAAGTACAAATGTAGTTAGTTGGTATTGGTTGAGTATATTTTGTACATCACCTCCATTAGAGTAGGTTTTTCTCTTTTTTCCTAGCATGTTGGTAGAGTATTTTGTGAACATAATTGATTCATCAAGGGAAGCTATCCCTTTAACCTAAATAATCAATCCAATATTAGGCTTGCCATAGCCTAGGATTATCTCCATGTTATTCCAAATTTTTAAGGCTTGAAATACCTTCCAAGGGTGAAAATTTGGTTGATAACATGTATGATGAACAATAAAAATATTATATATTTTATGATCCTAAAACTAACAATATCAAAATTAAAATATATATTAGAATTGATGAAGATAGTGTACTTAATTATACTTTTAATTTATATTCTTTTGATTTTATTTCTACTTATTTTCCTTTTGATTTAAGAAATCATGAAACTGGTGTTGTGATAGTGATGTTTCTCTACCTAGAATTCCTACTCCATATTATAGTCTTATTCCACCTGAATTAATGTCTATGTGGGAAAAGCAAACTATAGAATCTTCTAGAGTTTATGTATATCTTAAGGATACTCATAAAACTAGGCATAAATTTTGAAACCATGATTTTATGTGTAAACTTATGAATAATGATGGCCCTAAAACACATAAAAAATCTCAAGGTCACCCTCATTGGGAAAAATAAATGGATATTTAATAAATGTCTTTAATCTATAATCAAACTAGTCATTTCGTCCCTCTCCTTAAAGGTCACAATTTGGTGAGTTGTAAATGGTTATTCAAAACTAATTTAAATTATGATAATTGATTTAATATTTTAGGACTTATAATATGTAAATCTTAGGTTGTTAAATAATATGAGTAGAATAAATTAGGGTAAGATATGTAATAAATACATCTGTTGATTTATGCAAGAATTAACTTAATATGATATTTTTGAAAATAGCAATGAATGACATAAATAAGTACTAAGATATAAAATAAGATGATCTAGAGGATAAAATTTGGCAAAAAAGTTCATTAGGGTGTTGTAAATAAGATCCAAATGTTAGAATGCATCCTAGATAGTAGCGAAGTTTTCTGGATAGTAGTGCATTATGCTAGTGTCCTCTGTTACTTGTTAGTGTCCTTATGTAGGGACTGATGTAAACTTCAATGAGTAATTATGTGTGAGTTTGAATGGCCTATTATTTTATGGATGAAATCCATTATACTATCTATTACATATTTTGTATTGATTTGGTTTGCAAACCCTAGATCTCCATGTTGTTAGGGTATTTAAGTGCAACAAGTATAAAAAATGTAATGTTAGATGGGTAGGATATACATCCTCAACACCCCATTATGTTGAAAGTTACCTACATACCAATACATTGAGAGGGTATCAATCCCGATGTAGCTCTCTCAATCTAAGTATTTGTGCAAGTGTGAGTGATGTTGGTATGATTAATGGATTGATTGCTTTGATTGAGGCTTGAGACTATAAATCTATGTATTCTAAGGTCATGATGGTTATTTGTGACTGTATGTAGAAGTAGGGTATAATAGGGATCAATGACCTTATTTGTGCACCATTTATTTTGAGCTTGTTTGTGTGTATTTGCATTTGATTTACATCTAGTGGGTAAAGTGTTAAAACTCATGTATTTATATTGACATGGTGCTTGTGTAGATTGTGAAAAAGGTCTATACCAACCCTATATGTCTTAGGCATTGGAAATATATTTTTTGGGGTTGAAATTAAACAAGGGAAACTATCATGGTCCCTTTGTCACTAGTGCAGTATGCTAGTGTCTAAAGGGACGTGCTAGTGTCCATGTGATATAACCTATTGAGGATCATATTAAAATGGAGTTATTTTTTTATATTTACTGAAAGATAAATAATAACTAGTTAGTTATTTTTTTTAAATATCAAAATATGTTTATATTATGATATTAGATATAATATATTATAGAATATATTGTTATGATTTATAACAATATAACACTTATAGGTTTGTAAGTTATATTAGGGAGTTAGGTGAGAGATTTAAGGAGATATGATCTCCTTAATTATAGGAAAGAATTTTCCTATTTAAATGTAAACTCCGATACTATTTATTATTTAGATTAAGAAGAATTAAAATAGAAAAAATATTATTATTGTGTTTGAAATATTATGTCTAGTTTCCATTTTATTATTGCAGAATGTTATTGCATTAATCATACTCTGATCTAAACCAACTTTGCCATCTTGTATCAAAGAAAATTTGATCAACCTGTCAGATTCATGTAATTTTGAAATGAAATTTGAGGAAAATTAAGGCACTTAGTTTCTACCTCTATGTATGAAATATATTACTCATTTCTTAGTCATTAGATTATAGATTTGTTTTGTATCAGATCAAGAATCTGTGTCTGGATCCATGTATTGATTACATTAAGGAATGTATTTTACATTACTTCATGTTGGGGATTATAATGCATAATTTTTTGATTTTTAGGTGGTATGAATATTTGCATGAAAGTAATACATGCCTTAGATTTAGACCCACATGTCATATTTGGAGCATCTTCTTATGAGTCTATAGATCAATTTCCATGCAGCTCCATCATTGTATTCAGGCAAGTAGAATAAAAAATTGGAACTTTATTAAAAATTAAATTATTTCTAACACCAATCTCTTATATCAACATAACATCAAAACCCACCATTTAAGACTACTATATGATCTAATTGCCTCAGATTATTTTCCCTCAAAAGCGTGGTGTTTGAACAACTGGTTATTGATTTAGAATAAGCTTGTCTCATGGATCATGTTTTTTGTTTTTACCAGCATGTTCATAATTATTGGCCCACTCCTATTTCTATACTCAATCTCTATCTTCATTCATGATTATACATAATCTACCTTGCACCAAGCTCAAGCTCATTGACTACTGCATTTCTATTATACTTGGAATCTCCCATGCAATATCTATCGCTAAAAGCATTTTATGATTGACCAAGCTTATATTCCATCCCCACCCATGGTTTAATCAATATTTTTGATTGAAGTAAATTAGGTCCTTGAGTTTTTCCATAAGAATAATTTTATTATTTTATTTTTTGATCTATGTAATTTTAAAAAAATATTATTTAAGCTATAAATTATGTTTTTGAGTCATGTTATTTTTTTAATTTAGTTTTATATTAATCCATTATTTTATCAATTTAGGTATTAAGTTTATATTAAGCACTTTTATGGTGACAATTAGTTTTAGTCAAGTCATATGTTTATTTTTTGAGTTATTTGTCATATTTTCAAACTAAAATATGAATCAAGAACCCTTTTTATAGATAAATCATCAAAAGTTAAAAGTTTAAAATATTTGAGTCAAGTCCAATATGACATTTTAATATTTCAAAAGAGTCATTTTTATGTCAAAATATTCAAAAACATACCCTATGTAAAGGATGCAATTTTGGGAGAACCCAATGTCCCCAAAATGTATTATCAAAATTGTTAGGGGGAGTTTTCTAGTTTAAGCCTGAAAGCCAAATGAGTTAAGCAAGCAGTGTCACTAGAAGATGGAGGATACATAAAGGATGGATATCTTTCAGGGACCTCTTGTCAGTTGCCAATGATGAGGCCGCACCAATGTTTTGGTGACTTAGTGGTGTGTGTTATTTTTAGTGTGTTTTTCATTTTTGTTGTGTGATGTTTTCCAAAATAAGAACATATGATATATGCCTACTAAAAGAGTGTAAAATGTGAACTTCTATCCTTGTATTTTCTCTTGTAGCATATTTTTGATGAGGATAAAATAAATATTGTAACCTCATGATTTTGTGTTTGGTGGTTAACCAAATTGAAAACCATTTGTAGTTGTGGTTGGTAGTTACCCACTAAAATACCATTTGTAGTCATGGTTGATGGTTCACCACATTAAAAACCATTTGTTGTCATGGTTGTAGGTTTACCACATTGAAAACCTTCATGAGGGATCATGAGTATGGGTCAGTTATAGTAGAGGGATACATTCTCCCCACATTCACACTATTGGGGTGAATGTTCAGGATAGTATTCACATGGGGTTAGTTTTGTGTATTTATCGAAAGGTAAATAATAGCTAGCTAATTAGTTTGTTAAAATATCAGAATATGGTTATATTATGATATTATATATATTATATTATAGAATATATTATTATGATTTATAAAAAATATCGCTTATAGATTTGTAAGTTATATTAAGGAGTTGGGTGAGATATTTAAGGAGATACGATCTCCTTAATTATAAGAAATATTTTTCCTATTTTAATGTAAACTCACATACTATTTATTATTTAGATTAAGGAGAATTCAGATAGTAGAAATATTATTATTGTGCTTGAAATCTTTTGTCTAGTTTCTATTATATTATTGCATAATGTTATTGAATTAATCATACTCTGATCTGAACCAACTCTATTAGAACTTGGGGCACTAGGGTCTTGAATCCTTAAGGGAAATTCTATGACTAATTTTAAAATGTCTATGGCTATGTAATATCCACATTAAATTTAGATAAGGAGTAAAAGAGGCCCTAAAATAGGCCCAAGACTAAGCTAGGGATGTGTAGTCTCAAATGACACTCATTTTACTCAAGTGACATTTTATATGACTACATTTCCCCCTTTTTCTCTATAAATACAACCAAGTGAAATGAATAGGATAAACAAATTAGAAATGTACCTAAACTTACATATGAGGTGAAGCCCATGAATTTGAATATGCATTAGTAAAGCATGTTCCATCATGTGTCTTGCAAATGAAACATGTATGAATCAATCGTTACTTAAGATATATAAAAATCAAAGACAAAACTAAGTAAAGAGATAAGAGATAAAGGAAATGAATGAATAAACCTCACTTGGTATGTAAACCAATTAAAAACCCTAGTGACATCATGTGTGTAACTAGGGATCAAATTAGTGAATAACTAGGACTGAGGTAATGGCTTACTCTATCCCCATGTCTATGTGGATTAATAAATCAATCTATTTTTGACTCTATTATTGCCCACCCCTATTTGGTGGATCATAATATTTGAATATATTTTATTATACTTATGTCTTGTCCAACCCTCTTATGTAAGTGGCTCAAGAACTCAATTAGTATATGACTCCATCATTGCCTACCCATGTATAGTAGATGAATTTTTGACTAAAACTATATGATGTAACTAAAATTATGAAGGATAGATCTAGGTCCACTCAGAAACTCTAAAATGTAAAATTTCCAAGGGGCTGCTTAGGCACTCCATAATTTAGCTTAGGGACTACACAAAAAATCCATCCATTGTAGATAAAATAAGGCATTAATATGGTGTGAAACTTGGTGAAAATGGTGTTTGAATTATAAAACATAGATAAATAAATGGAGTTGTCATTCCATCTGGGATGAGATGGTGTAAAACTGATCATGTATAAATAATGTGTCACACACATGTGCAAATTTTGATATATATGCATATGGATTCTAGACTATTTTATAGTAATATGGGTCTGTGTAGATCTAAAAGGGAAATGGGAGTTATCATGCCATGGATGATTCCCCTAATCTAAGAAAACTAGTATGATTATATGAAAAATTGAGCATAAAATAAACATAAATTAAAGCCTATGACTGATATTGTGCAAACCTAAACTATGCTATTATATATTTATAGCCAATCTATATTTTCCTATTTTTAGGGATGTTAGACAATAGCATGGTCCCTTAGATAATATCACAAAAGTGATAGTGTCTTATGTGCCACACTAGTGTTTTTTTTAATGTTTTTATGTGCAAACTAAAACTCATATATTCTAACTATTTTCCATTATGTTTTATTTATTTTTATATATGTAATCTTTGGGTGTTGGAAAACTATATTCTTAATGCACTCAAATGGATTGATCTCTATAAAAATCATGTATCAATACCCCCTTATTTGATGGGAGTTTTTTTTACATGTGTACTAATTGTCCTCAAAATAAAATCTCTACAACATGTTTTTTAGACTGAGAACATATGATATCTACATGATAAATGAATATAATATGTATAAATTACATCATAATGTAAACTAGATTAAGCATAAGTTGGTAATGTATGATGTATGTTAGATATAACATTCACAAGGTTGTCAAGATAGATATAACAATGTAATGATTTCTATGAAAAATTTAATATGAGAATAATCTATGTAAACTACTTAGGGGATGGGACATGATATCCATCAGGGCACCCAATAAGTAAGGGGAGATGCATGAGAACACTCATGACATCACAAACTAAGTTTGCAAGCAAAAAACAAGAGACAAGTGTCATGTCCATGATGAAATCATACATACAAACACATGAGGCATGCAAAGGAGTAAAAGGGGCCAAAATACAATGGACATGGGCACATATCACTAAGTCTAAGAAATGAATACATATAGAGACATGTTAAAATGTTTACATACACAAATAGAAATAAAGGTTGGATTAGAGCCAAATGGAAGGATATGTTCAAATGTACACATACATAAGCAATAAAGCACACACAAGGACATGAGAACATGTTCTAAACATACATATAAATAAAATAAGTAGATTAGATCCATGGAATAATGACATATTCAAATAACATCGAGTAGATGTATAATCAAAGAGACACAATCAAATATAAACTAGGAGAAATTAGAAATGAAAGTATGCATGAGTATGTCGTACAAATCCATATTATATACATACATACATACATATACATATATATATATATATATATATATATATGTATATAAACTAAATATATTTTAGTAGTAGTCGATAAAGAATTAGTATAGTATAAAATGATATAACCTAGAAAAATAGAATCTATGTATAAGTGCCCATAATCGGTGAATGTATTAATGTTGAATCTATGTATCTATGTATGTGCCCCTAATGAGTAGATAGTATAAAATCTACATCTGTGTGATGTACCTAAGTCCTATAATAATAAATAAACACTTAAAAGTAATAAGTGAAGCATGTATGCATGATAAAATTGGCTAAACTAGCATAGATAACATATGTAGTACCTGATAAGTAGTAGGAATGTAAACATGGAAATGTATATAATATATTTTTTTCCTTAACAAATATTTGAATGTTTTTTGAGTATAATCTATATACAAGAAATCATGAAAATGAAATAATATACAAGTATCAATAATAAATGAAACTATCTGTAAGTAAACTATGACTAGAATGAGGTTATGTAAAAATGAGATATAGTGCCTCTATAGACCCATGATCACATATAGAATATGTGGGTATTCAAATGGAGGATTTGGTTGAAATTAATCCAATTTATAATACTAAATCTACCCAAACTCAAATATATCATCATCATCTTGATCATCATACCAATCTATCTGTAGAATAATTGCCTTATCCTTGGAAATAGTTTAGAGTCTCTGCATTCAAATGACATGTTGATCTACTATGTAATAATCCTCCCATGTGTTCCAAACATTAAAAAAATTGGACCATGGGGTATCTATGTGAAACCTATGGTTTTCTTCTATGCCATCATGTAGAATGTAAACTTTGTGTCCCTCATGATGGAATGTCAAACATACATCTATCCAATCAATTATGGCATCCATTACCTATAACCATACTTCCAAGTTTAACTTATATGTGAGTGCACATGCTCAAAAAAATAAAAATTATGTTAACTACCTTAGGTTGACATGCAATTGGTAGTGTGATATATCCCAAGGAATCTTTATAATGTATAACATGTTAAACTTCACTCTCCTAATGTCTTATGTGTTGTAATAATTCTAAGGTGTAACCATTAATATCAAAATCCTCATCTATATAAACATAAGGGATGCCTGTGTTCCCTAAATATATATATATATATATATATATATATATATATATATATATATATATATATATCTGTGTGTGTGTGTATGTATATATATAGTCAATGGATAATTTATTGAATGTCTACATCATAAAAAAGTCTAGCATGGTGCCTTTACTAGTGGAGATGGAGGTTGTGTAATCTTTATAGTTCCCTGAGCCTTGATTTTTTAAAATTAATGTTGTAATGCTAAGAATGTATCTATATCATGTCTTGTAATCTTATGCAAATGAAAAAATGCTCTATCATCCTATTGTGAAAATATGCTAATGACTCTATGGTGAATTGTGGGTAATTCCATCAATCCTCCATCAATTAAACTCTATAACATTTTATGTGGTCTATCATGTGTATTTATTACCTAAATCTAATTAATTAGGTTAATATACATATATGTTACCATATATACCAAATGTATAGAAGAATCTACTTATAATTGTGAGTGTCTCATCTTGTATTTCCAGAACTATGAATTGGTGGTGATGAATGTGTAGGTAAAAGTATAAGTGTCTTAGAATCATATTTTTACTCTCTAGGGCCTATTGGTGTGAAGTTTAATCCACATAAATAATAATAAATGTCAATCGGTGATGAATCATCCTCTATGGAGGCTTAGGAATATGTATCTGAGTTTTTGATGTATACTTCCCCTAAATTAACTAGTAATGGTAATTGTGTTACCATAATTTCATCATCTACCGTGGGATGGGATAAATGTGATGTACATATGTCCTTCTCTTTTATGGGTGAAGGTAAATATGTTGTAAGAGGATATAAAATGTGTATAGGAATAATGGTGCTAGATTCCTTGACCTCATATGTATGCATCTGCTCTATCAAAACATTATGAGGTGGGAACTCTATGAGAAAATGAGGTGTCTTATTTGAAGATGCACTTAGGGTGGTAGGCTCTATGACTCTACAATATCAAAATGGTTTGTTATCAACTAGGAAAGTGTATAAGTATCTATCAAGTAAAAACTTGACACATATGTGTTAGGTAGATGGTACAACTTACATGGCATGTATCTAAGGTCTCCCAAGTAATAAATAGTAATTTAATGGATTAGACATCACCTGAAGCTACATGGATAGGGTTTCTAGTCTAACTATGATTTTTAATGTAATAAATCCTAATGCATATTGAGGAATGTCATCAAAACATTTATTATCTTATATGTATTTTAAATGGATGTTATGTCAACCCCCATAGTCTATAATAATGTGAGATTTTATATGTTAATTAATAAACCATTATCAATTAAAACTCATTTAATAGTGGTGGTTTAGATTTGTGCTTGGATAAATAGTGAGAGATTCTGATCAATAATTGACTGTGAGTGAAAATCCTCATTGCCAAAATATATAACATCCTCAATGTCCTTGATAGTGTTCATCATGGATTCAAAATAACTTGGATCTCTATCATGAGGCAAAGATGTATGATTGAGTGTTTGGAAAATAATATCTTTGAAAATGGTTTCCATTTGAAGTAATTCCAACATAAAAATATTGGTTAGTGTGTTTATCAATTGATCCAAAATATCATATGCTCTGTGTTTATCCCTAAATCCCATGGTATTGTTTTGGGGATGAGGAGGGATTGTTGGCTTATGTTGTTCTTATATAGGTTGAGGATGTACTTGATTTTTTCTAGTGTTAGATTGAACTATAGGGTCTACTATTTATTGAGGGTGAGTAGTAGAGACAAGATGTGAATGAATATAGCTAATGGGTATAGGTGGAGGAGGAACAAAAGGATACATATGTACTCTCTATCATCAAGTAGTAATTAGAGGTAGATCAAAATTGGCCATGTAACAATGCTCTCCATAAAATGGTGGCATAGGATGAGGTGGACCAATGTGTGAAGGAAACTGATTTCTAACATTATCTATGAGAGGAATAATGTACATGTTCATCATTATACATATGTCATGTAATATGTATGCAATAAAAAAACACAAGGCTTTGCACCAAAAAGTATAAGATGTTTTCCATCATGGTAATCATGATGAAAGGTTTGAAACTAAACTCAACAATGTTGGAAACAAGAAGGTAAACCCTAATTATACACTAGGGTTTTAATAAATATGTTTAAAGTAAGTTAGGTTCACCACATGATTTAACTTTTTAGGACTTAGTGTATGTAAATCCTAGGTTGTTAAGGGTCTGAGTATAATAAATCAATGTACAAATATGCAATAAATAAACCTATTGATTTGTGATTGAATTAAATAAATGTGATATTTCAAAAAATAATAGTGAATGACACAAATAAGTACTTAGCTATAAAATTATTGAGACGGATGATCTAAAGGCTAAAAACTAGCACAAAAATTGACTAGGGTGTTATAAACAAGATCTAGGTGTCAGAAATCCTCTTGGATAATAGAACAGTTCCCTAGATAATAAATAACTATGCTAGTGTCTTATGTTACACACAAGTTTCTTTGTATAAGGATCGATGTAAAATTCTAAGAGTAACTATGTCTAAGCTTGATAGGCCTGTTCCTATGTAGATTAAACCTATTTTTCCATCCATGACCTATTTTTGTTTGATTTTGTATTCAAACCCTATATTTTGATGTTGTTAGGGTATTTGAGTGGTGCAAGTAAAAAAAATTATGATGTTATTTCGGTAAGATAGACATATTCAAAACCCCATTGTGTTGAGAGTTAACTACATACCAATACCTTAAGAGGGGATCAAACTTGATGTAATTTTTCTAATCTAAGTGTTGGTGTAAGTACAAGTGATGCTATATATGAATGTTAGCTTAAGTGATTTGAGTGAGGATTGAGACTTGAAATTTATGTATTCTAAGATTAGTATGTTTACAGGTGATTATATAGAGAAGTATATTATAATAGGTATCTATTACCTTTAATGTGGTTTAATTATTCTAAGCTTGTTTTTTGTATTTGATTTTAATTTCCAACTAGTGGGTAAAGGGTTAAAATTCATGAATTTATATTGATCTAGTGCTTGTGCATTATGTTAAATAGGTATATAAAAATCTTAGGTTTCTCATGAATATAAAATATTTATGTTGGGGTTGAAATTAGGCAAGGGATAATAACACAGTCCCTTGGTCACTAGCACAATGTACTAGTGTCTAAAGGGGTGCACTAGTGTCCAGGTGGTATAACCTAGGGCACTATGGGACAGAATCCCTAAGGGAAGGTCTAGGACTAATTTTGGGATGTCTAAGGATGTGTAATACCTACACAATCTAGATAAGGGTTAGGTTACACTCATTACACTCAAGTGACATTTTATATGACCATAATAATCAAGTACAAAAATATAAAGCTAGACTAGTTGGTAGAGGTTTTTCTAAAATTGAAGGAATTTTTTATAATAAAACTTTTGAACCCATAGTTAATATGCCCAATTTTTTTAACTTAAAATATTGATATAAACTTTCCTATTTATCAAATAAATGTCAAGAGTGATTATTTAAATGGTCATTTGCATGATTAAATTTATATGTGTTAACCTCTTATTTTTATTAAGAAAGGTAGCGAGAATATTGTTTTCAAACAATTTATGGTTATAAATAATCACCTAGGGAATGGTACTCCAAAATCTATTAATTTTTTATATCTCAAGACTTTACTCATAGATCTAATGATTTCTAGTGTCTTAGCCAAAAACACTCTTATTGGCATAGTTCTCATAGTTTTTTATGTTTATGACTTTATCGTAACTAGTATTAATAGTTCATTGGTTTATTACACTAAAAATTCTTTAAATAGTACATTTGTAATGGAAGATTTAGGTTTTTTACTTTATTTTTTAAGCATTCAAGTTTGGAAAGAAAAAGTTAGAATTTCGATTTCTTAATTCAAATATGCATATGACTTGTTATCTAGGTTTAACATTTTGGATTGTAAACTAGTTTCTACCCATTACGCACTTTGTGTGAAATTAAGTAATGCCATGTAAACTAGAAATGTTGATCGTACTTCATATAGTCAATTATTTGGAAGTTTGAATAATCTTACTCATACTCATCTTGACTTTGAATTTTCTATTGGATTGGTTTCTTGTTTTATGTTAAAACCTTAAACTACTCATTTTACATTTTATAAAACAATTATTCATTATGTTAAATGTAATATAACTCATGTCAAAACTTTTATTTGATAGGTTATTATGATTCTGATTAGGCTAGTGACCCTAATGATAATCAATCCACTAGTGGCTATTGTTTCTCCTTGGTTTTTGGCACAACTTCATGGAATATAAAATTTCAAATCACTATACCATTGGCTTCCATCGAATCTGAGTATAAATTTTATAATCTTGATACCGAGGAAGTTATTTAGCTATAAAGACTTCTTACATATTTGGGCCATCCTCAAACTTATTGTACTTTGATTTTTGGTGATAATTAAAGTTCCATTACCTTGGCAAATAATCCAATTTTCCATGCAAAGTCCAAACACATTGAGATTAAACATCAATTTTATCATGAAAATCTCAAAGACTATTATCTTTTTTTATTAAGCCTTTATGTAAAGAGAAATTTTTAATATTTTTTTAAGAAATTAGGATTGAAGGTCAAGGGGGAGTTTTATGATTACCCTTTATTTTATTTTATACTTTTATTCTAAGATTTTAGGTGTGTGTATGTTTTGTATTTATTTGAACTTTTCTTCACATAAATCTTAATTTTGGGAGGTGTCACACCTATATTGTCCTTTTGTAGGGAATCTTGGAGATACTAACACATGGAACTCTCTCCACACTTTTCATACACTTAACCTTACCTTTTAGGGAATAAGAACATTTGACAGACTCTAAGAAGGTGTTGTGAGGTCATGATGGGATTATTTGTAACTTATTCCTTCTTTTATCTCTATTTAAAGAGATCTTTCCTCATCTCTTCTATACTTGAAGTTTTTTATTCTATTATTTTTGCTTCTACACTTTAACAATGAGAATAATTGTTCACACGCCTTATTAATATACACATGTATTTTTTTCATTAATTTGGTTTCCAACTTAAACACTTATGTCTCACATTTTATGGCTTCGTTTATTTTATGGTAACAATTTTTATTGTATGCATCCATTTTTTATATTTTTCACATTATTTATGTTTATATTGGCATAAATCCTTAATGTATAGACATGAATTGGATAGGTACTAATTTTTTTTTGAACAAGACTTTAATTTATTTACATATGAGTCTATTAGATAATTTCTCATTCCACCAACACACTAGGTAGAAGGTCTAACCATAAGGAAAGGTTTGATATTAAAAATTAATTATTTCTAGGATAGGGTCAATTTTGATTAGATCATTTTAGTATCAACTAGTGATACTAAATAAAACTAAGGGAACCAAATTCTATACAAATGAACTAAACTATAGGTATAGATATGTTTTTGAAAGATAATTAGTAGGTTTAAAGTAGATAATGAGGTTCTTATAAGTGTGTAATAGTACAAATATAGGGTCAAGCTCATACGATAGCATGTATGTTTAAGATAATGGATAATTAGGACCATTTTTTGTACTCAAGTCTTGTGTGGTAAATGTGTCTTAATCTTTTTATTTTCAATTATTGGATACCAAATTTTAGTATCTATAAATGCCCCATTATATTATATTACTATATAGAAAATCTAAAATGTACTTGAGTGTGTACAAAAAACTTTATCTTTGATATGAAGCTTAAATTGTATACATAACTCAATAGAAAATCATACTATCATGTGTAGTCAATGTCCATTAATTCAAAATTTTTATTTGAAATTGATTGTTTTAAAATTTAAAGAGCAATAAAGGACACCTATGTGTCGGTGAAAAAAATTATAGCCTAATTGTTTTTATAGATAATGCTTCCTTATTGAAGCATTAGATAAACATGAGATTCCTTGATTAATCACATGAAGAGCTGCAGTGATTGTGCCCCAAATTTGTGTAACTCTGTAGGCCATTTTTGAAAGACATAATGTCCCAATGTACCCCTCAAGGTTAAACTAGAATTAGGTCAACTATTTTTTTAAATCATCAACTCATTAAAAATTATCTTTACTAAATCTAAGTACAAATTTTATTTAAATAAATGCATCAATAAATAAAATATTCTTTAACCATCAGGTTAATCATATGATTCATTTATTTAATGATCACTATAATGAGTATATGTTTGATTTTGTAAGTAAAACATAGAATAGTACTATAATACACATTAAAAATCAACCACTATTGGAGTAAATATCACAACTAGTACAAGAATAAACAACCAAATATTGTAACTATTATATTTACATCAAATAGTATAAGTATACATTATTACATATCTAAATATCATATTAAAACTATAAAATTTTCCACAAAACATATGAATCTAAATGAACTCATTATTATTCAAAAGTATTTATGATTATGGCCTCTATCGATTGACTATTGGAGGGGAGGGAGAGTATCATCGAAGTGATTTTCTAAACCAACCATGAACCATAGTTCCCCCACATTATCTCCCAACTAGGGAATGGTCCTCCTTTCATATATGGGCAAATAATTATGTTGAAAGAATAAAGAATGTCAACTAGAACCACTATGTTTTAAGATAACTATCACCTACAAAATATCATAAATAAGTATGTTCTAACATGATATCATACAAACATGAAAACTAAATAAAAAAGGTGAATTGACAATGTTTTAACCATAAACATTACTTTGGCCAAAGTTATTATATAGTTTCTAGATCTCTAAGATCATCCAAATTCAAACACAAAACTCAATTGGATTTCCTTAAATTTGTCTATTAGTGACACCAAGTATGTACATGAAGTCCATCTTAACTACTTGTCTAGTGTCACTAATATCATATTAGTTCAATCATAATTAATATTAAATCAAAAGATTCAATTAATATATTTCCATATAGAAATGCCACATCATGTTTGAATACAAAGAAATTAAATAACCCCATATATTCCATCATATTCATCTATATAGTATAAATGATCTAACCAATCATAATCATAGATTTTATTTAAATCAGCTAATTTATCCATAACATATGAATCGATGAAATGGTCAAAATATTTATTTCATGATATTAATTTATAGTTGAATGTTTTCACATACAACTCAATAATGACCCATTTCCTTTTAAGTTCCATAAACTTACATAATATGTACCATGTAAATACACATACACAAATAAATATTATTAAAAAATGTATCATCATTATAAATATATCACCATATATTTATCCATTACATAAACATGTATACTCAATTATACTAACTCGTCCAATAATAAATTTTATAGACAAAAAATTGATATAAAGTAAAGCTTGATAAAAATGATGGATATTCATTAATCAACATTCTATGGTATTTATCTTAGAAGCTTCCAATAATTCATTATATATAAGTATAGATATTCATATTCATCTGTGTGTGTGTGTGTGTGTGTGTGTGTGTGTGTGTGTGTGTGTGTGTGTGTGTGTGTGTGTGTGTGTGTGTGTGTGTGTGTGTGTGTGTGTGTGTGTGTGTGTGTGTGTGTGTGTGTGTGTGTGTGTGTGTGTGTGTGTGTGTGTGTGTATTAGTCTTGTGGAGTTCATCCATTATTTGTATATACATAAAAACATATATGTATGTATGTGTGTGTGTACATGATTGTAAATATCATTTTAATTAACTAACCCAAAGTAACTAATTTCAACAAGAGTATTAATTTCTCAAAATGAATAAACAAGTCTGATTATATACCATTTTTAATAATTAGACACCTGTAATATACCAAAAGAGATTTTTATTTCTGGTTTCAAATATTTATAATAGATTTTATGAAACTCCCATTAAATCACTTTAAGTATAATTTCCTCAAATAAAACTCAACCAATACAATGTTCTCAATAATCATTCTTCTTAGTTAAAGAAAGAGAAGAGACATAAAAAGTCAAACATTGATGTATACAAAAATAATCAAAACAACTAGAGGTTCAAAAATCTAACATGTTAACAAACACCTACAACTCACCATACTAGCCTTATATTTACAATAACACATAGTACCAAAATTTACCCAACATGAACAAAGGTTTACCAATAATAAAGTTTACATTTTCATTATTTATAATTTTCTTCTATGATGACTCATATAAGCAACAAAATTAAAAACCATGCCTTATTTTTATTCTCAAATTACTCAAATCCATGGTTGTATACCTAAGGCTTAGATTTATATGTAATCAACCCTAAGGTTGGGTTTTACCCATCTCTAAGGTCATCTACATATAATTTTAATATATATATATTTTAAATAATTCTAGAAATCATTCAGAGATAGACATATGCACATAACAAGCACCAAAATATCTAAATATTCTTGAAGACATCATTTAAACCCAAAAAGAGTATAACCCTTATACATTCATTTATAGAGGTTTATGTAAAAAATAAAATATTTGACCTCATCCAAATGTCACATATATAATAAATGTGAAATATATTTGACTAATTCCAAATAAAACTTAGTCATTCACAAAACTACAACTTGCCATAAATAGTTTTAAAAATTTACTTTAAAACTAAGCCCAAAATGAAACCCTAATTATATCAGTTTATCAAAATAACCTCAATAAAATATCCATATTTATAAGGGGTAGGGTTATATGTATTTGACCCCATGGATAGGCCATACCCATCCCTAGGGTCAGTAACACGCACACACACACACACACACACACACACACACACACACACACACACACACACACACACACACACACACACACACACACACACACACACACACACACACACACACACACACACACACACACACACACACACACACACACACACACACACACACACACACACACACACATACACACACACACACACATTACAAATACAAAAATTGTATACCATGAAATCTTTGACATAAACCAATTTTTTTTAAAAATTCATTTCACAAGGAATAAAACCAATAATTTTAAATAAAAAAACCCTACCTAAGAAATACAATCTAGGTTTTTCCAAGATCTAAATTATTTCTTCCAAAACATTCCTCAACTATCATGTGCTCCTTATAACCATATTACCTCAATATATCTCCTTTATCTATAATTATGCATTCCAAACAAATGAACAACCTTCACAAAATTGGGTCTTCAATAAATGAATCTCTAGTTCTATAACCATTTTTTTGTATTTTTGGCATGACGACTAGCCATAACCTCACTATCAGTCAAGTTATTCAATAAATGAATGTAATTATAGCAAAAAAAATCATTTTTCTAAAAGTATCCCATTTGATTCAAAAAATCATTGCTAAAAAATGCCTTAAATCCAAATTAGTTCGAATCCCTAGATTTTAATGAATATACAATATTTCATAATCACCTCATCACTATGGTTTAAAATATTAGTATTGAATTTTAATAAAAAATATAATGTATTTTATTTAAAAATATAACCCTTACTAAACCAAACATGGCTCTCTAAGTTAGCCCATAACTTCCTCACTCAAAATATGCCTTTTATTAATACATCAAACATTTAATAACTATTGCTTATAACATGACACCTATTTTACCCTTACGATGTTTAATATTTTAAAGTAGCATAGAGTTTCAAACAAAAACAAAATAATGAAATGAGGCAACCATATAAGATCAATCTCAAGAATCTACCATTCCTTAAAACATTTCATTTTTTGACTCCTCACACCATTAGGAACATAAATGAATATTAGTACATAAGTTATGATGATTTCATTACATATTTTGTAACCATTAAAATGCACCATAATTATGTAAGCTCATCAAAACCACTACATGCAAATATTAAAATAAAATGTAACACAATCAATTAGATATTGAAACAAACATAACCAAATAGTAATAAAATCCTAATTTATTATGTGTGAGGGGTTTGGTCTCAATCTCTCATCCCAAACATTTTCATATGCTCCATACTCTCTAATTATAACCTCCCTCAATCATAGTATGGAGTGCCAATTTTATCTTGTATCCAACTAAATATAATCAACAATAATTAGACCATATACAAAATAATCCAGATTAAATTATTGTAACTAAAAAAACCAAATAATCATGATCATAATGTACCATAACAAAGTATGAAAAATTAATAAAAAAGTTAATAATCATGAAGATAAGTAATATATAACTATACGCAATTAATATATTAATAATCCATCCACCTAACACAATAATTTAACCAACCATTAACCATCAAATACAAAAATTAATAGATTGATGAGTCTAGAAGAGAATCAGGATGTAACACCCAATATCAGAAATGTGTGAAGAAGTACACAATGTATTAACATAGATAAATATGTATGTAAAGAGGAAAATACATGATAGGTTCACTAAAAAAAAAAATCAACCACTGTATATGGATTATATATTTAATTGCATAGTTTCACTCAAGTTCATTCCATTTTTAAAAATGCATGATCAAAAGGGAATGAAAAATATTCATTCCCCCATCATAAACATAAGTTATATTGTATATTTTCACTAATTTTAACTCAATGTAGAATAAATTCATCATTGAAAGAGAATGAAAAATGTTCATGCCCCCATTGTGACCACAAATTTAATAAATGTGAAGTGGAATGATAACCATTTTGCATTCAACTATAAACTATGTTGTGTATTTACATGAAATAATATCATACCTAATGAATCTAAAAATGTGTATATGTTCATGAACTAGTATCATGCCTTATGAATATTAAAATGCATATATGTGCATGAATGAGTATCATGCCCAATGGCTCTGAAATATATACCAATTGATATAGAATGTTATAAATCTATATGTTGAACCTAAAAAACTCTATATCAAATGTTTTTATATGTCAAAACTTGTAATTCATCATTTTGTAAATTATGTGCATATGACAATGCATATGTACCCATGTGTGTATAAATATGTAATCAAGTTTGTGTAAATTGAGTGCAGATGCATGCCATATGTCCATGTAATCTATATCAATGTGCTAATATATATCATGTAACTGAAACATATGATATTTGAAACATTATGAATATCTAAAATATGTAATATTATCAAATATATATTTATGGAGTCTAATTTATTTATGACAAGCCCACTATAATTCCCCAATTTTGAGATGAGGGATGTATCTTATAAGTCACTCATCTGAATAGAAGATTTGATTAGATCATGTCATGTATAAAGATAACATCATGTAATATCATGTGAATATTATGTCATCATAGTAATTTATATCTCAATAGAGGCATGTATGTAACATATGTAATGTAGGGTGTATATGTGGTAGGTTTAGATATATGTGTTAATGGAAAATGCAATATAAGGATAATTGAGTAAGACTACATAGTAAAAATGCATGACATATATCATATGACCAATTAATGTTATAAATATTAATAATCAAAACAAGATCAAGTGTTAATTTCAAACATAAGGCCAAGATCCATATACAAGAGACATGAATATATTGTAACAGATAAGGAAAAGGGACATACACAAGGGGACATAAAATGGCACAAGTAAGGGACATTAAATATGTCACATCAAACAAACCCAAGAGCCACATACAAGGGGGAAATATATGTAAATAAGGGACATCAAGGATGCTAGATAAAGGCCAAATGGCTACACACAATAGAGAATCATAAATTATCCTATCATGTAAGAGAGTAACAAAATCAAAGGAATATTAAAAAATGGAACTGGTATATATAATCCATATTTTTCAATGTCACATCATAATATAATAACATATACATGTATCATTGTGTAAAATATGAGTAACTAGAAAGACATGTGTAATTAATCTAGGTAGACCAACATGGTAAAAAGGTCATACAAATATATAACTCATTTTAGTGAAACCTATGGAATGATATGCCCCTAGTATGGGCATGATCATTGGGTAGACAAAATTTCAACATCTTTATGTCCATGTGTAACTTTTATGTCTTTCATCACACTAATATACTATGAAATGAATGTGTATATGAAAATAATACACCATATACCAAACTTGTGATAAATAACAGATGTAAACAATGTAATTTAGTAACCATGTCATGATTTTTTATTCTTTGAATATTTTTTATTTATTTTTGCTTTCTTAATTTTTTTTTTATTTTTAGGATATTTGATCGAAGTGTTCATGAATTGGAGAATAAGTCGTCCTCATTGGGATTGATGCTGATATATCCTAGAATTTTGTTGATATTATGTAATCACATTACCTTTTATTCCTATTTTATTTCCATTTTTCAAATGTTTTAAATTTATATCATCCTATAATATTTTTTAGTTTTGATGGTAAATATAATCATCATGTCAAATCATGATCACTCTTCCTACATGTGAGAAAGTGAGATATTGATTGGTTTGATCTAATGTATCCTAAATACTTTTTAACCAACATTATCCTAATGTGAAAGTCACCTAAAAAGTTTGAGGCATGGCCCATATATGTTTATCGGCTCTTTTCAACCCATATAATGGGTTATTACCAATGTGTGTAAATGTTATAATTCATTGATGTCATGTACTAACTATCATAAACCTCTAACACTATATATGGATTCATATTTATTGACAACAAGATGAATATTTTTATAACACCCACATTTCATGTAACTATAATGTTCATTGGCTCCTATTAGGGACATTTTTTTATTGTTGTTGTAAATGGTACATTGTGGATGTTGATGTGAGTGTATTTTTTACTCTATATTACCTTGATAATTCCTTTATTATCATACATTTGGATTTAATTTTGTCATTTTTTGCAATGATTTATGTCATGTACCATGATTATATGATAACAACAATATGTTTTTCCTTCTTGATGTGAAATATGTCCCTTGGCTTGATATTGAGTAAATGGTAATGTGATGATATTATGATAATGTATTATTTATAATATTATTATTAGATTTTATTAAATAACTATTACTTGTAATGTATTTTGAGCCTTGGTATATGCCATTTCCATATTATTTACTAAGGTGTATGACTACTTATATTTCCAATTTATGTTTGATTTTAGTGGTGCTTGGTCCTAATGTGAAATAGTGTTACAATTATTGTTTGCATTTAGAATGTACTTATGATCTTTCATAATTTAATTTAATTTATCCCAAAATATTGTGCTTGAAATTATGATTTATCCAATTTTTCTATACATGAATCATCTTGATATTCCCCAAATCTTATATGTTTTAATAGAGTGTGGGATAAGTATTCATCTAAACTATTTATGTTAAACTTGTGTAGTTGATCATTTTTCATAAATACCATATTGGTATCTTTATCATCATTTTCATAATAATACATGACTATGATATATTTATATTTTGAATTTAATAATAAAATATTATTAGGAATAGGTTTCAATTATTATATATTAAATTTTAGATTATGTTGTATAATTATTTTGTATGTTATGATTGGTTCCTTATCCTTTTTTATACTTTATTCACCCGCCTCATATAGATGCATCTAAGTTACTAGAATGAGTTATGATGGAGAAATAATAGTATGGGTTGGTTATAAATAATATTAACCTTCATACATGTATTTGATACATCTATGTAATGTCAGTGGTAATACTTCCATGTCATGTATCCATAGTCACCCTAAAATCAGTTTTTAATGCATTTGATTAGGCATAACATGGAATGTAGTAGGTACCATCTTGGGACCTAATTTCACATCCAATGATATGGATTTAATTATTTGATGTAGAGTGATATAAAATCCTTTAATTATTTTATATAAATTTTAATGGTAGACATGTTGATACCTAATAATTATAATGAGGTTGTGTTATAAATGTTCAATCCTTATCCAATATCTACCAACAAATATTTGACCAATTTACATTTTACATGAACTTGAATGAATAATGGTAGGTGTTGCTCTATTGTGTGTTGTGTAGGTAAGTCATATTGATTTAAAATAATGTTTTTTAATCTTTTGATTTATTCTTAATAGATTCAAATGACATAAGTTATGTATCAATAGGGAGTGTTGTTTCTTGTAATGCCTCATATTGATCTCTTAAGTATTTTTAGGTTGTGGAGCTAAAAGCTTCACTAATGCAGACATGGAGGAGGTTGTTGAGAGGTTGATAAGTTGTAGAGAAACTGACATCAGTCTGATCAGCTGACGTAGGTCATATACAGTGAGAAGAGCAATCAACATCGGTTAGGGATCGGCTGGCATCAGTCACCTCCAGGCAGACAGGGACCAACGTCGGTCACTTGTACAGTTCCAAAACTACCAGTTCATGGATAGTTAGTTAATGAACTAGGTGTTTACATGTTAAGAGGCCAATTATAGACTGAAGCTATGGATCTAATTATTGTAATTAGATGTCTAATTATTGTTTGCATGAGATCTATATAATAGACTCATGGGCTGTATTGCAATTTGTGCTAGAGAGTAAGAGAGCAAATATTAGCTCCTTCAAAGTGAAGAGAGCATGGTGTGTTCCTCTTAGTGCCATAGTGCTAAGTGTGGGTGCTGGTTTGGAGAATCAGAAGGATTCTTCATGTATGTAGGATCTTGGTCAGCAGGTGTGTAAGGCCACATTTGGAGATCTGCATGGTAAGTAAGATCATTGATTTGTAGGTGTATGTGTGTGTGAGGTCTAAGGTTTTTAGGTGTATAGAACAAGGTTGATCTGCAAGTAGCAATAGGATCAAGGTGATAGCAACACAACAGGTAGCAAGATTAGGCAGGATCTACTTGGAGTATGGTGTGTACTCGGTCATAGAGCAAAGAGGAAGGCAAGGTAGTTCCTTCCAAAGTAAGATCATTTGAGTTGCAGGTTGTTGCAATTTCATGGGAGATCTACTTGGAGTGCATTGTGTACTTGATTGAGTATGTTTGTATACTCATTGTACTGGCAGTATTGTTACTGACTGGTTGACTGGCGGTGTTGTTACTGGCTGGTGGAGGTGAACACCAACTCTATGTTTGAGTTATGTGTTGGGACCGTAATTGAGAGAGTGAGATCTTGAAGGTGAATTACTGAACACTTGGTGTGGTGAAACTATAAGGTGGAAGAGTTTGGCGTCTCTTTGTTGTAATTCTTTTTTGGAAGAGTATTAATACAAGTTGTGTATTGTCTCTCATATTTTGTGTTATTTTTAAATTCTAGTTGCTTATTGCTTCTGGTTATTTTTGCATATTAAGTTGCTTGTACATGGTAATCAATGGTGCTTCCTTGGGTTCCTAATAGTTGGTATCAGAGCTAAGGTTGTAGGGATCAGGTTTTGTGTTTGATTATAGGTCACTCTTAGGGGTTTCTAATTGAGTCGGAGTATAGCAATGGCAGAAGAAAGTACACTAAGAATGGAGGAATTGAAAAGCATGAATGGTCAATTACGGTGTTATGGAAAGAAAGAGCAGGTAAAGAGAAATTGTTGGTTGGCAGAAAATCAGCATGAAAGAACTGAAGAAGTAGATGTTGCAAGTGTTGTTTCACAGGATGCTCTAGCATGTTCCTTGGATAAAGTAGATTCTTGTTTTATAGATTCTGTTGCCTCTTTCCATGCAGCCCAAAATAGAGTATTTTTCCATGATAAGGTCTTTGGAGACTTTGGAAAGATTTATTTAGGGGCTGGTGTGCCTTGCCAAAGAATTGGAAAAAGGGAAGCAAAGCTGAAATTACAAGCGGCCAACACATGGGTGTTGAAGGAGGTCATGCAGGTCCTGGTCTTGAAGATGTGGCTAATTTCTTCAGGAAAGTTGGGTGATGAGAGATGCATAAGAACTCTCACATTGGATGCACTTGAATTAACTGGTGGTAACAAAGTAGGTATCCTTTATCTATCTACTTATATTACTGATTCTTCTTCTGTTGTGAAGACGTGGCTTTGTAGGCTTGGTCACATGAGCAAGAAGGAGATGCATGTTCTTAAGTAGAAGACAGATGTGTTTGATAGACTTAAGAACTAAAAAACCTTGGTGTTTCTAGAGGAGATGACAGATAGAGATCAGTGGATGGGGCTGGATACCTCTGAGCTGGGTAGTTTGGACAAGGAAATGATTCAAAGAAAGCTCATGGGTAAAAATTCATCACTCACAGGTGAACATAGTTACCGGTGTCAGTCAATGAGAATAGGCATCAAACAGATAGGTGCCGATGTTGGTCATGTCTAGACTAGAGCTGGGGGTGTCGAGTAGGGTGGTTGCTAGCGTCAGTCATAGAATTGATGTTGGTGACTAGGTAAGATTGATGTCAGTCAAAAACTGGCATCAACAGAAAGGATAGTCACATGGGAACTGACATCGATCGGATGCAAATTGTGTGGCGACTGAGGTCGGTCACTATAATGGATTTTGGGCAGATAGCAAGCTGTCAAGGAGTCTCAAATGCCCATATGGAGGACTGAAAGTGGTAAGTAAGCCTCAAATTCATTATTCATCTTCTTTATACTCATTGCTCACTGCAGAGTAGGAAGGATCCAAGAAATAGTGGGAGCATGGCATGATTAGGATGCAAAACCAAATGGGAGATTTGGTAGGGTTGCCAGCTGGAAGAAAGCATTGAAAGATGAATGGATACCTTAGTTAAAGAATAGAGAGAATGGACACATGAGACAGAAGGAAAAGTCATATGGTCTTGAGGAAGCTACAAGACAGTGGTATGGGTTTTGATAGGTGGATGACAAAGCAGGGCTTTAGTTAATGTTAGTGTAACCATTGTGTTTGTCTTACTAGGTGGATGATGGTCATGACATTATCTTATTATTATATGTGGAGGATGAGCTTGGTGTAGGTTCAGACACATAGGGTTTTGCTGAGCTAAGGGTAAGGTTAGTTCAGTGGCATGTCATGAGGAATTTGGAGCAGCAAAATTCTTTGGCATGAGTGTGTTCTAGAGACATGGAAGATCACAAGTTGATTTTGTCTTTGGATGATTGTGTGAAGCTAGTTAGCACACTGATGGGTTGGACAGTTCTATGAATAGTGTCCTAATTCACATGATGAGGTTGAGTACATGTGTACTCCCTGAGTTTGCCTAAGTAGTGGGTGCTGTTAGAAAGTTTGGAGCTAATCCAAGAAAGAAGCATTGGAGGGCAGTTTAGTGGATTCTCAGATATTTGAGAGGGACTAGCAACAGGTGCACATGCTATGCAGGGTTAAGTTATTTTCTACATGTGTTTGTAGATGTAGATGCGGTAGTTTACTTGGATGACAGGAGTTTCACCACAGGTCTTGTGGTGGTTGGTCTTCAAGATTGAGCTTGAAGAGGGATACAAGCCAGGAAACAAATTAGACGGGGTACATGTATAGGTATTGTACAGTTGTTTATCTCCAAGTGGGAGATTGTTAGGTTGTGGAACTAAAAGCTTCACTGATGCAGACATGGAGGAGGTTGCTGAGAGGTTGTTGAGCTGTAGAGCAACTGATGTTAGTTTGATCAGTTGACCTTGATCATATACAGTGAGAAGAGCAACTGACATCGGTCAGGGATCAGTCGACATCAGTCACCTCCAGGTAGATAGGGACCAACGTCGGTCGCTTGTGTGGTTCTAGAACTGCCAGTTCACAGATAGTTAGTTAATGAACCGGGTGTTTGCATGTTAAGAGGCCAATTATAGACTGAAGCTATAGATCTAATTATTTTAATTAGATGTCTAATTATTGTTTGCATGAGATCTATATAATAGACTCATGGGCTATATTGTAATTTGTGTTAGAGAGTAAGAGAGAAAATATTAGCTCCTTCAGAGTGAAGAGAGCATGGTGTGTTCCTCCTAGTGCCACAGTGCCAAGTGTGGGTGTTGGTTTGGAGAATCAGAAGGATTCTTCATGTATGTAGGATCTTGGTCAGCAGGTGTGCAAGGCCACATTTGGAGATCTGCATGGTAAGTGAGATCATTGATCTATAGGTGTATGTGTGTGTGAGGTCTAAGGTTTGCAGGTGTGCATAACCAAGTTGATCTATAGGTGGCAGCAGGATCAAGGTGATAGCAAAACAATAGGTAGCAAGATCAGGCAAGATCTACTTGGAGTATGGTGTGTACTCAGTCATAAAGCAAAGAGGAAGGCAAGGTAGTTCTTTCCAAAGTAAGATCATTTGAGTTGCAGGTTGTTGCAAGTTCATGGGAGATCTACTTGGAGTGCATTGTGTACTCAGTTGAGTATGTTTGTATACTCGGTGTATTGGCAGTATTGTTACTGACTAGTTGACTGGCGGTGTTGTTACTAGCTGGTGGAGGTGAACACCAACTCTATGTTTGAGTTGTGTGTTGGGACCGTAATTGAGAGAGTGAGCTCTTGAAAGTGAATTACTGAACACTTGGTGTGGCGAACCTGTAAGGTGTAAGAGTGTGGCATCTCTTTATTGTAATTCTTTTCTGGAAGAGTATTAATAGAAGTTGTGTTTTGTCTCTCATATTTTGTGTTATTTCTGAATTCTAGTTACTTATTGCTTCTAGTTATTTTTGCATAGTAAGTTGCTTGTACATGGTAATCAATGGTGCTTCCTTGGGTTCCTAACAAGTATTTCAAGGTATAATTTATAGCATGTGTGTTCATTAGTTTATTAATGATTTCATACATTTTGGGATGATTATCTTGATTAACTAAAGGTATAAGGGGTTGAGTAATAACATGTTGAATACCTTCATTTAAAAACACATTATGGGGAACCCTACCCCATTTAGTGTTGAGAACATGAATTGTAGAATCCGAAATAAGTCATGGCTGAATAAAAAATGAGATGGTAGATGGTAAAAATTTGAAGTCTATGGGGAAAGAGGAACAAAATTAATCATGCATTCCATTTGGTATCTAGTATTAAAGGTAACTTAGATTGGATGTTACAACAATAGGATCAGAGGAACAATTAGGATTGTTCATTGATAATTTTAACCTTATTATTATTCTTAAATTTTATCTTTTTGGTCCATTTTCTTACATAAGAATCCAAATAAGGTATATTATCCATGTATAGTAATATTAAAATGTTTTAGATTAAGGTAAAAGTAGGTTTTGAAGGTGCCCCAAAACCCTAGTACAAGGAAAGAAAGAAAGAAAGAGCATCCAAAACCATAGGCAAAGCCTAAAAACTACAACAAGGAAGTAGCAAAAATAGGTTTTTAATGGACCTGAAACCACCAGAAGGACTACTGGTCAAAACCCAAAATTAACAGATATCTGGCTACACCAAAGGCATAGGATTACAAAAAGAAAACAAAGAACAGGACCAGTTTCATAACCAACAAGAGGAACCAGATTATTCATCCAGTTCCAATATCATTTTCATAGTTTCTTTTCCTTTCATAACAGTATCCTGGGTAGTGGTTGCCGCCAGCATGGCTCCTTTTTGTGTAACCTTCTTTCTTGAACTTTGTCTCGTCCTTTTGCTAGGTCCCTCCAAGGCTTTGGTCTCCTCATTAGCTCTTTTTCCAATATTGACAATAGCAGCACAAATATTGGACGTAACTTCCTCCATTTTCATTCTGTTGTCCTTAATGAGTTCCCAGAGGTTATTCTCATAGGCTTTGAGCTTGACTGGTATCTCTATTATCTAATTTTCCATATTGTTAATTTTGTTCCATATAGCTTTCAGGGTATCTTTCATAGTTTCCACTTTCCTTTTGAGATCCATAATCTCCCTACACGTCCAAGAATCAAGTTGGAAAGATGCCTCTGCTTTGCAATTAACCCAAGTCATTGGTGTGTGTGTTTCATCATTCTATTTTTTCCCTCTCCATTCCTCAGAATTTTTATTGGGATTGTTCCTGACTTCTTCAAAGATATCCTCTCGACCCTTTTGTTCCCACTCTTTAATTCCAGTTTGAATTTCCATATCCATATCTTGATTATCATCCTAACCTATAGTTTCCTTTTTGTTCTTTGAAGCTGGGTCCTCAACAGGGCCATCCTAGACAAATTCATCCTCTGACACTTTTTGATTTTCCTCCGTATCTTCTATTCTATTTGTAGAATCCTCCTCTGTGTTGACATCATCTTTTTCATTCTTCTCAGGACATTCTTCATTCTCATTAGAGTTTGTATCCCAGCTTTTAGTTCCTTCTTCTTCCTCCAAGTTTTCCTCCCTGGGTTTATCAATTCTCTCCCGTTCCGTTTCTTCTTCTACATTCTGCTTGTTAGTGCTAGGGAGCTTGATTTTGCCTTTCCCATTTACATTTTCACTCTTTTTATTCCCTGACTCCTTGTTTTTCCCCTATTTGGGGTGCTTTATCATTGCATTATTCTTGCAATAGCCTTTGATTAACAGAATAAGGCCTTCATGTAGGATAGGGCGCGTTTCCTTTTTCCTATGAGCATATAAACTTTGGACCAAGGAGAATCGAAGATAAAAGGGAAAAGACAAACTTACCTTGTGCCTGAAATGGTTAAGGAAGACAAAGTGGAATTTGTGCACTCGCTTACTTCTTCCGTCCAGGATGAAGTACTCCCTTATGCAGCATAAGACATCCCTCCATATCCCTTTAATCTGATCCAATTCATAGAAATCCCCGTTCTTGACCAACTTCTACTCTTCCTCGTCCATCTTGGGGAACTTACAAAAGGCCTCATTCAAAATGCTAGTTTGCTTGGAGAATTTAAGTCCATCCGTAGGCAGCCCTATAACCTCAGCTATAAAATCCTCTGTTAGGTTCACTGTGATACCATGCAAGGTGACCCTTTCATCAGTCTAATTTTTGAAAAAAGCCATAGTGATATGTGGTTTTGACCCATGGAGTCTTTCCATATAGCTCACAACTTTTACTTTCTACAGAATTCTCCAGACTTCTTGTTTCTCTTTCCATTCATCACAGCTCTTGGGTTCCTACTTTCGGGGTTCTCCCTTCCTTTCACATGCCATACTCATTTTATTTAAAACCCAGTTATTATGGTCTTTACAATGATCCCACCTACTGCCAAATTGATTAGAAAGTTGGCTTTGTTTGTCCTTATTCAGGATCCGCTTCTCACTCTTGAGGGCCTTCCTCTTTAATGATTGTTGTCCTTTCCCCGTGCTGCCACTCCTCCTACTCATTATATTTATATTACACTCCAATATTTCCTTCCTTTGCATGGGTTGCATCATGAAGAATGAGCGCCCTCAAATCCATGTTCTTTTCTAATGTTTCATGCCACCTCACTGTTTGACCTACCCAGACTGCACAATTAGCTAGGCAATCTGCAACACCATTGGCTTCACGAAAGGTGTGGGTTATAATCACTTCTTCAAATTTTTTTATTAGTGTTTTCATCTCCATTACCTTATCCTCTATGGTCCAAGACACAATATTTATATTGTTAAGAATATTTATAATATTCAATGAGTCCCCTTCAAGCCATAATTTGGGATATCCTGATTCCATAGCTATTTTGAGGGTTTGAAGGGCAACTGTAGCTTCGGCAATGTGGCAATTCAATTTACCAATGGGGATTGCAATAGCATCAATTACCTTTCCCATATGGTTTCTCAAAACTCCACCACAACCTGCATTCCCCAGGTTCCCTTTGGCAGCACCATCAAAGTTTCCTTTAATCCATCCTTGAGGGGGAACATTCCAAGTAACTCCTGATCTGGGATTATCAGGTTTACCTATAAGATTATCCATCCTTAAGGGATTATCCACTTAGAGAGTTGAGCTTGGATTGTTTTGTGATAAAAAATTCTCCTTTAAAGCTCTAATGATGTTCTATCCTACCACCCATCCAGGAAGTTCTTTATTTCTAAAGATTCAGTTATTTCTTTCCTTCCATATTCCCCACCAAATATGGGGAAGAGTAAGTTTCCATAAAAAAAGAACTTCAGGATTCTTTGAGGGGTAGTACTAGCTTTTGAGAGATAATTCCACATTTTTGTGGTGAATCCATGTAATGCCCCACAAATTGAGAATCTCCTTCCAAACTAGCTGAGTGAAGGAACAATTCACGAACAGATGATCTCTATCTTCAAAGTATTTTTTACAAAGAATACACCTGTTTACAATATTAATTCCGCATTTCTGTAAATTATCCAAAGTCAATATTTTGTTTTGGAGAAGGGTCCAGAAAAAGAATTTGATTTTAGGGATGAGCCCCTTAATCAAGGCTCTCATCCATAACGGTTTGCTACCATTTCCCTTAGAGGTGAAAATGGAAGAAACTTTAAACTGTCCGCTTGGTTCATTGTGCCAAACAATTTTATCTTCATGGTTAGGATATAGAGATATAGCATTTAGGGATAATTGAATATCCTTGAGATCTTGATCATAGTCAGTGAGGTTAACCCAAGAGTTGTTCTACCAGTATTGGTTAACCATTATTCCCACTCTTTGCTTGCATCTATCTATAACTTCTTTATCTTGGATTTCTTCCTGTAACGGTTTTCCTCTTAACCAAATATCTTCCCAGAACTTCACCTCTTTACCATTGCCAACTTTCCATGAGCTTCCTTCTTCTAAAACATGTTTTGTCCCCTGGACTGCCCCCCATATGGCAGAAGGATGAGAAATGTCTGGAGTAGTAAAGAATTCAGGTAATATTAAAATGTTACCTTCATGAGTTTTATTAATTAGGAATGTTCATTCATTATGGCCATGATGAATGTGGATTATTAGGGAGTAATCAAAATTAGGTCTAAAAAACTCAAAACTTGTAATATGAAACCCTAAGGAAAACCTAGGGTGTAGAATGGTTCAATGTGTATAGGTTCACCAATATGTTTTATCCTAATTTATATTTGGAAAAAATTAATAAGATAAAAGATAGTAGAATAATTAAAATTAATAGATATGCCATTCAAGCATACATCTAAATGTAAAGTATTGAAACTAATTATAATGATTTGATAAGTGGCATATGTTATAAATATTAAGTATAAAAAAGGGATGAATACTTATATTTTATAGTTGACTATCTAACTATGATAATATTTTAGAAGTGGAAATTAGATAAATGTAGGCCTCTTATTAATCTTGTAGAAGAATTGTACTCTTATCTATGTAGGATCAATTTTGTTGATCTGAGTTAGTATCATTGGTCAACATCAAATTTTATATAAATGAGTGACTATGAACATATGGTCACTTTATCCTATATTTATATACTCTATGTGTATGATCTTGAACCTTGAAGATGAATGAAACTCTTGATATTAGTCTCCTTCACCTTAAAACCATATGTGTTCTTGTGAGGGCTAGAAACCTATAAAAACTAGGAAGCATAATGGGCTAAGATGACCCAAATCAAAATTTTTTATGGTTAAAAACTTATTATGTATTTGATACTATCAAGATGGACATAAATCCACACATATTTTCATGACCTAGTGTGATTATAAAATTGTGCTCTTTCACTATATGCATGAAACTAATGATTTCGATTTGATACTTGAAAATTATTTTTCACTTGGATCTAGAATGATTCAAACTTAGATTATGACTTATATTAGTGATAAATTTAAAAATTTGGAAGAATAGGTCAAATATTCTCAATATGTAATAGTGTATATAAGTGTACCAAATAAGTACCAAGTCTTTTTTGAATGAGACTTTGATTTATTTATAAGAACCCAATTTAGTAATTTCTCATACCACAAACACACTAGGAAAATCAACCAGCCCTAAGGAAATGTTTTATTTTAAAAATTAATTTTTAATGGGATAAGGTTGGTTTTAAATAGAATAGATTAGTATTAACTAAATACACTAATCAAAATTGATAGAAATAATCTATGTACAAGTAGACTGAATTGAAGGTTTGGAGACATTTGTGTAGGGTATTTAGAAAGTTTGAAATAAATGGTGAGGTTCATGTAAGTGTGTAACAATATAATGGAAAGGTATAATGCAAGTGTGAGGTAGGGGTGGATTATGACCATGTTTGTTTACTCAAGTAATGAATGGTAAATATGTATCAAGCTTGTCATTATGAAGTACCAAATACTAAATTTTAGTATCTACAAGTATCAAGGTGAAAATTTGTCACAAGTATATAAATATATTAGATCAATGAAGGACCTAAATTAAATAATGGTGAAGGATTCACCATTAAATTAAACCCTAAATTATAATTGATACCTAGTTAAAATTACTATGAATGATTTATATATATTTATCCCTGGTTCATGATACACAAAGGTTGACCATGAAATAATATCACAATCTAAAGTCATAACATGCGAAACTAGGAAAAGGTATGAAGGATAAAAAAAATAAATGGAAACTTTCTAATTTCACTAAATCCACATGAGATAAAATTGACAATTCACATGTAGCCACCACATATATCCCTTAGATAAATAAATGTTCAAAATGAGATCAAGCAACTCATAAAATAGAAGAATAACACTTAAAATAAAAAATATCTAAAAAACTTATATTATTAATAAATTTATAAGGCTCAAACATTGGATAATGTCTAGGGTGGGATATAAAGTCTAAAAAATAATCACTTATAAGAAATTAGACCAAGTGTTGACAAAATAGGGAAATGAAAAAATGAAAAATAGTTTTACAAAAAATAGGTGTCTACATTTCCTTGTTCTGCTATTTTTATATTGAGTTCTCCTTATAGATGTCAATTTAATTAGTTTTATTTTTTGAAAGGATTAAATTACAAACTCTCTTAGATGGGTTCATCCTCTACCAATTTTTTTTCTTGGAAATATTATATTAATTTGTTTTAAATTAAGGTAAAAATAGGTTTTGAAGGGGCCCCGAAACCCTTTAACAGGAATAAAAAAGATAAAGCATTACTATGCTCCAGGAAAAGCCATCCTTAAACCTACTAATAAGTAGCAACAAAAATAGGTTATACAAGATAACCTCAAAAAACCATTAACCAATCAACCCCCTAATATCCTGCAAGATGCTCTAATATCTATTTTTAGGGGTAAAATCCAGAATAGTTGCCTGTCTACCATCAGCAATATTCTGCATACTTTCTAGCTCTCTAGTTTTCCTTATGGGTCTTCTTCTGGGTTTGTCAGGAGAGCCAATATCCGGTTTCACCTTACGATGCTGTTCATCTCTTTTTTCGAGTTTATCCCAAGCAAAAACCAGCTATTTCTCCTTTGTTTTTTGGTCTTTTTTACTGCTTCTCATTTTTACTCCCTTAGTATTCATGTTTTTTCCACCCCTTTTTCTTTGGTTCTCCTGAAGCTCCTCCAAAGGGTATCATCATCAGCTTGAATCTCCTTGGATTGAGAAAGGAGAATATCTCCCTCTTCTGAATTATTTACATCTTCAGCCATGATTTCTCCTTCTTCTAGTACACTTTTGTCATCAGCATCTCCCCATCTCTCTTCTATTCTTTGATAACAAACGATTTGTCTTGATAAATCCATCAAATCTTCTATTCTTTGTTTAGGGATTTTGATATCTATTTGCAGTCCATCTCCTTTTTTTTTTGAATTTTCTTTCTCAGCAAAAAACTCTGTATACGCCTCAGTTTGTGGATCTTTGGGTTCTTCACAAGAAGGCTCTTCATCTGCCTCTTTGTTTAAATATTTTGGATCTTCACTCTTCTTTTGTTCTTGTCTATGATCTTCCTTTAGTTTCCACTCTTTATTATGTTGAATTTTTCTCCCATCCAAAGCACCACTCAAAAGATTTTTGCTTTTAGATGGACAATTTTTAACGAAGTGCCCCTGTTTCTTACAAGCATAGCAAGAATTAGGCAAATCTTCAAAAAAAATCCCTTGAGTTTTTTTGCCCAGCTTGGATATTATATCCACTTTTTCTAGGATTTGATTCAAGTCTGCCACTTTGACATAAAGTCTAGCACTTTGAAGTTTAGATCTGGATGCCGTAGCTTTATCCACTGCCACAAGTTCACCAAAAGAACTGGCAATACCTTTAAATATTTCCTCATGCCAAAACTCTAAAGGGAGTCCAGGAAGTCTAACCCAAATGGGAGTGGTTAAGAAAAAAGAATCTAATAGATCCATATTGGGCTCCCATTTTTTGATAGTAAGAGAAAATTTACCAAAAGACCACAGTCCTCCACCCAGAACCATATTCATGTCTTCCTTACAATTGAAAATAAACGAGAAGAAACCATTCATCATTGGTGCCATTTCTATCTCTCCTCTAATTACCCATTTCTTGTTAACCATTTTTTTAAGAGATTCCAGATCTGGTCTTGCTCCTAAAAATTTACCCACTAGGGTGAAATCCATGGAAGACATAGAGAAATCTATTAAAGGGTCTGGAATGAAAACTTGAAACTCACCTTTCTCCCAGCAAGATTTAGTAGTCACCGGTGGGAAAAATAGATTTTCCATTGGGTTTCTTGCCAAACAGAGATGACCACTTTTGCTCTGCATTCTCTACCTTCAGCATTTATGAAGAATTTTCATTATCTTTCTCCTTTTCATGATCCTGCCCCAACACAACAGGATTAGAATCTAGATGGGAGACACAAATCCCACTGGAAGGATTAGAATCACTTGACAGTTTTCCATTATTTCCAATAGCTGCATATTCTGCCCCCAAAATTTTTCCTGCACCTCCTGCTGTCCCTCCAGGGTCAGTACCTACTGCCTAGTTCTCCACAAGCAACTTTTCTCTCACCTTCAACCCTATGCTCTCCACATCTGATGGGATGCCTTCAGTTTTCTACCTCAAAAATTCAAATTCTGGGCGCACTTCCTGCGCGCCCAGCGCATCCCACCTATATTATATTAATTTGTTATTATTTCAATAATTTAGTAATATTTTTTTATACATGTGATTTTTATTTTAGGCATATTAGTTGTTTTATATCATTATCATATTTGTTTATATGAGTGAATACATCTCATTAATTAAAATTATATTATATTAGAGCTTTGAGTCTTCTATTGACAATTTGTTTTACTATGGGGTTATGTATATGAATTCTTTCATTTTCAAGTGTTGGTGACATGAGCCCAAGGATTTTGATCCTATACATGGTTCAAATGCACTTTAGATATAGTTATAAGTGTATATTTATTTTTAAAAATGGTTTTGGAAAACAATATCATCTAATATCATTAAGAGGGAAATTTTATAAACTTTAGATGAGGGAAAATCAAAGAGTTTGAAGGATTTAAAGGGAATTTATAAAAATGCAAAAAGTATAATGAATTGGTGCCATTGCTTGTGTTTTTAGTCATGTTTATAAGTATGATATGAAGTGTTTTAAAATATTATTGAAAAATCCCAAACTAAAAGATTTAAATGTAATGATAATACATTGATATTCTAGTTATGTCTATAATATAAGTGACAATAAAGTTTGTATAGGCTTTATTAAATAAGTGTGGAATAATTTAAAATGAAACTTCAAGTGATGAGTTATGAGGTGTGATTATTCAAGTATGAGGTTGCATTTTGAGCTTGATCATAATCAGTCTTATAGTATTTTTTATTTGTATGAAGAAAGTTTAATATTTTGGAGAAGAAAATTTGTCAACAAAAACCATAGATTGAATTTAAATTTCACAGAGAAAAATTTCAGTGGTTAGTATTGAGTCATAACTTGTATTACAAAACCACAACCTTATGACTTAATTTTTATATTATCAATATCATGATTTAAAAAATACTTTGAATTGTTTCCATTTAAGGGATGAGAAATAAAATTAATACAACCCCAATGTTTAATGTGTGGTATGTTGGAGTTGATCGCATGCCATTGACCTATGAGTTACATGGTATATTTTTTCAATGAAATATCAAGGTGGTGTTATTCAAGGTGGGAATGTAGGAGTAGATCACCAAATAAATATTATATTTTATGATCTTTGTTATATCAAAGTAGATATTTTATTGAGTGCATAAATATAGTGTGTATCATCTAAGATAAATAATTTTTAAATTATATTCATTATATCTTGTCATAAGGAAGTAAAATTTACTAGAATTTTCATCTCACCCTCTCATATGTAGATTATCAAGTCACATATTATTGAGAAGGAAGTGTAACATGTCTGAGAAATTGATGTTTAAGATACTTGAGTAAAATTTTGATGCAATTGAACACCACATATGTATTAAAATGTGGCATACAAATTGTTTTTCAAAAAATTTACATGATTTCCATGTTATGCAACGCAATTCTATTATGTATAGTGAACATTATTTCTTAGAAGGTGTAAACAGATTAGTAGTATCTATAATTGTACATTATGGTTATGGATAAAAAGTGGCTAACTATTATTATCACATGAGAATGTCCTTATAAAATGTGACATTCATATATTTTATGCATAACTCCACTATGTTAAAGTCATAGAGATCATAATATTTAGTTTTCTCATCCAACTGAGGATGTTAATATACAGATAGTATAAGATTATTAAAGTAAAATGATGGAAAACTAGAAGATAAAGAGTTGGTAAAAATGTGATGAGTTAGCAGAGGGGAACTAGAGTTGACTAAAATTATAATAGATGGATTAAAAACTAGAAAGTTTAAGCAATGTAATATTTTTATCCCAAGTAAGAATGGTCATGTAGGAGATTATCCATAGTATTTAATGGGTATGTGTTGCTAATATTTTATAATAAGTTCTAATATGGAATAAGGCTTAGAGCTATTAAAATTAGAGGAATCATTTTTCAAAGGTAAAATTAATGAATCCAATGACAAAGACCAAACTAGTTGAAAGGATATATTATCACAGGTAATAAAAATATGATTAGAAATAGAAAGGGGGAAATATGGTCAACAAGTATATTTTTATCTTTCTTCCACTCTAAGAGATGAAATGTTATAGATTTCACATATTATCAAACTAAAAAAATGTATAATTTCAGGTACTCTCAAATCTAAAATTTAACCATAGGAATATGGTTGATGTTGTAAAATTGTATAGCTATGTTTTAGATATTTTGTATAAAAATATGATTCATCTATATTTTACCATGTGATTTTAACTTATTATAGATCTCTAAAATTGTATATTAGTATCAACTTATCAACATAATAGATAGTTTAGATTGATGGACATATTTTCCTAAAAACTAATGCTTTGTACCTATAAGAATATAATATATTTCTTAGAAAATAGTGTATTGGTATCAAGTAGTAGATAGAGTAAAATTATTTCATCAATTAATATTTATAGAACTAGTTTAATATCATGATTAAAAGGAATATTTTTTGTCTATAATGTGCATTAGGTGAATATGTCATGTGATGAGGTGTTTTGATTCAAAAAATGTGCATCATATGAAGTGTTTATTGATAAGGTGTGCTAATTTTGAATAAATATATAATGAGAGGAGGATAGTAAACCATATAATGAGTGGGAAGCTAGTAAAACCAATCAATGATGAACGAAATATAGTGAACTATATACTGAGTGAGAAGATATTGGAATCTCTCTATAACGAGTGGAGTATAGTAAACTATATAATGAGTGGGAAGATAGTGGAATTTGATAGTTTATGTGGACTCAAGAATTTTTTTATAAATGACACCCTAGACATGTTTTAAAAATGACACTTAAGACACACTTGAAAAAAAATTTACATTTTGGGTCACTCATGATTGGACTTATGTATACACATAATATTTTTAAAATTTATCATTTAATGACACATTCTCTCTTCTATAAACTTGTTGATTTTCAATCTCTCTGAGTTCATTACCTAAAGGTTATATCAAGAAAAGGGTGGGTATACCTTTCATGCTTAAAAATATTATTGATCCCTATAACATTACGTATAACCACTATAAGTCACTTTTATCCAACAATATAATTAATTAAACCCCATTTATCAACTCATATAATATATTCAATTTCCTAAATATATCATGTCTAAGCATATACCCATTTTATTCATTTTATTACTATATTGTCCAGGTCGATCTTGTTATGTATTAAACTTACATTATATAACTACATTGGCCTAGATGACATAGTTTAAGACCTAATTGATATCTTTCATGCCTAACAAGATTGAGTCTATCAATCATGTTGGATAAATTATTAATATATTTTAGGGTCAATGATTAGATATAAACACCCCTTTCAATTTAATCTAATATATCTAAATATTAATGTTCACATATTACAACTCACAATTATGTTATTTCTACACTTGAGGAGTCATTGTTTAGGGTTTTTCCATGGAAGGAAAGAATATTATCTTGTGGAAAAGTCTTGTATGTAAGGTAGAAGTATCTTAGATAGGAATTTATTTCTATAGTGTGATCCTTAAAAATCCACAAAAACCTCTTACAAAGTGCCAATGGCCAAGGGAGAGATTGAGGCACAACAGTTTCAGTTCAAAGTAAGTATTCCTAAATTTTATTATTTCATTTGGTAGATATTACACAAATTAATAATTTTAATGTCTTACTCACTTATTTTACCTCTACATTGAGTTCAATAGAGTTCTTTTTGCATTTTTTTTTGGTTAACTATCCCCCTTTGTGCCATAACCTATAGTAATCACTAGATTGGATTTATTTTATTTATTGTAGGCCTAACTAGGGTTATTACATCATGTCATTTGTCTAGAGGCTTTTGAAACCTCTCCTTTGGTTTTTTTTAGTATGATATCCATCGGTTAGGTTTAGCATATTTGAATTGGTCATGTAACAATATAAATAATTATGAAAATAAATGTTTGGTAAGATTTCCTTATCTAATCTTGGAATCCACTAAATAGGATAAGTTATAGATCCATCATAATTTGTTTCATACATTTTTCTAAACCTAATGAAAATTTAACCCTTGAAAATTTTAATTTCTCTATTACAGTTAACTAGATCAAGCTTGTTGATTATGTTTTATTTTTAGTGTGCATGTTTTCAACTAGACCGATCATGTCTATCACATTTGATATTTTGTGTATAGGTTTACAACTAGATCAACCATGTAAATCCCATTTTTTATCTATGGATAGGGTTTTTAGTTTCAATTAACTAGATCAAAGTAATTGATCCACTCATTTATTTTGCCTTGTGTGCATAACTAAATAAACATGCTCTATTTCACTCATTATTATATTTCAGTTTTAGATGATAAAATTGATATAATTAATCTATTCTAATTTCCATATCTCTTAGTATTTTTATTTAGACTAGATAATTTGACTCAATTTTATCTAATAATATTATTTTCTACCTTTATAGGATCAAAAACTCACCTAGACAACCTAGTCAAACAACATTTCATTATTATATAGAAATTACTAAATTGTCCTGCTAAATCTTATTCTATGCTCCAATTTCATTGTAAACATCTTGGTATTTCCATTTTTTCAATATTAAGCAAATTTCATTTCTTACTTTTTAGTTAAAATTCAAATTTTGTACTGTTTTCCTCAATTTTTCAATTCTATAAAATTATACACACATAGTTAAATAGAATACTTGGCTTAGTCTAATTTTTTATCTATTTTATACCATAAAACTAAATTGACCTATTTGATTTTTTTGTATGGGCCTATTTTACAATAGACTGAGTCAACTAGTTCAATTTCATTCCATATTATTTTCACAACTAGATCGACCTACTTAAACTTGTTATATATGTTTAATTTTACAACATAAACAAAGGAAATTAACCTATATTTCATAGTAACTACAATCATTTATTTTTTATTTGCTACTTATTTACTTTCTTTCAAAAAAATCACAACTTGGTTTTCACAACATTGATTTTCACCTTTATCTTCATCTTGTTTGGATTTCCATAGAAACTACTTAGGTATTATCATGAAGGACTACACGATATTATATTTAGGGTCTTTATCTATTGTTTACATATATCATTATGTGAGGGGCCTACCCTAATACTCATAGACATATTACAAAGCTAAGCTTGATCTTTAGTTTCCATGTACCTCACACTATTTAAGAAACACCTAAGATTTCCCTTTGTATTGAATCTTAGGAATCCAACCATATATTTGATTATGTAGTGAATTAGTTATCAATTATCACTAAGAAGTTACTTTTATCTTATCTTTGAAACTAGTTTTAGTAGTTTATGGGAATGGATCTTCTTTGATAGTTATCAATTTAAAACATTGGGCCAAAACTATCTAATAGAAACACATCTTTACAATCCCACATTATCATACAAAACATTTAGTACATTATCCTAATCTTATTTTTATATATTTAGTTAGGTATATAAACTATATTTTTCTACTTTCTTTCCATTCTATGTTGTATTATATACTATATTATCTGATGTTGATACAAGTTTTGTGTTGTGTATTTCAATTATATCGACCAATTAGATTGCATGTGTGCTTAACTTCACTTATTTTTTAAAAAACATTTTTTTTCAAATTTAAACAATTTAATTTTTTTTCCATCCCATATAACTAGATCAACTAGCTCGACCTAGTAGACCATTCTATTTCTAGTTTTTCAACTAGATCAACTAACTCGATCTAGTTAGTTTATAGACTATTCTGATTATCCACTTTTTATAACTAATTTGGCCAAATAAATATAATATATACTAGATGACATATTTCATTATTAGATCATTATGTTCCCCATTTTTAGAAACCAACTAAATCAACCGGCTCAATTTCATATCTACTAGTCAACATAGTTCTTTATCAAATTACCCTATCCTCCTTGGTCAAAATCCAACTAAATCAAATAGATCAATTTCATATCTACCAGGCGACATAACTCATTATCAAAATTTTATGTTTTAATTTTTTAGAAACCAACTAAATAGACTAGCTTGATTTTTTACCTTCTAGATGAAAGTTTATTTTCTTACCAAAATCTAACTTAATTAGATGATCTAGTCCCATTTGTGGCTGATTTAGTTTTATTTTTAAAAATGTTTCTACAAAAATCTACACATAACTATTCTTCTTTACACAATAGTTAAGATCATAAAATCACCTATCAAAATTTTCCTTGATAATCTTAAACACATTTAGAATATATAAGGTTGTTCTTTCTTACCTACCCTAACCACCCAAGAGGAATCTACCATGGTGAACTTATTCCCATATTTAATCTAACTTCATTTACTAAAACATGGTTTAAATTACCAAAAGTCATGGCTTATATGGGTCTTACCCATTTCACCCTTCCCATGGTAATACCCTATCCAAACTCCCCTATTATACCATTGGGTCAGTAGATAATAACATAGAAAATACTCCCATAAGAATCCTCCTATAAGAAACATTAATATCCATATCCTTGGGAGTGTTCCTACTTCTAAAACTAATAGTAAAAATCATCCACATCCTCCAATTATGGAAACTAAAATACACCCATTGATGTCACTCAAATTCTTGGTCAAATGGTTTAATAAACAAATGTTGTGCAAATAGCCAACAATTCCCAAATTATGCAAATACAACATCACAATTTATAAATGAATAATAAACCTCCTCTAATCATGCCTTAAAATAAACAAATTTTTTTCTTCCTCCTCTTAGATATGATAATGTTAATATCATTCCTCAACCTCTTATGCATAACAAGATGGTTTAACATATTTAAAATGACTTTTTGACTTATTTGACCTCAAGTCAAAATGGGTCAAACCATCTAAATTGAAACTTTCATAGGATTTTCATGTGGTCTTGTAATTATCTATAGGGTCCACATAAGTCTTAATAGATCCTTATTAGCATTGTTTAAGATTAGTTTGGAAAAGTTAGATAATGTCTTATTTTGGTCATAAAATGGTCTAGACATGGCATGGAGAGATGAGGTATGATCAAGTGGTGTCATAGGTTGTTATGAGTTTCTAAATTTTATTTTATGTTTTAATCATTTTATCATAACATTTCATGATGGTTTTAAGTGTTTAAGATTCATTTGTAAATTGAAGGTGGTGAAAATAAGTGAAAATGTGATTTGTGGATAAAATTTATGTATGTCAAAGTCTCCCAAGATATAATTATATACAACACACTTTAAAAAGACATTGGATCATTTTAAAAACTACCACACCTATCAACAAATCAAAACAAGGTTATAATCTTGAGTTTCAACTCTAAAAATAGGAGTTAAGAAACTTGTATGAACTTGTTGAAATCACTTGTAGGTAAAAACATTTCATATGTCTCCCTTTAGATTCTATAAGTTATAAAAAATAATGGTAATAAGTTTCATGTCTCAAATATTCATAAATCTATTGGTCTCCTCCATCACTCCATTTATAAGCTCTTGAAGACCTTTTTTAATTATATGGTACAAGTTATATAGGTGGAATTTTAGGATAATATTTTATCCATAGTTTTGGAACCCTATGGGACAAAAATTTATGGCATTAGTGATTTGATTGATCTCATTATATTTATGATTAATTTCTAGGGAGCTAGACTAATTTTTGAAGTCTCAAATCCCCACAGGCTACATTTTGTGAAACTCCATTAAAAATGCAAACTCTTTGGATGAATGAAACTAATTATAATTAGTTTTTATAGGTATATATATATATGTATAATACACCTCCATCCACCATGTTGGCATGTGTGGATGGTCTTTTCTCAAGTAATGCTTCTCTTGTTCATACTTCTCAAGTGACATTCAACATTTATGTGTTTGAAGGTTATCTTGATGGTATAATGTATCTAAGTGATTAATAATTATATTATACCATCATTTAAATCAATTTATATTCATTTTATCATATAAATTTTTTTTACTAACATTAAAAAGGTCACATCTTCATGCACCTTGTGAACTGTGTCCTAGTGTGCCTGCATAACAAGTTGATTTGAGTGGGTTTGAATATGTATTTCCAAAGAGATGAGGGTTGTGAATTATTAATGTGTTTATAAAAATAATTAGTGATATTTAATTCTTAATAAATGTATTTTCACTTCTCAAATTCTTAAACATAGGGTTGTAGACCTAATTGCATACACATATTTGTAGTCATCTTGTAAGAGAGTTTTGATGAAGTGATGGACTTGAATAATAATATAATTTTGTGTTATTTTAACATTTCATGATATAAAATTAAAGATAAAATATGTCTTCATTGATTTTGTGTGTATGACACTAATCCTTTCGTATAGCCACACAACTCATTAACACCTACAACAATGAGGAAGCAAATGACAATAAGGGAGTATTGAATAGATACACATTGAAGATCAATGTGAGTTGGTGGATAGAGAAGGTAAAATATTTTTAATATGTTCCAATAACTCCCAAATATCTCTAATCACTACCTTAGATTATATAGTGGAAATACATCTTCAAAATTGGCTCAAGACACCTATTAGGCACCTACAAGTAGGGTCTTATTTAGAGTATATATTTTGAAGATGTGATATAGGATTAATGATTTATATTTCTCCAATTCATATGAAAATGTATTTTAAGTGTTAAATAAAGGATGTGGGGTCCTAAATCCTTAAACATACTCAATTTTCTCTTTATTTACACCTATAGAAGTTCAGGAAGAGATAAGTTACTTTTAAGCCTAAAATGAGGAATAAGGTGCATATTGGAAAGTTATAAAACCAATATAAATTTTAAAAAATATCATGAAGATGAATGAGGATAAAAATGAAACATGATTTCATAAGGAAAATGAACTATACAAATCCTAACAAAACTCTGCTCAACCGGTCACACATAATCATTGATATAGGTCTATCTTTGAGAGGCTTATGTTTGTTTGAGAGGGTAGAGTTAAATGGGGATATAAGAGAAAGGAATATAATTTGAAAATAGTCTCTAATAATATATCCTCACAAAACTTTTTATCCCACCTAAAGATAGGACAAACATTCAAACTCTAACTATTCAACTAAGGCATAATACATGTCTACTTATTCACATGAGATGTTACTCGTTTGAAAGGTCTAAGGGATTATATTATATATGAGAGAAATAAGTGTCATATAAGGTTATTTAAATAGTGATAACATTATTACATGATATCCCTTAGACTCAAGAAATAAATGAGTGACATTGAAACCCTACTTGATTAGTATATATAATATCACTAGCCTACTTACTTCAAGATGAATATCTATTGGTTGAAGGTTTTTAGGGTCTAAATGAGGCCTAATTGAAAAATAAATATTGAATATGACAACACAAAACATCACACTACAAAATAATTAGACCTATCAAGAAGTGAAACAAATGTTAGTTGACCTTGTTCAGTTATATACAGTTTTAGTTACATAGGCAAGCCTACAAGGTATTCAATTGAGGATATGGATGGTATATTGGAGTGAAAATGAGACTTTGGAGAAAAAAATAAGATTATTTTTGGAAATATTGGCATTGATGTCAAAGGTCTAGCCTTATTGGTGATAAAGGCCCCATTGCATTTAATGATGTTTGTAATAGTTATATCTTGGCTAATGTGTGTTGATATTTATTTAATATTAATGAATATATTTTTGGTTGCATATGAGAGAAAATAAGGGCTCATGGAGAAGTCAAAGAGTTATGGGGTAAAGACAAAAGAAGAATGGGATGCATTTTCCCATGAAGAGTCATCTTTGGGAATTCCAAGAGTCACCAAGTGAAACAAAAGAAGAAGGACACAATTTATCATGAAGGGACACTTTGAGGAATATGAAAAGTCACCAAGGTAAAGAAAAAATATGGAAGGATGCTTTAATTATGAAGGGTCACCACATGACTTTTCAAATGTAAGGATATGAAGATCATACAAGTTTGGTGCCATTTTCCATGAGGATTGAAGGGTCACAAAGAGTGAAGGCCAAAGGTCATTTAGAAAGATATAAATAAATGCTTGAGAAGACATTTGTAATGTGTGAGATAGAGTTTGATTTGATATTCTAATATCTAGCTTAGAAGAGTAATGGGAGAGATGTGTCTAGTTTGTATTTTTTATATCTAGCTTAGAAGAGCAAAGGTGAGAGAGGAAAGAGATATTGTAATGAACTATAATTTATTGAGATGATAACATTGAGAGATAGTTTTGTGGTATACACAAAGGGGTTAGTGCTCTTGTGGGTTGGTGCTCACGAATTGTTGCTGTGTTGGTGCTTAGAAAAGGGGTTGGTGCTCCTGTGGGTTGATGCTCACAAATTATTATTGTGTTGGTGCTCTTGTGTGTTGGTGATCATGAATTGTTGCTATATTGGTGCTCAACAAAGGGGTTGGTGCTCTTATGTGTTATTTCTCACAAATAGTTACTATGTTGGTGCTCTTGTTGGTTGGTACTCATGAATTGTTGCTATGTTGGTGCTTAGCAAAGGGGTTGGTGCTCTTATGGGTTGGTGCTCACAAATAGTTACTATGTTGGTGCTCAATGAAGGATTTGGTGATCCTACAAGTTGGTGCTTTCAAATATTATGTTTTGAGTTGGTGCTCATTCATATACATGAGAATTTTATCTATGGTTTTTCCCACATTAGGTTTCCACGTTAAATCTAGTGTCTCTCTCTATCTTGTGTGGTGTTTATTGTTTCAATTTTATTACATATCTTAAATGTTTGGTTAAGTGGAATTTGATTAAGGGAATGTTTTATAAGATATATGATATACTGATTCACCCCCCTCTTAGTATATCCCATACTTAACAATTGGTATCAGAGCATGTTATTTTTGAAAAAGTTTTATAGCTTGAAGGTAGATCGGGAAAGCACGATGGTTGGATCACATGAAGGATTTTCTACAAATAAGGCACATTTGTTTGATGGGATGAATTATGATTTTTGGAGCATAATAATGAGGAATTATTTGCAGGCCCTTGGATTTGATATATGGAAATCAGTGGTGGAGGAATATGAAGAGCCACAGACACTTGTAATTACTCCAACAGAAAAGAAGGCAAGTGAATGTAATGCTAAAGCTTTAAATGATATTTTATTTGGTTTATGTGAATCTAAATTTGTTAAAGTTATGCAATATAAATCTTCTCATGATACTTGGGTAAAACATGAGAATATTTACAAAGGTGATGGAAAGGATCAATTAGCTAAGATTCAGACTTTTAGAAGACAGTTTGAAAGTTTGAAGATGGAAGAAGAAGAAGAAGCTATAACATGTTATCTTTTACAAGTTGATCAAATAGTAAATCAGATTCAAGGTCTTGAAGAAAATTTGGAAGAGTAAATGGTGGTATAAAAGTTTTTGATATCTTTACCAATGAGATATGATGCAAAGGATTTGGTAATCAAGGAGATGAAGAATTTAACCAAGTTAAATATGGATGAGCTTCATGGTATACTCATGACATATGAAATATATACTCAACAAGATAAACTCTCAAATAGAGAAGCAGATTTCAAGACATCAAAGAAAGAGGAATATAATATTCAATAATTAAGTGATAGTTCCATTGATGATGAAGATGACAATAGATTTCTTTTCATTCACAAGCTGAAAAGGGGAACAGGTAAATATCAAGGAAAATTACCTTTTAAATGTTTTAACTATGGAAATATTGGAAATTTTTTAGATAAATTCCCAAACAAGGGTAATGATGATGATGAAGAAGGAAAGTATACATACAATAATAATTTCAAAGGTAAATTCAAGAAGGGATTTGAGAAGAAGACCTTGTATTCTAAAGATCCTAGCTCCACCGATGATAGTGGAGTCAATGATTTAGAAGAAGAAGAGATTATATTCATGGCCATACATGAAGATGCCTATACAAAAAAAGGAATATATGATCAAGAAGAAGAAGAGGTTGAAGCTGAAGTGAATCTAAAAGGAGAACTCATTTGTGCCTTAAAAGAGTTAGAAGCTATTGATAAGAAGAATCAAAGATTGAAGTGCCAAATCAAGAAAAATGAAAAGGAGTCAAAGGATATAATTGATGATCTAAAAACACACATTGAAGAAGCTAAAAGGAATGAAAAAAATATAACAACATAGTTTCAAAAATTAAGAAAAGAATTTGAAAGGTATGTCATTGAAATTGCCTCTTTAAAATAAGATATTGAGAAAGCAGTCAATGATAAAGTAGTTAGTGATTCAAAATTTGAGGATAGCACTAACATATTGAATAAGATATTAGAAATTCAAAATGAAAATTTAGATAAGATAGGTATCAAATTTGAAAATAAAAAGACCTATGTTGAAGCTCTTAGAAAAGAGGAAACAAAATGGGAAGAAGTGAAGAATACATAGGACATTTCAAAGAAAGAAGGTTGGAGGGAACAAAGCTACAAAAGGAAATCAAGTCAGAGATATAAAGATAGGTCTTATTTTTATGGTTACTATTTTTATTGTAATGGATATGGTCACAAGAAATTAGAATGTCAAAAAAGAGCTAACCATTTTAGAAATAAAAAGAAGGAAAATCATGTAGAGTAAAGCAGAAGCTATAACTCTTTTGCTCCTCTATCAAGATTTGATGAAGAGGCATAATATGTTACAAATGTAACAACTTTAGACACATAACTCATTACTATAGAAGCATGTTCGAGTTAGTCAAGAAGATCAGAGTTTCAAGGCTCCATTAATTAATAATAAGGTTTAGACATGTTCATGGCAAAAGAAACAACCTAAAGATTCTATGTTGGTTCAAATAGCTTTGCATGTAATAAATGAAGATCAGCCATGGTTAATTGATATTATATGTTTGAGGCATATGATAGGAGACAAAATTAAGTTCATAACTCTAAATAAGATCAATGGTAGCATAGTGAAATTTAGAGATAAAACCACTACCAGGATAGCTGAAAAAGGTACTATGAGTTTGGATAATGGTAGAACCAAGACTAAGAATGTTTTGTATGTAAAAGGTCTTAATCATAATCTATTGAGTGTAAGTCAAATATGTTATCAAGGATACACATTAAATTTTTATTAAGATGGTTGTGAGATTAGAAGAAAATATTCAAATGAGTTGATTGCAGATGCTCAAAAGATAGACAACAATTTATATATATTATCAGATATCTTCTCAAAGGCATGATCAAAGGACACATTCAAAGATATACAAGAGGAGTTGGGAGTAATTTATATTACTTACTACCATTGAGGTTTAACATCAATTAAGGGGAAGCTAAGTGTTAGCTCTAGGTAGGCACTTTGTTATTGATGTCAAAGGGGGAGAATAATAAGTACAAGTATAGGTGCAGAAACATGTACAGGGAACAAGTATAGGTTGCTATAGTAAGGGGGAGTTACTATATGTTTTTAGATGATAGTATGTGTAGGATTCAAGATGTGGTAGTTTCAAGATTGAAGTTGCCATCAATGAAAAAGGGGGAGATTATTGTAAATATTGTAATTGATGTCAAAGGTCTAACATTATTTGTTCTAAAGGCCCCATTGCATATAATGATGTTTATAATAGTTATATCTTAGATAATGTGTGTTAATATTTATTTAATATTAATGAATATATTTTTGGTTGTATATGAGATAAAAAAAGGGATCGGGGAAAAGTCAAAGAGTCATGGGGTAAAGACAAAAGAAGAATGGGATGCATTTTCCCATTAAGAGTCATCTTGGGGAATTCCAAGAGTCACCAAGTGAAGATAAAAGAGGAAGGGTGAAATTTCTCATGAAGGTACACTTTGAGGAATAAAAAAAGTCACCAAGGTAAAGACAAAAGAGGGAAGGACACTTTTTCTTATGAAGGGTCACCACATGACTTTTCAAATGTAAGGATATCAAGGGTCATATAAGTTTCGTGCCATTTTACATGAGGATTGAAGGGTAACAAAGGGTGAAGGCCAAATGTCAATTGGAAATCTATAAATAAAGGATTGAGAAGCCATTTGTAATGTGTGAGATATAGTTTGATTTGATATTGTAATATCTATCTTATAAGATCAATGGGAGAGATGAGTATGATTTGTATTTGTTATATCTAGCTTAGAAGAGCAAAAGTGAGAGAGGAAAGAGATATTATAATGAACTATCATTTGTTGAGATAGAAAAATTGAGAGATAGTTGTGTGGTATACATAAAGGGGTTGGTGCCCCTATGGGTTGGTGCTCATGAATTGTTTCTATGTTGGTTCTCAGCAAAGGGGTTGGTTCTCCTATGGGTTAGTGCTCATGAATTGTTGTTGTGTTGGTGCTCAACAAAGGGGTTGGTGCTCCTGTGGGTTGGTGCTCACAAATTATTGTTATTTTGGTTCTTATCAAAGGGGTTAGTGCTCCTATGGGTTGGTACTCATGAATTTTTGTTGTGTTGGTGCTCAAAAAAGGGGTTGGTGCTTATATGGGTTGGTGTTCATGAATAGTTATTGTGTTGGTGCTCAACAAAGGGGTTGGTGCTCCTGCAAGTTGGTGCTTATGAATATTATGTTTTGAGCTATTGCTCGTTCATATACTTGATATTTTTCTTCATGGTTTTTCCCACATTAGGTTTCCATTTTAAATATGGTGTCTCTCTTTATCTTATGTGGTGTTTATTATTTCACTTTTATTATATATCTTAAATGTTTGGTTTAGTGGAATTTGATTAAGGGAAAGTTTTATAAGATATATGATATACTGATTCATGCCCCCTATTAGTATATCCTATGCTTAAAAAATATGATATGTATGAACAAATTTTTTATGACTACCTATACTCTAATAATGAGATAAATGGAGAATTATAATTAGTTGGTGTAAGTTGAGCAAGTAGGTTTAAGAACCCTAGGACTAAGAAAATGAGTTTTTAGGGGATTTAATGGAGGCATAGATGTTGTAAAACCATAGGAAAAAGTTTATGATGTTTTAATTGACCTCATTTAAGTTCTTATATTCATAGAAAAAAACTTTGAGATTCTATATGTAGATCTTAATTCTCTCTCAACCCTCACAAAGGAAGCTTGCAAACCTGAGAAGCTATCTTCTTTTGTTTGGTATGATTCTGAGATGCTATATGGGACCTTGGAATCCAAGTGATAGTTTACTACCATATTTTAATTAAATTTTTTTAATTTGTTAGAGGAATTATGCCTTGATCTATATAAAGAATCATTAAGACCTTGAGGCAGTTTTAGGCTACCTAGTAGGTCAATTTCAACTTGATGAGATAGAAATGGATTTATACACCTCTATGTGGATTGGTTAACATTATAAATGACATAACACATGTTAAATAATCAATTTAGGATCATTCCATGCCAATGTTTTGTACAATACTATATGAAACTATATGGAATAGGCCCTATACGACTTTTATCTACTTGATAGGTTTGTACAAGGTAGTAGATCTTAACAATTAAGATGGATAATGGGAAGGAGGTAATATTATTGAATCACATGATTAATTATGGTTTTGAACACGTGGGAATATTTTAGAGCCAATTTTTAATCTCTAGGTAGGGAAGCTTAAATGAGACCTAGTTAGGAGAGAAAAAAGTAGAAAAAGGATATCTCCACTAACTTTATAGTCTTAAAATTAAACATGGATATATAAGGACATGTTGGATCCAAATAATATTCCTTTACATTATAAGTACCATAGATAAAATTCTTTTGATAAGGATGTTTGCATGATTTTAGGCTACAAGGAATGAGGCATAATTAGAAATTTTGATAGAGAACATATGCTTGGGGATAGTTTGAGAGCTCAAAATAGATTTTTGTAAATTTAATATGAGTTTAATAATCCATCCATGAATATAAGATAATATTAAGAATAATAATTCAGGTTTTGACACTTGTATGAAAAATTGGCCTACGTAAATGAAGAGTCCTCTAGACACCTATCAAGAGAATGAAGTGATGTGTTCAAGATAACTTGAATAAATAAATTAAGAGATGTCAAGAGTAGATAAAATATTTAAGATAACTTTATATGACCACCAATAATTCCACTTGTCCTTCAACATGCCAAGACAAAGGACATTTTTCAAGAAGTTAGTTAAGGTGTCAATTCAAGATCTAACTCCTATGCCACATGGAGGGTGGTAGAATCTTTAAGAGTGAGACATATGGATTTGGAGTTATATTCATGACTATTTCATAACTATTAAATATCTCCTTTCTTATTATAACTAGTGAAGACACTTTTCAATCTTGTTCTACTATCTCTCTCTCTCTCTCTCTCTCTCTCTCTCTCTCTCTCTCTCTCTCTCTCTCTCTCTATATATATATATATATATATATATATATATATCTCTCTCTCTCTCTCTATCTATCTATATGAGTAGCTAATTTTGGATTTGTAAAGGATCCTTGACCTGGGTATGGAAAATCCCTACCTATTTTCAACCTTTTATTAGTAAATAACAACCTATTTTTATCTTCTCCATGGACTATTTCAATGTATATGTTAGACTAGTTGATCTCGTTAAGTGATAAATTCACTTCTTTGGCATGCTTTCCTTGTTAGAATTCATATTCAATTTTAAAACTCTTTTATATGTCTCTTGAAGTGTTAACATGAAGTTTATATGAGTTTAGTGAGTTTTATATTCACTAGTGTCATGTTTTGACCTCTTGTTTAGTCCTCCTAGTTTGAGCTTTCTTCACAAATCTCCATGAGAAATACTAATGTATAAAGGTATATTTGGATTAGTGTCATGTATAAGTTAGAATCTTCTTTTAAATACAATAAAATTTGGTTGGTAGTGATGAATTTACATTTGGTGCATCACCTCATTAGGATCAGGTTTATTTCATGTTTTCTCTCTCCCTTTTCATCCAAACAAGATAGTAAGATAGGTGATGAGATTAAATAGATATCTCAAGTGAGTTATCCCTTAAATATAGAGGTTTACCTCTAATAGAGATAACTCATAGTTTTAGGGGTAATCCAATTATTTCACTCAATTTTAGTAGTCTTGAACTACCTCTCTAGGGTGCAAAATTGAGTGAGAACAATTTTGGCATACCTGGTAGGATAAAGGTCCAAAGTTGTGGATAAATTTTTGGTCTCTTCTTATACCTGTCATCCTTTATAGGCATTCAAAAAATACCAATGGTGACTTTGGATGCAATCATCTAGTTTTAACATCCTGGGTACTTACTATGAAAAGTATTTTATAATATTATGTTTTAATTTGACCTATGAAGATGGTATGGCTATGTATGAAGAGAACTACTATATACCTCATTATTAGCCTTGTGATGACCCTAACTATGTACCTTAGCAAACATATCATTTTTTAACCCTCCTTATGAGTCATATCATCCCTATGGTCATACTATTCTCCCTCTACTTGACCTTGATGTTGTTGAGAAGCACTTTTTTGAAGATCCTCAAAAAGGATATGAAGAAGGCTATGAGGAAAGATACAAAGAAAATGACATTGTTGTTTAAGAAGATGTACCTTCTTATTAACCTCAATATTAACTCCTACCAGACTTATGATCTATATCAACCTCATTTTGATTCTTATTAGCCTTGTCATGGGTTATATTAGTCATATGGTTGTCCTACATTCTCCCCATATGACACTAACTATATACCCCAACATTCTTTCTAAGACTTGTAGTAGTCATACTCCTCCCCTCTTACTTCAATTCTACATATCAAATTTATGATTCCCCTTCCATATCCTTTTTAGCACTCATGATTAAAACTATAAAATGTGATGATAACATGGGATAGATAGCTTTATGTTATCCATATTCATATCATAGAGAGGATGAGATAGTTAGTTAAAAAATTGATGAGTTTGTGGAAGTTAGTTGAAGAGGAAACCCAATATGCCATCAATGATAAGCTATATGAAATGAGAAGTTATATCCAATGATGCATAGATATATTATAGAGGTGGGAGAATCAAGAGACCTACTCCAATAAACTTTAACCATCATCTTCTATTCCTAGTTCTCCTCTTTTAACTCCAAGTATTCCTCAAGCTACACTTATCCCTATTCAAAAACCAAGATCCCATCATCTTGGAGACATTCTTGGAATAGGGTTGATAATTATACCATGCCAACTATTGTGAAAGAATCTAAACCTATTTAAGAACCTCCTTCCATCCCTAATCTCAATAACTATCTCACCCATCACACCTCATACTCCCTTTTGATTTCATGATCTTAATCATCACCATCCCATCATCTCTCTCCTTGAAAAAAAAGCTATACTATGGGAAGAAAGTGAAGAGGATAAAGCTATAGTTTTAGCCAAATAGGATGACTCAAATTTATATTATGAATATTTCACTATTGGTACCCACATTAGTGAATAAAAACACAAATTAGTCTTCTTGAGTGAAGAAAGATATTATCTAGATCCATTTGTAGGTGCCCATGAAGAGAATTTCAAGATTACTACCTTGGCCAATGAAGAAGTTGATCAAGACATGGAAGAAAAGGTGTTTTAGGGGAGCACTATATTAACTAAGTTGGTTGAGACTCATGATCATGATTAAGAGATTGGTTTTTAAAAATAAATAGAAAATAAATTTGTTACTAAATCCATAGATCAAGATGACTTATGAAAGAAATTTAAGGAGATTTGTGATGAATTTAAAGCTCTCCAAGGGCCTATACCTCCTACTATAAAGTTTGAAAATTTTATTGAAGATGCCTTGCCTTTTGAAGGATAATATGAAAACCTACAAAGTTCCATTATTTATATTGATCTTATAATTCAAAAAATGGCCATGATTGAGACAAACACAAATATCAGGAGAGGTCATGAGAAGAATGTTGAAACAAAAGATGAATTCAACTTCATAGGTGACTGGTCTACAATATCTATTGCTTCATTTGAGATTATGCCAAGAAGATTATAAAGAATGAAAGATATGAATACATCAAGAGAAAATCTCAAGAGATGACTTGTTTCATGTCAGCCTTAATTTTACAGAGCAAGAGATGGTATAAGCTTCCCCTTTGATATATGAGGAAGGATTTGCTTTCAGGGTAGTTATATATAGTTTGTTTGTTTATGTTGTTTTTGTGTTCCTTAAGTTATTATTTATCACATGAATGTGTTTTTTATTTGAATTGTGTTTTGTTTTCTTTATTTATGTGTGTTTGAATTATAAATCAATATATTATGTCATGGTCAAAGTCTACTCATGTTAGAAACTAAGTGCAAGTGACTACATTGCCCAATGAAAGGACAAGGTTACTGGTTCATTTAGCACTTTAGGAATGCTACCCATATGAATCACCAAATAATTGACTCAATTTTGACATCAGGTCAAAATAGTTCAATCCCTCTAAATTTAAACTTTCATAGGATTTTCATGTGGTCTTCTCAATCTTTATAGGGTCCCTATAAGTCTTAACATAACCTTATTGTCATTGTTTAAGGTTAGTTTGGAGAAGTTAAGGTAATGTCTTATTTTATTCATATAGTGTTCCATACATGGAATGGAGAGAAAAGGTATGGTCAAGTGATGTCATAGCTTTTTAGGATTTTCTAAAAGTCATTTTATTCTTAAATCACATTGTCATAATATTTCATGATGTTTTGAAGTGTTTAAGATTCTTTTGTAAACATGAAGGTGGTGAAAATGAGTGAAAAGATGATTTTTGGCCAAAAATTATGTATTTAAAAGTCCTTAAATATATAAATATGTAAAACACACCTCTAAAAGACCTTGGATTAGTTACAAAACTACCACAGTTGTCAAGAAGTTAGAACAAGGTCAGAATATTGAGTTTTAATGCCAAAAAGAGGAGTTAAGAGACTTGTACAAACTTGTTGAAATAAATTGTAGGTAAAAAAATTTAAAAGGTATCCCTTGACATTATAAAGGTAATAAAAAATAAATAGGATAAGTTTAAAGTCTCAAAGTTATAGAAATTTCTCTCTCCTCCATCACTCCATTTATAAGATCTTGAAGACCTTTTTAAACTACATGGTACAAGCCATATAGGTGGAGTTAGTGGATGATATTTTAGACATAGTTTGGTACCACTATGGGATTATAATTTTTATAATTTTTAGTTCTATTTATCTCCTTATCTTTATGAAAAATCACTAAGGAGCTAGACCACTTTTTAAAGGCTCAAATCCCCATAGGCTTAGTTTTATGTAACTCTAGTGCAAATGTGAAATATTTAGCTGCATGAAACTAATTATATTGAGTTATAATAGGTATTTATATGTATAATACACATCCATTAAACATTTTTTCATGTGTGGATGGTCTTTTGGCAATTAAATCTTCTCTTGTACATAGATTGCAAGTGACTATCAACATTTATGTGTTTCAAGTTTCCCAATAGGTATAATTTAGATAATTGATTATTAATTATCTTATAATATCCTTTTAATCCATTCATGGCATTTTGATCATCTAATTTTTTTACTAGCTTCAAAAAGGTCACATCTTCATGCACCTTGATTTGAGTGGGTTCGAATATGTGTTTCCAAAGATTTGAGAGTTGTGAATTCCCATGAAATTTTCGATACAAATAATCAATTATTTTTCTGTCCTAATAACCATATTTACACTTCTAAAATTCCTAAACATAGGGTTCTAAACCTAGTTACATACACAAACCTATAGATTGGCTTGTGAGAGAGTTTTGATGATGTGAGCCGCTTTAATATAAAAATAAGTGTGTATTATTTTCAAATTAAATGATTTAAAATTAAATATTTAATATTTATTCATTTATTTTGTGTTCATGACACCAATTTTTACCTACAACCACACAACTCATTATCACCTACAATAATGAGGAAGAAAATGACAATAAGGGAGTATCAAAGAGATATGCATTAAAGATCAATGTGAGTTGGTAGATAGAGAAGGTAAAATATTTTGAATATTTTACAATAAATCCAAAAGATATATATGAATTTTCTTAGCTTATAGAGTGGAAATACATATTCAAAATGGGCTCAAAATACCTAATAGATACCTATAGGTGGGGTACTGTACAAAGTATACATTTTGAATATGTGATTTTGGGTTAATGATTGAAGCTTATCCCAATAATATAAAAATGTCTTGGAAGTGTCAAATAATGGAGGTGGGATCCTAAAGCCTTAAACATACCTAGTTTTCTCCTAATGCACTCCTATAGGTGGTCAAGAAGAGGTATGCTAGTTTCAAGCCTCAATTTGGGAATAAGGTGCATATTGTAAAGTTATGAAATCAATATCAAGTTGAAAAATATAATTAATAAAAATGAGGATCAAATTGAAACATGATCACATAAGAAAAATGAAATATACAAATCCTAACAAAACTCTGCTCAACTAGTAACACACAATCCTTGATATAGGTCTATCTTTGAGAGGTTTATGTTTGCTTGAGAAGGTAGAGATTTGTGTGGGTATAAGAGAAAGTTATATCATTGGAAAAGAGTCTCATAGAAATAATAAAGCCTCAAATAACTCTCCAACTCACCTAAATATAGGACAAACATTCAAACTATGCCCATTATGGTACATGTCTACTTATTCATAACATCAGTTACTTGTTTGAAAGGTATAAAAGATTTTAGGAGATATATGGGAAATAATTGTATTAAAAGGAACTTGATATAGTGATAATTTTTTTGCATGATAGACCTTAGACTCAAGCAAGAAATGAGTGACATTGAAACCCTGCCTACTAAGTCTAAATAATATCACTGACATATGTACTTCAAGAGAAGTATCTATTAGTTAAAGGGTTTTAGGATTTATAGGTTTATAGCAGATATAATTTAAAATATAAATCTTAAATGTGAATACACAGTGGTAAAATCACTCTAAAAAATCCTCAGACCCATCAAAAAGTGAAACAAATGTTATCAGACCCTATTCAATCATATACAGTCCTAACTACATAGGCAAGCCTATAAAGTAGTTAATTAAGGAGATGGATGGGAAAGTGAATTTAAGATGAGAATTTGGAGACCTTGAGAATATTATTATAGGTTTATACAAACATTTTAAGAGTACCTAGGCCTTAATAGTGAGAGAAATTGAGAGATACAATAAGTTAGGGTAAGTTGAGCAAGTAGGCTTAAGAACCCTAGGCCTAAGAAAATGAGGTTTTAGGGGATATAATGGAGATATAAAGTTGGAAAACCATAGGAAAAATTAAAATAGGTTTTTATTTAATTTACCTACCTAAAGTGCTCCAAGTCATAACAAACCTCATGATGTTATACACATACCTCAATTATCTCTCAACCCTCATAAATGAAGCTTACCAACCCGAGAAATTATCTTCTTTTGCTTGGTACAGTTCATCTATGTTTCATAGGACATTGGTATAATAGGGATAATTTTATAACCTAGTTTATTTTCATTTTGTGTAATTGGTTTGAGGATTTATTCCCTTAACTATATGAATAATCATTAAAACCTTGAGGCACTTTTAGCCTACCTAAGAGTGCAATTTCAACCCAATGAGAGATAAATGGATTTATGTGCCTCAAGATGGATTGGGTAAACTTAAAAATTACCTAAAAAATTTTCAATACTCCCATTAACATCACCCCATTCCACTTTTTATACAAGACTATATATAACTTTATAGAATAGGCCCTAAAAGACTATTTTTAGCTACTTGATAGGTCTATACAAGGTTTTAGAGCTCTAAAATTGACATGGAGAATGGGAAGGAGGTAGTATAATTTAATAATATTATTATTTTGGGTTTGTAATGTGTGGGAATATTTTAGAGTCAATTTTCAATCTCTAGGTAGGGAGGCCTAATTGAGACCTAGTTAGGAGAGAGAAACGTAGAAAAGATATCTCCACTCACTTTTTGATCCTAAAATTGAACATGGATTTATAAAACCATATTGGGTCTTATAATATTCCTTAATATTCTTAGTAACATCCTTATACCTCTCTAAACAAAGAGATTTGCATAATTTTAGGGCTATAAGGAATGAGGCCTAATTTGAGCTTTTAATATAGAACAAATTCTTGGGGATAGTTTCAAACCTTAAAATAGATTTATTTAGGTCTGATATGATTATAATAATCCATACATGAGGATATGATGAATTTAACAAGAATAATTCATGTTTTGACACTTGTTTGCACATTTGGTCTAAAGAGATAAAGAGTCCTCTAAACACCTAGCAAGAGAATGAAGTGACATGTTAAATATTACCTAAGGAAATAAACTAAGATATGTCAAGAGTAGATAAAATATGTAATATAACTATATTTTACCATCAATAAGGCCAATTTTACTTCAACTTGCCAAGATAAAGGGTAGTTTTCAAGAAGCGAGTCAAGGTGTCAAATCAAGTTCTAACTCCTATGCCACATGGAGGGTTAAAACATATTAAGGAGTGAGAAAAATGGATTTATATGTCTATTCATGAATATTACATAACCCATTTCTTATTTTAACTCATGAAGACACTTATCAATCTTCTACTATGCCCCTCTCTATCTCTCTTCACACTTGTTTATATAAATAACCACTTTTGGCTTTGTAAAGGATCTTCTACCTATGTATGGAAAGCCCTACCTATTTTCATCCTTTGATAAATAAATAACAACCTGTTTTTACCTTATCCATGGACTATTTCAATGTGTATGTTATACTATTTGATCTTTCTAAGTGATATATTCACTTCCTTGACATGTTGTCCTTATTATCATTCATATTCAATTTTGAAAGTCTTATACAGATCTCTTGAAGTGTTCAAATGAAGTTTGTATGATTTTATTGATTTTTTTCTTTAGTAGTTTCATGTCATGACCTCTTGTTTATTCCTCCTATCTCAATCTTTCTTCACAAACCCCCATGACAAATACTAATGTAGAAAGGTAAATTTGGATTAGTGTCATGTGTAGGCTAGGATATTGTTTAAAGTGTAATAGCAATTAGTTAGTAGTGATCATTTTACATTTATTACATCACCTTATTAGGATTAGGTTTATTTAATTTTTTCTCTCTCCCTTTTCATCCAAACAAGTTAGTTGTATAGGTCATGAGCTTAAATAGATATATCAAGGGAGCTAGACATTCAATCTATAGATTTACCCCTACTATATACAATCCAAAGGTCTAGGGGTAATCCCATTGTTTCACTCAATTTGAGTAGGCTTGAACTACCTCTTCAAGGGTGAAAATTTAAGTGAAAACATGAACCATTCAATCCATTTTTAGTATCCATTGATATTGGAAATATATCTCCAACCATTAAATATGATGGAACTAAGACCCTGCCTCTTTCCTTAAATCATTTGGAAATCTATACAAATAATGTGTCCAAACTAATAATTTTGTATACTACCAAACTTATATTCAAAATAGTCACATGAGATGTTTTATAATGGTATAATAAAATCCATCAACACTATATCTCACAATTAGAAAATTTAATCAACACTTTATTTGAAGAATTTCAATAAAATGATTTCCCATAAAATTGTCTTAGGCACTTCATTAATGCTAGGAAATTACCCTCATAATCAGCTCATAATTTCATCAAATGGTGGAAATAATTATCTCATAAATCATATCAAAATATTAATGATGATAATCTTTTAAAATTATTTATCACTAATTTAACACCTTCTCTTCAATACAAGGTTTATAATTTTTTCCCAAAAACTTAAAATGAGGCATTTGAACAAGATAGAAGACAAGACTTACCTATAAAACAATTTGAGCTAGCACATAGTTAGATCAAGGAATATATACAAACATAAATGAGTTAAATTACAACTACCAATCTTCAATATCAATCTCCTCCAACAAAAATAGGAGTAGCTAAAATATATAATCAAACTTTTTCCCACTCACAATTAATGGCAACTCAAATGAATCAATTACTATCTCAATCTAAACCCTCAATATATACCAATAACATCTCCCCATCATGGTATGATCCAAATAAATTATTTTGGTTTCATGTTGAAACATGTCACATGATTATCAAATTTTTAGTTTCTTTTATATTATGTGATAAATTTGACCATGATGTTATGATCAAAATATGTAATCATGATTATCTAAAAACATATTAAAAGAAACATGTTACAGAACCCATACCCTTAAAATCTCAATGATCCTCTTATACTTATAATACACAACACTGAAATGATAATAATTGTGTAATTAATGTTGATTATGATAAATATTACACCAACTTGCAATATGTGATTGAGGATAAAGTCAAATATAGTTGTAAACTTGCTCAAAAAGATCATTCACTAAACCTAATAAATCCTCTATTGATGAAAAATTTATTAAAGATACTTCAACTATTTTAAAAACATATTTCAAACCAAATGATGAACCAATTCCATAAATAAAACCTCAACCTATATTTCCTATCCCTATGAAAAATGTCATCTCTCATAAACCTCATGCTAGTTATTAATCCTCTAGATCACATTATAATTTCTTGGAACAACTTAATTCAATACCTTACAAAAATCCCCTTATGGAATTAGTTCAAACTTATCCCTATCATCATAAATTCCTTATTTAATATATAAAACATCAAAGACCCACAATCTCATGATTCAAAACTCCGTTCTAATGGTCCTCCACTTACATAAGTTTATATAAATGAAATAGTCTCCTCGTCCACAAAATTATCTATATAATTTATATAACAATATATGATTAATGATTAGATTCTCTTTCAAGTTGATGATCCACCTCTCTTTACCAAAATTGGGATCAAAAATACCTTCATTCAAAAAAGTTATAATAGATAAAGGATCAAGGATCAATGCCACTTTTATTTGTTTAATTCAACAAATTAGATACACCAAATAAAATATTAAATAAAAAATGCCTCACATGTAGAGGATTCAATAAAACCAATAAAACCCCACTCAGTTACATTTGGATCCCACTTACCATCAAACCCAATACAATTCACATTAAGATCATGGTTCTTGATCTTCCATAATCTTAAAATATGATCCTTGGTCACCCATGGAAACATTTTATGTGTTATCCTTGAATTTATTAGGTGAAATTCATGGGATAAGCCTTATGAAACTTGTCTATTTCATTGCCTATGAGCTTTAAGCTCAAAAAACAAGGAAAATATCTACTCTTTGCATTTGTTTTTCTCTAAAAGTTTATTTTAAGGTAAATTTTGTTTTTTTTGTGTAGTTTAGATAATTTTATTTGATCTACATAGTATCTTTTATGTTTTAAAAATTAGAGTTTTTCTCTAACTTTGCATTTTTTGTGTTAAATTAGAGATTTTTTTTGACTTTGTATATGCAAAGTCAGGAAAAAAAATTCACTTTACATATGAGATGTCAGAGTTTTTTTTTGATCCTGCATATGCAATATTGGAAAATTTTCCTAACTTTGCATATGTAGGATTGGGGTTTTTCTCTGATCCTACACATGGGACCCATCACCCATGTTAATTAATATGCATTTATTACTACTTTATATATATATATATTTAACCTATATAATTTTTATTTTTACCATTGTCTTTCCTCTCTCCTCACCATTTTTGAGCTCATGTGCATCCCTCCTCACCATTTTTGATTCCATTTGTTCTCTTCATCATTTTCATTGATCGATCTAGCTTATCTATATATTCTTCCTTATAAGATTTTTGGTTAGTTATTTATTTAGTGATTTTTTGATTCTTGTTTTAGTTTTAATTTTCATTATCCCTTTTTTTGTTTCTTTGTGGTTATTATTTTGGATCTATCTTGTTTTTATAAGACAAACTAACCTTAGGGGGCAAGTCAAATATTTTTATCTAATGTACACCCTAAAATACAATCACCTCAACTCCATTCTCTTTAAAAAATCTTTTTTGAGTTTCATATCTCTATTCACCTGAAGGTGCATCTCAGAGAATTTTCTTTAAAGTACACATTATACTTTTTTCCATGTACTTCAAAAAAAATTCTCCAAAGTGCACATCACTCAATGCAATTTAGAAAAAATTCTATGAGGTGCATATTTCTAATTCCCTAACTACACTTCAGAGATTTTTCTCTGAAGTACATGTAACTAGGTACACTTTAGAGAAAATTCTCTGAAGTGCATGTAACCTAGTCTTTCTCATGTAGTTCAAAGAATTTTCTGTGAACTACACCCAACCTTTTCTTGTGTAGTATAGAGAAAATTATCTGAATTACACAAAGTGTTCTATTTATCATGTAGTTTAGATAAGTTTCTCTAAACTACTCATTTATTAAAAATGACAAAAAATGCTAACTCAAGATAACCAAAATTTTATACCTATAGCTATTTGATCAATCACAGACATCTCTCCAAATAAGAAGACAATGAATTACAGTATTAGGGTGTCTTCTCATTATCTACAGTTGATTCAAATGTGGATCAAATTGGAGATATATAAATTGGTCATGTGGACATGGCTGAGTTTTTATAGAGATTGGGAAGAAAACCCATTACACATCATATGCAACCAATACTTAATAGTTAAATTCATTTAGTTGCTACATTTATAGTATCAACACATGATTCTACATTCATCTTTATCATGGTAATAGACTTTGGTAAGGAAATAAAATTAGTTAGGGATTTAGAGGGTAAGATAATCATTTGCCTTGATGAGGAATATTTTGATAAGATTTTTCACCTTTCTGAGATTGAGAAATATTATGATTTAACTATGGAGATAGCTCAATAATATTATGAAAGAGATCTTGAGAAGTTTAATAAACATATCAATACCAAATGGCTCAAGAATCCTCGAGCCACCATTGCTAGATGGCCTAAGTATTTATATATTGGTGAATTTTTAGAGGAGATAGGGAATTTGATTACTCTTCTTATTAGAGTGAAAGGGTTGTCTACTTCAAATGTTTATCAAAAATGGATGTCTCAATAGATTATAGTTATTAAAAGAAACAAGAAAAGAATATTTTGGGGTAAACAAATCAGTGATGCTATTTGTCATTATCTCTCTGAGGTATCTTCTTCACTAAAGTTATATATGACTTTATATCTAGTGTGTGTTGCAGCTAGTATGAAGTCTTTAATAGGTCTAAATTCTACCAGTTAAAGGAAAAATGTTCTTTTATATGAGCACTATCCTAATTCTAAAATAAATAATCAAGTATTATAAGAGATTTAATGATGCTTTCTTCTATACATTCATTTTCACTCTTGACAAAAAACTTGAAAAGAAGAGATTTTTAGACCACGCATGGACACATGTCAATAAGGTTGGATGTATTTTCTTTAAATTCCCAAATTTTACATACATTAGGGTAGGAGAATTTGATGAATACCCTTACATGCTATGCAGATACTCAAGTGATAAACTAATACTAATGGAATTGTGTAGACAAGTGATGAACATGCATAAAAAATAATCAGATACTCACAAGAGAGGTTTCAAATTTCCAATTAGTATTGTTTAGTACACAATTTTTACTACTCTAAAGGATAAGACTATGGAAGCTAAGATGTAGTGGATTACACTTTAAAAATTCAAAAGTATAGAAAACTTTGATTAAAAAATGATGAAGGAGAGGCTCAAGCATAATATCACTCATGTACACAAAATTTAATATATTTGGGTATAATGTAAAATTGATGATGATATAAGGAGACTTGATTATAATCACCTTACTACTAATCAGATTGCCAATTTAGAATTGGAAAATATTCTTGAGGATTTGAGAGATGATGGTAATGTATTGGATCTATCATATGAGAAAAATCAAGTGGCTTCAACTCCTCTCCCTTTGATACAATGGTTTGTTAAAGAATCCATTTACAATAGAGATAGATTTCAATCTATTCTTTCAAGAACTAATGCTTGTTTCAAAGCTAAAGGAATTAAGTTGAAACATTTTAAGACTAGTTCTAAGGAGTATGATGAAGAAACTACTAATAAATGAGAAGAGCTGAGAACCAAAAATAAAGAAGAGCCTTCTACTTCAAGATAGAAGCCAAATTTTGTGTTTTTTAGTAAAGGAAAGAAGAAATACAAAGAATAAAGTATCAAGGAAAGTACTCAAGTGGAGAAAAAATAAGTCCTAGTCACAAGTGAAACACCACCTCAATAAACAACATCACAATTGTCTCATCTAATGATTGAATAGCCTATACAAGTAGAGACTACTCAATCAAAGGTTCCTTTGGTTGAAACTTATCAAGCCATAGTTTCATAGGTAATAGTTTCCATAGTTCCTCCCATGAGTACCATTGTACAAATTGATCGTGTTCCTTCTCAAGTTTTTCTTTCACCTCCATCTTCACCTCGTAGTGCCACATTTTTTCAATTTCCTTTATAAGGTACACTAGTCCAAGTTTTTGATTCATTGTCAAATCTATTGAGTCCTTCAAAGTCATTAGGATCCCCAACTAATTTATATTTCTCCCAACAAGATATTGAAAAATGTATGTCTATACCTTCCTCAAAGACAACAACTCAAGTTCTTACCACTCTAGTGTCCAAAAGTGTCTATAAGAACTAAAGTGGTGGTTAATCCAACCCAAAATCCACCTGTTATAACTATAATCCCATTGGTGTTAACTCCATTCCTAGATACCTCCATCACATTGCCTTCCATTCTGCTTACTTCACAATCCATTGTCCCTTCCCAATTTTCCAAAGCTTTAACATCCTTTGTCTAAGGAGATCCATCTCCTCTTCTTCCTTGGATGGAATCATAAACACTTAAGAAGAAGAAGTGAGAAGTGGCTCTAGAAGATTATTATTTTGGTCATCTTGTGCCAATAAATCCCAAAATAACAAAGAAGGCCAAAACTACGTCAAGGGTAATTTTTGAATCTAGGCATAAGTATGTTGAAGTTATAATGCCTCCAAAAGATAAAAACATTGAGGATATTCAAGCATTTGAATATGTAGTGGGATGAAAAGATCTAAATAAACAAATTCATGAAGGTGCAAAGGAATATTTACAAGTAGCAATGGCTTCCTTGATCGAGAGATATGATAAGGACAAGAAGGTCAAAGATCAACTCAAAGAATAAGTGGGAAAACTGACTTCTACTTTACTAACATCACCCAAACTTCTGAGTTTATTGATCCTATTGTGCATGAAAATACTAAAAGAGATATTCAACTTGTAGAAAAAATTAGATCTTAGAGTCATGTATTCAATTCCTGGATTGAGAGATTAACAACACAAGGTAATCAAAGGTTGAATTCTACCATTAGATTTTTGAAAAACTTGAGTGAAATGAAAAGAGAAATTCAAAAAATAATTAAAGCACTCACTCAAGATTTGGAGTTGACTAAAAAGGATATTGATACATGGACTCAACTTTGAAAATTCAAATTGGAGCTTTTGGTTGAGTAAAAGGTCATTCCAAATAGGAAAATGTTCATTGAATACAAGAAAGCTATGAAGAATAAAAGAGAAGTTCTCAAAAATCTAGTTAAATATCTCAAAGAAGCTGAGGATATGTGTGATAATAAGATGTTAGATATTGTAGAGAAAATTGGAAAACTCCCTTATCAAGTTAAAAATGATTCTCAGGAAATTCTTCCTATGGAGATCCTTATTCAAGAATTTACATCTTTGCTCTAAATAAATACTAAAACAAGTGATTTCACACTAGAATCCATCAACAAATTAATTGAATTTTAAGTCATCTTGGATAACTATAAAGAATCATTGACAAGAGCAAGGATTTGCTAGTTAACTTAGAAGATTCTATCACAAGGGTACTTATTGTCTGCAAGAGTACATCTATCCTAGATAATGATGAAGTCCAAGATATCTTGAACAGATATGAGGAATTTTTAAAGAAGAATAAAGATGAATATATCCATGTGTCTAAGAACACTTAGTCTACTTTTGTAATTTTCCATAAGTAGTTTTATTCAATGTAAATTACACCAAGGAAAAGTACATAGTCCTATGTCAAATAGGACTTTGTCAATGAATAATTCAATGTATTTATTTTTTTTCTATTTTAATTCATATCTCCTCTCTATAAATAGGAGGATTCTCTTTGTAGAAAGGATCACTAATTGATATATAGGGGAAATTCTTTTGAATTGAGAAATAATTTTGAAACTTTGTGTTCATATTGTAAATCTTGAATTCCATTCAATATAAGAAAATCAAGTGATCTTTCAATCTTTGTTTTGAGATAAACTTGTGGTGTGTTGGAGATGTTCTTTTGTCTTTTCCATTACAATTTCCTATGAGTTGATTGAATTGTGGTATGAAATTTCTATAAGATGGAAGGTGCTAGTAAGCTAATTTTGGAGTCTTTGAGATACTTTATAGTTACTGGGTATATGATCACATTGAAAGTGAATTATTGAGGAAACTTTTAGTGTCTAGTTATTATTTCTTGATAATTTTAATCTTTCTTAGAAATAAGGTGAAGACTTTGGGCTGCACTTTATTCTATATTTTTAGTTTACTATGTTGGTATTATTCTTGTTAATGTTTTGGCTAACAATCTGAATATCAGTTATATTTTTTTCATCAAATGATCTTAGATTTTCAAAGTATATCATAAAGAATGGAAGGAAGTTTGTGACTGAACATCAATTCTATAAAAAGAGAATTGGATGATATGATAACACCTACTATAATAAAATTATTGTAAATAATTAAATGTTGTGTTAATTAAAAATAAAAAGGAGCCTCCGCTTGTTTTGAGGAGAGATTTTATCTCATCATATTGTGGTTGAAATAACGATTTTTGTACCATTGTGTTGATAACAAAATATTTACTCAATAGTTTTTGGTGATTCCACTAGGGAATAGAACAAGCAACTGAGCTCTACACTCATTCAATTTAAATAAACTATCACCTTATTATTTTCTACTATTTTGTTGTAGTTAATCTCTTTTTTTTTAATACTTTCACATTCTAGATGAACAAAGTTACACTCATGGTAGAAGGGCAACAAGACTCATTGAGCCAAAATTTTAGTTGTTTCAAAAACACAACTTTGATCTTTTATTGGCACATGCAAGGTCACCTATTTAGCGTACAAGAAGGTTTCCACCTACAAATACAAGATCTCCTATACTAGGAGAAGCTTCCAACATTCATAAATTTTTGCCTATTTTGCCTTTGCAAAGGTTTGTCATACCTCCATATAATCCACAAATAATGATAGCCCAAGGTCCATGGGGGACTACTTTTGGTCCATTGAATTTGGCACCACCATCTTATGAACTACCTCATGGCTCACCAAAAAAATTCCTAAGTTTTATGGTGATGGAAAGCAACATCTAGATGAACATATTACTGCATTTTACATTACATGTGGAGTTTTTGGAGTGGAACATGAAGATGTTTATGTAAGGTTATTTTTATAAACACTTTAAGGAATTGTTATTTATTTATTATATCATCTTGCAACGGGTACTATCACTAATTGGGCTACGTTTAAGACTATGTTTGAGGTAAGGTTCAATCTTGGAAAAGTTATTCATGCCTTGTTGGCTCAGCTTACATAAATGGAGAGGGAAACACATAAGCCTATACATGAGTTTGTGGAAAATTTTAATAAGTTGAGAAATAATATTCTAGTAATTTCTTGACCTATACCTAAGAATTTGAAGTGCTTATTCATCAATTCTCAATTGCCTGAAGTGAGTTTTCTTTTGCAAAGAATAACCCTAGCTGATCTTGATGTCACTTAAAGTTTGGCCACTGAAATAGAAGATGATTTGATTCTATCGAGGAAGGTGAGAAATAATTATATTAAGTCTTGAGGGCACCATTTTATAAATTCATCTTCTCCTAGCACTATGGATCCCATGGTTTAAAAGCTAGCGAATGAGTTGCTTTCACTTAAGAAGCAAATGTCTCAAGGTATGTCTTTTCCTTCATACAAGGATGTTCCAAGAAGAACATATCTAAATGTTTTTAATTATTCTAATAACTCTATTAGAAATTAGAATCAAAATAACCTTCCTTTACGACAAGCAATGATTGCACTAGAGGCACCACTAAATAATGCCAAATTTAATTGGTTGTAACCTAAGAATGATGATGTTACAGAGCTAGAATATGTTCTTGAAGATGATGATAATATCTTTATAGTAGATGAAGAGGGAGAAGCTAATGAATATGATATCAAGTTTATAAACTTTGAAGAAGTTGAACAAGAGGAAGATGCACTAGTGAGTATTATACCATCTTTACCCATTCTCAAAATCAGCTAAATCAACAACAAAAGGTTGATAAAACAAAATCCAAAGATGAACCATGAAAAGAGGTTACAATTTACAAAATAGGAACTCCTTTTCCATTTCAACCAAAGGATAGGGTGGTGAATAAATAAGTACTCTTCATAATTCTACCTCTTCTCCTTCAATGTCTAAACCTAGTGCCCAAAACTTGAAACCTACAAATGAAAATGTTTTTTCTTTCTTAGCTACCCCATATCCAAATTTTGATATCATTGATCATGCCAAGAAGACTAAAATTCAAATGTTAGAGGTAGAGTACCTCTAATCAAATCCTGATCAATTTGAAAGATTGGAAAAATTTGTAAAAAACAAAGGGATTAATTCTTATCAAACTTCAATTAAGATTATACCAATTAACCCTAAGCCAAAACCAAAAAAAAAATAACTTGGTTGTAACTCCTACATCTAATTTTGTAAAAATAAAACCTTTCTATATTTCCTTATTTGTTAATGGTTATAAGCTCATTAACTATGTTATATATTTGGGTGTTTTTGATAATGTGATGCCTGCCAAGGTTGCTACTGCCTTGGGGTTAACCTTGACAAAGACTTTTTGCCATTTATTCTCAATGTAAAATGAATAAGTACCTCTCATAGGCCAAATCAAGGATGCACAATTTTCATTTTCTATGTTTCTAGAGAAAAAGATCAAAATGATAGTTCTAGTGGTTGATATTCTAGCCTCATATGGATTTCTATTGGGATGTAAATTTTGAAAATATGTTGGAGGAGAAACAAATATGGATTGGTCTAAGGCTAGGATATATGTTAAGGGTGTTATGTAGAAACTTCATCCATAGAAGCAAGTGAAGTATACTGTAACAAAGACTGAAGACCCAAAAGCCTAGATTCTTTTTTAAACTTCCAAAATGGGTACATATTTCTTGCTTATAGATGAAGATCCAATATCTTAAAATAATATTTTATAAAATGATGAGAAAATAGAATATTTTCCCTCTTTAGATGAAGAGATTTTGGATTTTGACACTATTAAGGTTGAGAGTTCAAATGATGTTTGGACTTTGGAATTTGATGGTAGTTACTCTTCAACTAGATCTAGAGTTGGGATAGTTCTCATATGCCTAAAAGGAAAAGTCCTCCATTTCTCTTTTAAGTTATAGTTTGATAATAATAATAATATTGAGTATGAGACCTTATTGTTAGGAATGGAAGTTACATGAAAGAAAGGAATTAAAGGTCTTCATGCAAAAGGTGATGTTGAGTTAATCATTTTCCATATTAGGAATATATATCAAATGAATAATGAAAGAATAAGTCATTATCACAATTGAGTTTTGGATTACATAGAATGTTTTGATGCATTTAATATATCAATGGCTTGAAGAGAATATAATTATAGAGATGATTTTAATGGCTAAATCAAACACTGTCCTGATTCCTCACAATGATTTTCAAGGAAACAAGTATAACATTGAGTTGGTTTTTTGACCCAGTGTTCCCAATAATGTTAATCATTTTTAAGTTTTTAATAATGATGAGAAAGTAATCTCATTCTTGGAGAAGGTGGAAAATGTTAGTGAGTTATATTTTGAGGAAGTGATTCCACTCTTCAAGAATCAATTTTTGAAGTTAATGAGGAAACTGGTAAAGAAATATTGTAACTAAAAGGGAATAAGATTCCCAAAGCATTGGTATCTTTGGAAATACTTTTTGATAAGCATGATCGATTCATCAAACATCAATAATCAGAATCTAATTCATCTATAAAAATTGAGAAAGTTAATATAGGAATAAAGAGTGACCCCAAAATGATAAATATTGGGAAATGTTACTCATTATATGAAAGAGTTGGTGACTCTTCTACATCAGTATATTGGTGTATTGTCATATTCATATATTGATCTAAAATATTTTTGACCTAAGGAAGTGCAACATGATATTACTCTCAAGCCATGATCTCAGCCTCACAAGAAAAAATTGTGGTGGTATAATCCCAAAATATTGGGTATCATCCTCACTTAAATTCAAAAGATGTTGAATGCTCACATTATATTTTATATACATCACTCCACATGGATAGAAAATATTGTTCCTATGAGGAAAAATAATGGAGAGATTTACATTTGTGTTGACTTCCAAACTTTGAATTAATTATCACCTAAGGATAATTACCCACTACTAGTAATGGACCAAGTATTGTAAATTATCACTAATTTAAAGATGTTGTCTATGCTAGATGGTTTCTTAAGATACAATCAAGTGGAGGTTCATGATGAAGATCAACATAAGATAGCCTTCACTACTGGATGGGGTACTTTTGTGTATCGTAGAATGCCTTTTGGAATAATCAATGTAGGTGTTACCCTCTGGAGGGCTATGGAATTGGAATTTTGATATATAATCAATAAGTTTATTATGGTTTATCTAGATGATTTAACCATTTTATTAAAAAATTGTCAAGATCATTGCAACCATTTAAAACAAGTGTTTGAGAGATGCGATGAGCATAGGATATCCCTTAATCCCAAGAAATCCATTTTTGGGGTTATAGAAGGTAAGATCCTTAGACACAGTGTGTCGAAAGAAGGAATCAAGATTTATCCTAAATGGGTCAAGTCAATTCAAAATATTACTTTATCATCAAGTAAGAAAGGAGTGCATTTATTCATTTGCAAGGTGAATTTATTGTAGAGATTTTTTCTTGATTTTGCTAAGAAGACATGCCACATTGTTGATATGATGAAAGGAAAATAAAATTTCCATTAGAACACAGATGGAAGAAATGATTTTCATGAAATTAAGGAAGCCATTGCACTTTCTCCTATCCTAGTCTACCCTAATTATACCAAAAACTTCATTATGTATAGCTATGCTTCTGAGCATACCTCATCCATAATCTTGGTATAACCTAATGAAGAAGGGATTGAATCTCCTATAGACTTTATGAGCTTCCCTTTAAAAGCTAATGATCTCAAATATTCATCCATGGAAAAACATGCATATGTAGTGGTGAAAGAAGTCAAGCATTTTAGGTACTATATCCTCAATTCTCACACCATTACATTAGTACTAGATTATAATATTAAGTCTATTTTGAATCTAAGAATTTGGAGGTAAAAGAGGTAATTGGATCACTCAAATCCAATAATATGATATGGAGATCAAGCCTATGAAACTTGTACGTGGAAAAGTCTTATGTCAACTCATGGTAGAGACCAATTCAGAAGAAACACCAAACAATGAAGAAGACATAGAAGATCTTCCTATAGTCTTACTCATGAGCACAATGAATGAATGGTATTCTGACATTGCTCATTTTCTCACATATGGAGAATGTCTAGGACAATCAAGCTCAACGCTAAAATTTTTATCCTTTGGGACAATGGTTTGTATAAATGGAACATTGATGGAATCTTTCTAAGATGTGTAGATAAGGCACAACAAGATGAATTGTTGGAATCTTTCCATTATTTAGCATGTGGAGGACATTTTTCAGCCCTAGTCATAACTCACAAGATCTTGTAGGCCAGATATTATTGGCCAACACTTTTTTAGGATGCATACACTTAGGTGTGTAAATGTGAGAAGTGTGAGTAGTTTGTGGGGAAACCTAAGTTATTAGCCTTTCCTCTCAAGCCTATAGTCATTGAAGAACCTTTTCAACAATAGGGTATTGATTGCATTGGTGCAGTGAACCCATTGTCAAGTATAGGTCATAGTTATGTTCTCATGGCTATGGATTACTTCACCAAGTCGGTGGAATCAATTCTAACCAAACATGACACTTTAGAGGTTGTTTGTAATGTCCTCAAAGAGAATATCATCACACAATTTGGTGTGCTAAGTAAAATTATGACTGATAATGCTACCTATTTCACATCCCATGAGATGGCTCAATTTTGTTTTGAATATGGGATTATCTTGTCTCATACTTTTGATTACTTCCCTCAAGGAAATGGTCAAGTCAAGTTGGGTAATAATAATTTGGTAACTATCATCAAGAAGTTGGTAGAAAATAATCAGAGGATGTGGCATAAAGCATTGTATGATGCATTATGGGTTGATCGTATCACTCCCAAGTGAGCAATTGGTATGTCTCCTTTTCAAATTTTGTATGGATTGAATGTAAAAATACCAATGACATTAGAATTACCCACTCTCAAATTGGCTAAGGAAATTGAAGATGAAGCATTTGAAAGCTCTTTAGATAAGCATATTATGTACCTTGTTGAGATAGAGTAATGTACAAAGGTAGTGGGCCATATTGTAGAACATCAAAGTCACTTCAAGGAACATTTTGACAAGAAAGCTAAATCATCTTAATTTTGAGTTAGGGATCTAGTCCTCTTATGGGACAAAAGAAAAGAGCCAAAGGAATGCATGTAAAATTTGATTCTCTATGGTGGGGCCCTTTTATAATTCATCAACTTAGTGGAGAACATAGTTTCTTCTTAACATATGGAACACTATTACCATTTCCCTATAGTAGGCAACATCTAAAACTTTTTACTCAGTGAAGTTCTAGATAAGTTCATACTATTTTTTATATATTTGTATATTATTTATTATTTTATTTTTCATCTTATCTATTGCTTGACTCTATGGCCCAAGAGAGAAAGGAACTTAGAGTTTTAGGATTGTCTTTCTTTCAATCATTTCAAAGAATGTTTGAAGGAAATTAACTAGTCAGACCCAGCTATTATCCTTGAATTTAGTAGGATAAAATCATGGGATAACCCTTATGAAACTTACCTATTTCATAGCCTATGAGTTTTAAGCTCTCAAAATGAGGCAAATATCTACCTCTTTGCATTCTTTTTTCTCTGAATGTTTTTTTTGAGGTGATTTTTTTTGTGTAGTTCAAATAATTTTCTCTAAACTACACAATATCTTCTATGTTTGAAAAATTAGAGTTTTCTCTAGATTTACACTTTTATTTTGTTAAATTAGAGAATTTATCTGACTCTACATATAAAAAGTTAAAAAAAAAAATTGACTTTACATATGCAATGTCATATATATTTTTATCCTACATATGTAAGATCAAGAAATTTTCCTGACTTTGCATATATAGGATCAAGGTTTTCATCTGATCCTACATGTGGGAACCATCACCTATGGTAATTAATATATATATATATATATATATATATATATAAATTATTACCTTTTATATATATTTAACCCATATAAGTTTTATTTTTACCATTGTCTTTCCTCTCTCCTCATCATTTTTGATTCCACTTGTTCTATTTGTTATTTTTGTTGATTGATCTAGCTCATCTATGGATTCTTCCTCATTATATTTTTAGTTAGTTATATATTTTGTCATTTTTTTAATTCTTATTTTAGTTTTAGTTTTCATTATCACTTTTTTTGTTTCTTTATGGTTGTTGTTTTGGATCTATCTTGTTTTTATGAGACAAACTAACTTTAGGGGGCAAGTCAAAGATTTTTCTTTGACGTACACCTAAAATTAAATAACTTTGACTTTGTGCTCCTCAGAGAATGTTTTTCTAGTTTCACATCTCTACTCACCTAAAGGTGTATTTCAAATAATTTTCTTCGAAGTGCACATTGAACTTTTTTATGTGTACTTTAAAGAATTTTATCTAAAGTGCACATCACTTAATGCACTTCAAAGAAAATTATTTGAAGTTAATATTACTAATTCCCTATGTGCACTTCAAATATTTTTCTCTAAAGTACACGTAACTAGCTGCACTTCAGACAAAATTCTTCAAAGTGCATATAACCCAGTCTTTCTCATGTAGTTCAAAGAATTTTTTCCAAACTACACCTAGCCTTTTCCCATGTAGTTTAGAGAAAATTCTCAGAATTACACCAAGTGCTCTATTCATCATAAAGTTTACATAATTTTCTCCAAACTACACATCTATCAAAAATGATGAAAAATTCTAACTTTAGATAACCAATTTTTTTACCTATAGCTATCTTATCAATGACAGACATCTCTCCAAACAAGAAGACAATGAAGTATAAGTATGACGGTGTCTTCCCATTATCTTTAGTTGATTCAAATGTGGATCAAATTAGAGATATATAAATTGGTCATGTGGACATGGCTAAGCTTTTATAAAGATTGGGAAGAGAACCCACTATACCTCATATGTAGCTAGTACTTAATAGTGAAATTCATTTGGCTACTACATTTCTAGTATCAACACATAATTTTGATTTCATCTTGACCATGGCAACATACTTTGATAAGGAAAGAAAATCCATCAAAGATTTAGAGGGTAAGATGATCATTCACCTTGATGAGGAATATTTTGATAAGATATTTCACCTCTATGAGATTGAGGAATATTTTGATTTAACTATGGAGTCAGCTCAAGAATATTATGATAGAGATCTTGAGAAGTGTAAAAACATATCAATACCAAATGGCTCAAGACTCCTTCATCCACCATTTCTAGATGGACCAAGTATATATATGATAGTGACTTTTTAGAGGGGATATGGGATTTGAGTACTCTCCTTAATAGAGTGAAAGGGTTGTCTACTTCAAACATTTTTCAAAAATTGATGTATCAATACATTCTAGTTATAAAAATAAACAAGTAAAGAATCTTTTAGGGTAAACAAATCAATGATGTTGTTTGTCATTAGCTCTTTGAAGTAACTTCTTCACTAAAGTTTTATATGAATTCATATGTAGTGTATGTTGTAGTCATTATGAAGTCTTTTTTGGGTCTAAATTTTATTGATGAAAGGAAAAATGTTCTTGTATATGTGTACTATCCATAACTAACTCTAAAAAAAAGCATCAAACATTATAGGAGAGTTAATGATGCTTTCTTCTATACATTCATCTACACTATTGACAAGGAACTTAAAGAGAAGAGAGTTTCAGACCATGCATGGGCATAGGTTAATAGGGTTAGATGTATTTTCTTGTAATTCCAAACTTTTACATGTATCAAGATAGGAGGATTTGATGAATAGCCTTACATGTTACCAAGATACCCAAGTGATAAACTAATACTAATGGAAATGCGTAGACAAGTGATGAGTGTGCATAAAAATAATTAAATTCTCACAAAAGAGGTTTTAAATTTATAATTAGTATTGGTTGCTACATAATTTCCACTACCCAAAAGGCTAAGACTATGGAAACTGAGATGCAGTAGATTACGCTTAAAAAATTCAAAAGTAGAAAAAACTTTGATTATAAAAAGATGAAGGAGAGGCTCAAGCGTAATATCAGTCATGTACATAGAATTGAAGATGTTTGGGTAGAATTTAGAACTAATGAAGATATAAGGAGACTTGATTATAGTCACCTTACTACTGATAAAATTGGCAATTTGGAATTAGCAAATATTCTTGGTGATTTGATAGATGATGGTAATGTATTAGATTTTTCATATGAGGAAAATTGAGTGGCTTTAACTATTTTCGCTTCAATCCAATGGTTAGTTAAATAATACATTTCCATTATGGATATATTTCAACCTATTCTTGCAAGAACTAATTCTTGGTTGGAATATAAAGGAATCAAGTTGAAACATTTTAAGACTACTTTTGAGGAGGAATATGATGAAAAAACTACTAAGAAATGAGAAGAGCTGAGAACCAAAAATAAAAATGATCCTTCTACTTCTAGATAGAAGCTAAAATTTGTGTTTGTTAGTAAAGGAATGGAGAAAGGCAAAGAAGTAGGTGTCAAGGAAAGTGTTCAAGTGGAGAAAAAAGAAGTCCCAATCATAAGTGAGGTACCACCTTAATCAATAACATCATAAGTTTCTCAACCAATACTTGAACAACCTATAAAAGTAGAGACTACTCAATCAGAGGTTCCTTTGGCTAAAAATTTTCAAGCCACAGTTTCATAGGTAACATTTTCCATAGTTCCTCTCATGAGTAACACTATAAAATTTGATCATGTTTCTTATCAAGTTATTCTTTCACCTCCATCTTCACCTCCTAGTGCCACAATTTTTCAAGTTTCTTTTCAAGGTACATTGGACCATGTTTCTGACTCATTTTCAAATCTACCCAGTCCTTAAAAGTCATTAGTATCCCTAACTAATTTTTATTTCACCCAACAAGATATGGACAAATTTATGTCTATACCTTCTTCAAAGACAACAACTCAGGTTCTTACAACTCTAGTGTCCAAAATGTCTATAGGAACTAAAGTGGTGGTTAATCCAACCCAAAATCCACATGTTATTACTACAATCCCATTGATGTTAACTCTATTTCCAGATAACTCCATCACATTGCCTTCCATTCTACTTACTTCACAATCCATTGTCCCTCCCCAACTTTCCCAAGCTTTAACATCTTCTATCCAAGGATATCCATCTCCTCTTCCTCCTTGGTTGGCATCAAAAACACCTAAGAAGAAGAAGTGAGTACTGGTTCTTGAAGATTTTGATTTTTGTTAGCTTATGCCAACAAAGTCCAAAACAACAAAGAAGGCCAAAAATATGTCAAGGGTAACTTTTGAATCTAGGCATAAGTATGCTAATGTTGTAGTTCCTCTCAAAGATAGAAACATTGAGGATACATAAGCATACAAATATATATTGGGATGAATAGATCTTAGAAAACTAACTCATGAAGGTGTAAAGGAAGATTTACAAGAAGAAATGGCTTCTTTGACCGAGATATATGATAAGGACAAGAAGTTCAAAGGTAAACTCAAAGTACAAGTGGAACAACTAACTTCTCATTTACTAAAAACTACCCAACCTTCTAAGTTTGTTGATCATGTTGTGCATGAAAATAATGAATGATCTATTCAACTTGCAAAAAAAATTGGATCTTAAGGTCATACATTCAATTCCTTGATTGAGAGATTAACAACACAAGGTACTCAAAGGTTGTGTTCTACTATTGGATTTTTTAAAAACTTGAGTGCAATGAAAATAAAAATTAAGAAAAAAATTAAAGCACTCACTCAAGATTTGGAGTTGACTAAAAAAGATATTGATACATGGACTTAACTTCACAAATTAAAACTGGAGCTTTTGGTTGAGTAGAAGGTCATTCCAAATAGAAAAATGTTCATTGAATACAATGAAGCTATGAAGAATAAAAGAGAATTTCTCAATAATATATTTAAATATCTCAAAGAAGATGAAGATATGTATGATTATATGATGTTATATCTCTCAAAGAAAATTAGAAAACTCCCCTATCAAGTTAAAATTGATTCTCAAGAAATTCTTCCTATGGAGACTCTTATTCAAGAATTTACATCTTTATTCCAAACAAAGACTATAATAGGTGATTTCAAAATATACTCCATCAAAAAATTAATTTAATTTCAAGTCATCTTGGAAAAAACTATAAATAATCATGGATAAGAGTAAGGATTTTCTAGTTAACTTAAAAGATTCTATCATAAGGGTGCTTTCCATCTCCAAGAGTACATCTGGCCCAAATAGCAGTAAAGTCCAAGTTATCTTAAAGAGATATGAGGAAGTTTTAGATAATAATAAAAAATAATAAAATCATGTGTCTAAGGGCACTTAGTATACTTTTGTAATTTTCCATACATAGTTTTTTTCAATGTAAATTACATGTAGGAAAAGTACACAATCCTAAGTCAAATAGGACTTTGTCAATGAATAAGTCAATTTATTTATTTTTTTCCTATTTTTTTCATATATCATCTCTATAAATATGATTATTCTCTTTGTATAAAGGATCACCAATTTCTATAGACGTTAACTGTTGCTGAATTGAGAAACAATTTTGAAACTTTGTGTTCATATTATAAATCTTGAATTCCATTCAATATAAGAAAATAAAGTGATCTTTCAATATTTGTGTTGAGATAAATATGTGGAGTGTCGGATATGTTATTATGTAGTTTCCATTACACTTTCTTATGATTTGATTGAATTATGGTATGCAATTTCTCTAAGATAGAAGGTGCCAAGAAGCTGATTTTGGAGTCTTTGAGCTACTTTTTAGTTACTAGGTTTATGATCACATTGAAAGTAAATTACTAAGGATAATTTGAGATTCTATTTATTATTATTTTATAGTTTTTATCTTTCTTATAAATAAGGTGAAGACTTTGGATTACACTTTATTCTATCTTTTAAGTTTACTCTATTGGTATTATTCTTGTTAATCTTTTGGCTAACAAATCTGAATACCAGTTATATTTGGTTCATCAAATGATCTTAGATTTTCAAATTATTTCACAAAAAATGGAATGAAGTTTGTGATTTATCATAAATTTTAAAAAAAGAGAACTAGATGATATGACAACACCCACTATAATAAAATTATTATAAATAAGTGTAAATAATTAAGTGTTGTGTTAGCTAACAATAAAAGGGAGCCTCCCCTTGTCTTGAGGAGAGATTTTATCTCATCATACTATGGTTGAAATAAACATTTTTATACCATTGTGTTAGTAAAAAAATATTCACCCAAAAGTATGCATGCCATTTCTTCTTTAGGTAGTGAATGTATCAAATTCGTACATTACAATAAACTATACTAAAATGAAGCTAATCATAATCCACGGAGCATTCAATTACTAAATCCTAAATCTTAATATCACATTCCTACCATTTTTTAAATTAATAAACCACCTCTCCTTGAGTTTTTTAACATGCATTTTGATTTATGTGTTACTCTAGAAGATTCAGATGATGATGAACCTAATGAATTACAAAATACTTGTAATACCACTTAATTACCTCCTTAAATAGTGGAATGGCTCCCCCTTCTTTACTCCTAGGTGATCATACCATTCCCTTAATATATGATGTTATTGATAATACCCCCCATGAAATGCATATGAATCCTATTACACATATTATTATTTCACTTATAATTAATGTGGAGTAACTAAACTTTTTCAATATCCTTTAACTATGTCTCCTCACAAATTTAACAACATAGTTTTGTTTAACATTGAATATCCTATGTAAACTAATGCATGCACTATATCTCACACCTATTATGATAATTATATTATGGATCAATATCAATCATGAAATTTAGATGTAAAAAAATTATAAAAATATACTATCCAAAATCCATGCATTCAATTGTGATGTCCATGTCATTCATATCTCATCTAATATTGAATCATAACCTAAAGGTTATGTAACTCATAATCCACCATTATTAAACACTTCATGGGTAATTAAATAAATACATACTATTACATATCCTAAATGTTTTATGGAATTTAATATAATGCAATCCCCTTTACCAACCATAAATATCATTTCTCCTTCCTATGACTATATTTATTAATCTAAATCTTAACTCCTAAACCTATTCAACATAACTCAATAGAAACAACTCTCACTAAATCATCACTTAAAAAACATATATTAAAAAAAGAATTACAATTTATATATACCTCGTTGATTTATCTCAACCTAGTCTCACCAACATAGACTCTTTATCCTCTAATCTACCTGAAATTACCTTAGATGCTAAAGCTACTAATGTGAGATAAATATATTATGAACTTGACAACAAAGGTAATCAAATAATTGATCTTGAAGTATATGTTTAGTATGATTTGCCTTCTCCCATACTTCCTAATGATTAATATATACTAGAACTCCTCCATGATAGAGAACCTCAACTTCCATGCCAACATCATAATCTTGATAAATTTTAGTAAACTGTTCATTGTTCAAACAATTTCATTGCCAGTGTGGGCCTAAAACACATCCTATTTCTTTCCTCCCCCCACTCCATATATGTTCCAAGATGGAAATGTTATGACTATCTAAGAAAATAGAATTTTTTACTATAATACACCTACAAGTCCTTGACCTATTATTATTTCTTAAGAGATCTCCTCTAAAGAACACAATAATTTTGTCCTCTTCTTTGACAACTATCATGAAGCTTTTACTTTTTCATATGAATAAATGCCTATAATTGAACTTAACATCATTTTCTATAATATCATTATCTATTTAGATGCTAAACATGTGCATCAAAAATAATGGAAATTAACTCCTAATATTTCTACTTTATGCCATATATAAATCATCAAATTTTTGGATGCTAAAATCATTAAACATATGGAATACTTATAATGGGTTTCAAAAATTATCCTTATTCATGAAAAAATTCACCATGGTTTTTAACATATGCATCAACTTTTGAAACCTAAATTTATCTTGTCCAAGAGATAATTTTCCTTTACCATCAATTGATGTCATTACTAATTCTACTACTAGTTATGAAATGTTATCACTCATGGATGGTTGCTTTGGATATAACCAAATTCACATAGATCCTTAGGATCAACATAAAACAACATTTAAAACACAATGGAGACCCTATTATTATTTTAAAATGTTTTTCCATATCAAAAATGTCATAGCTACCTATCAACATGTAATGATCTATAACTTTCATGATTTCATTCATAAAATCATTGAAATATAAACATATTCAAACTCATCTTCTTTATTTATCTATAATTTTTTATTGATTCATTAAATACAAAGTTAGACTTAACCCCTTAAAATGTGTGTTAGGTGTAACTTATGATAAACTATTAGTGTTTTTAGTCTCCCACCAAGGCATTGTTGTTTATTTATAAAAAATCAAAGCTATTATAAACATGCCTATCCATCACTCCATTCCATACTTATGAACATCCCTTTATAAAAATGGGTTAATTCACCACTTTGTTCAAAAAATGGCCTACTGTATATACTATGTCAATTCCTTTATAAAAATGTAATGCTCTAGAATGGATAGATTCATGCCAAAAATCATTCGATAGGATGAAATAATCCTTGATTCATCCTCATACTCTTTGAACACCTTCAAATTATCATCCATTAATATTATATACATCATCTACCTCCATATCAATTAGTGTAATTGTCACTCAACAAGATGATACTTATAGACAATATGATATCTAATATATCAACCAATGTTTAATCAATTAAGAAAAAATTTACACAAAAGTAGAATGTGATTTTTTAGCTATCTATTTCACAACTTAAAATCTATGTCAACATATACTCTATCAAAGTAATTTTATCATTATCCATTTTGATCCACTTCATCATTTTTTCTTCAAAGCCTTCTTACATGGAAATAAAATAGGGAGATGGATGGTCTCATTAATTCAATTTGATCTTGAATTTTTACACAAGAATATATCAAAGGACAGGTCATCACAGATCAACTTGTAGTTTCTTCCTTACCAACTATTAATCACCTTCAAGATACTCTTCCTTATGAAGAGATAGTTTATATTGAATGTATTAACCATGAAATCTCACTAAAATATTATTTCCATAACCTCATCATTGATATATAAGAAAATAACCATGAATAAATTGATCCTCCTCAAGATTCCACTAAATCAAAAGTAGTCATTAAAGAGTTATAAGAAGTTACAATTGGCTTGCATGAAGAAACCTGGAAACTTCAATTTGATGGTGAAAAATGACATTAAGTAGATAGGTAGGCTAAATTTTAAAAACCCCCATGGTAAAATAATACCTATATAATTTAAATTAACCTTCGATTTGACCAATAATATGGTTGAATATGAATTACCTATATTAGGCATGAAAACGATGATTTACATAGATATCCCATAATTACATGATTTTGGTGACTCACAACTCATATGTCATCAAATTAGTGGATATTATCAGTGTAAAATTGAAAAAATTATGACATATCACCAAATGGCCACTATACTTGCCAAATAGTTCACTTCTTTTACCATTAAACCAATCCCACAAAATAAAAATCCTATAGTTGATCCTCTCACTTCATGAACATATTTATTTCATCGTCATAATGTTTTTCATGATTCCTAATTCCTTATCCAAATGAGGAAGTCAAATTCTTGTATAAAAAATAAAAATGACTCTCTAATTTATCACATATAAGTTTCCACTATATGACAGAGCATACCATCCAATTCATTGAGCATCATACTTATCCTCTAGAAATGGATTCTCATGAAAAGATTGACATTCATAAATATGTGATTTTATATAACACTCTCTAATATATTATTGTACAAGTTACCTTAATTGATTGTGTAATTTTATAAGAAGTTACTACTCTCTTTGAACAAGCACATGGGGGCATCTGTAGTGGTCACTATAGTGGCTATGCCACAGCCGAAAAATGACTACACATGAGTTAATTTTTTCCTAATCTTAAAAAATGATGACATTATTTTTTTTCTAAAAAAATAGTCCTTTTAAAATTTATGATGATCTCATTCACTCTACTTTTTATTGACTATAAACCTTGGAATCTCCTTGGGCATTCTCTATGTGAGTATTAGATCTCAACGACAAATTACCTAGATCACAAGAGATCACCACCACTAAATATTTCACAAAGTGGGTGGAATTTATGCCTCTTTTTAATAATATTGGTATTACCATTTCAAAATTTAATCTCATTAAAATCATCTATCATTTTTAAGTTCCTCATACCATCATTTCCAATAATGGTGGCAATTTTAAAAATAAAGATATGAAACAACTATGTCCAATATTTAAAATTAAGCACAAATTTTCAATTAATTATCATATTAAATGAAATGGACAATAAAAATAAAATAATAATATTGTTAATTAAATATTTTGAAAGACTATTAGATAATTTATTATTGATTATCGCCTCATACAACTCTATCTCACACTCTAGGCTTATCGCACTAGAATACATACTACTACTGGGGCAACATCATTTTCATTAATATATGGGTTTGAATAAATTTTATCTTTAGAAGTTGAGTTACAATCCTTATGCATTTATATTTATGTTATTATTATTTATGATGAATTATTTGAATCCCATCTCCACATTTTATACTTCTTAGATGATCAACATATGGTTGTTTTACAACATAATTGCCAATACAAATCTCACATTACTAAATAAAATAATAAAAAAGTCAAATTACGTACTTTCAATATTAATGATCTAGTATTGAAAATAGATTATACACATGATAAATAATGCAAATACCCCCAATTATGGTTAGGAAATTACCTTGTCAAAGATATCCTTGGTCTTAGTACTTATAGACTACAAACTAATGAAGGGCATATTTTCAAAGAACCCACTAATGGTAAATTTTTATAGAAATATTTTTCTTAAATGTTTACTATTTTACATGTTTCTCACATATTTACATATACTATAAATACTAAAACATTTTTTAGGTTATCTACAAAATCTCTAATGTGTAACATCACATTACTCTCAGTAGCCTTAGTGTTTATCATTTATCCTTTGGCCTATCTATATTCCTTCATTTAATTCATGAGTTTGAATGTAATACCATGGATACAACCTAGGATTCCTCATGTAAACCTTTAAATTTATATTAAAATAATGATTTATCTTTTTGATAATTGGTTTATCATTTTAAAACCTTATTTTCACCTATTTGGATTATCTTTTGTGAGTTGTATTATAAGAACTTGGATAGGACCTTGCCTTCCTCACAAAACACTCTTGTATTAATCTTCATTTTTATAGTTTATATTTTGTGAGTTATAGTGTAAGACCTTAGATAGGACCAAGCCTTCCTCAAAAAATTATCATTTCATAAATTTCCTAATAGGTAAGGGCTTTTCCTATAAAATAAATCAATGTTTCAAGATTGTGATTTCATACTCTCAAAATCAGTTATATTCTTTTATGGTAAACTATTTTCCATGTTTCCCTACACTCACACTATCTCTACTAATATAGACTCAGGATTACCTATCATTGTACCATTTTCACATTTTGCATTTTTTTGTGAGTTGAGGTCACTCAATCATTCCATGTTCATTGTTGTTTTAACCCAATTGGGTTTGACATAGAAAAACATCTTTTTTTAGTTTAAATAATATATTATATTATTATACTTCACTAAGAGAATCTAATTAGTGATCTAGATAAAAAAATTAAGTATGATAACTATAAAATAATCATGTGACATCTATCTATCACTGATCACTATCACCATATGAAACACATCATAACTAAATATATAAAGTAATGCAAATGTCCAACCATGGTTGGTACAAATATGAAGCAACTTATGCCAGGGTATAATAAGTATATAATTAAACCTCATCATAATAATGTATCAATAATAATAATTACAATATAATATACAAGATACAAGATACAAGATACAAATTTCTATGGAGCATGAGTTCCCTGAACTCTAGTATCTATGACAATCTCAAGTGTCATCTCCAAAGAAGTACTATTATGGAGATAGAGAGAATCATCTGAGCAATTTTCCACACCACCATTGATCTTCCATACAATCCATCATTAGGTAATTTCCATCCCTTTATCAAGGAGTATATAGTGATGGTTTGGGAATCCAGAGAGACAAGATAGTAACTGTGTGCTATATGATTTTTAAGATCATGTAGTGTACCATAAATAAATATGTTCTAACATGGTATTATATAAACATGTATATCATACATATGAAATGGTAATTCCTAACTAATATTACTTTGGCAAAAAAATTTAATAGTTCTTGATATCTAGGATCAGTCAATCTCATACACACCACTTGATCAGATTACTTTCATATGGCATTGTGATGCTAGTAAGCTAGTGAAGTCTATCTCACTACTTACTCGGTATAAATAATGTGAGATTTGGTTAACATAAATATAACCAACAAATTCATATAAATTAATTCCTAATAACAAGCATTAAAACATGCTAAACATAGGAATAATCAAAATACATACATTTGGTCCATCAAATGTATGAATGAATCTCCATAATATTATTTACCATATAAATAATAAGCAAAAAAGTTTAGATTATACCAACCGGGTATAATATATACAAGTTTGCATATTATATTTTTTGTAATCAGACACAAAATTATTTTCTACTAATTAGCATAAAACATGCTCAACATAGAAATAACCAAAATGCATACATTTAATCCATTAAAAATATGAATGAATCTATACATAACAATTACAATTTCTAACACCCAGATATAACATATATGTAGGCTATACTTTTCAAATATAATACACCCTATGACATCCCATAATATCATATTTAATTGATCATGAGCACAAATAGTCAATTACAAACAACCAATCTTACAATTTCAAGAATCAAATGTCCCATAATCCTAAATAATAAGAAAGAAAATTTAGTTTATACCAATCAGGTATAACCTATGTTTATAATGCATAATATAATCTCTATAAATATATTCAAGTATATAATAAAATAATGTATAATACAATCCACCATTTTTATGTACACATTAATTACTTTCAAGTAGTCAGTCATAATATTTATAGAGAATCAAATAACTCATAAACCAAGTTATAGTGTAATCTTTCATTTAAACATCTTATTCCATTTTATAGGAGACTATTTTCATATGGTTATAGTCTTTGGTCCCTTAGAAACCTTATGACTTAGTTTAGCCATTCATTTAGCTATAGGTATATTTCTTATGTACAAGTACTTATACATCATAATGTGTATCATATGTGAGTACTCAAATGATATGTAAATACTATATCAATGTTCATTTATATTTATTAATCAATAATTCACTATTATTTGAACAATCCTTAAAAATTTCATGTTCACAAAATATATTGATGATTTATAAGGGATTCATCAATGTAAAACTTCTTCATAGTTTTTATCCCTAACTAAATAGATTTCATCCTGATTATTCAAAGTGTTTATAACTCTGTATACAAATTCTCAAGACAACATAGTATTTTTTTATTATGATTCATATATAAGTATTTGAAAATACACAAATTTATCTTATACGATACACAAAAGTTTCATCATATACATAGATATCTAAATCACCAAGGTCATGATAATGTACTAGTTAGAATTTATACTTGTAGACACACATCCTAATGTTTATATACATAAACCACATATGTATAATCCCTCGTACATATTAGTATATTCATGATACATATCATACACAAGTTTACAATGGAACAATATACAATATACTAACCAATAATTCTCGATAAGAATAAGTGGATTATGTTTCCACAAAGTTTATACTATTTCAATTAGATCTGGTTATCCTAAAGTAATTAGAACTAGATCACTTTAATTATCCTTAAGTATCATAATCAATTATGGGATAGTATATATTTAATCATATATTTATGATGGGTATATATTAAAGTGATCTATATATTTACTCAAAGTAGTATTAAATTATGACATATAAAACTAGATCAATTTAAACATTAGAATGTGGCCATGTATAATTTAATACTATAATCATTACCCCATATAATTTTTATATCACCATACCATATAGCCATATCACCATACCTATACAACTATATTGTTGTTTATCCATTAGTCCACTGTTATATTTATTGAGTAAATCAACTAATCATTGTATTATTCATAATATATAACCAGTCATATTATATTAATAATCAATGGATAATGTTCATATGTAACACTAGAAATTTAATGCACTTGGTACATTGATCCTAGATAACTTTTGTTATTTGATCATATAATATCACTATAAATCCACTCACAATCATATGTACCAAATTATTGAATGTGAATACTATAATCACTATATTAATAATATCAATATAGATTATAATAAATATAATTTTTTGTCCATTTAATATATCATTCTTTTATTATCCTAATAGATAGCTATTTGTTATTGTTTTCAGGTAGCTAAGTATTTATAGTGATCCCTATATATATATATATATATATATATATATATATATATATATATAACACATCCATTCTATAATCATAGTTCTGGATAAAAATATTAGAAGTTGTATACATAAATACATACATATATATGATGTTTTTGGTGCATACATAATAGCATCATATTTGACTCAGATATAAAAGATTAGATTTATTAAGTTGCATATAGAAACACTTTTATAAAAAACATAGTTCATTGCATACATAATAGTATACATAAATCACTATGTATATTACATATATAAATGATCACTATTAAATCACTATAAATTATTTTGTGTGGAAAACACATAATACAATGATATAGAATTTATTAAATATAAAGTTTTCTTTTGGTAAGCTAATACAATGATATAACATCTCTTAAAAATACAAATAAATATATATATCATTAAAAGTATATAAAATTTATGTATATTTATATAATTAATTAATTTTTAGGTAAGGATAAAATCCTCCAAAATATATTTCACTAGCTCTGGTCTTGTCAAAGATCTCACTTGATGCTTTGTTTCAACTTCAAGGTTCCATCACTATCTAGTCCTTCTCTTAGTCCTTGGAATTAATATCCTCCTTCACTATGTACCTATATATTTTTATCTTATAATAAATTATTAATATCATTTAAATCTCCCATGACACTCACATTAATACTCTACCTCATTTCATTCACAAACTTCCTCCCTTGCTTTCACTAGTTTTTCACTAGGCTAGTCTCTTAGTTCTCAAGGACGAAAATTAGATATAGGCCTCAAGGAATAAAAATTATGTCATAAATGGTATTATATCATTTTATTACACATTTATTAACCTTTTATAAGTACTCAAACACACCTCACCCTTCAATTCCACACATAAGGCTTATGAGGACAATCCTAAGCTTGTAGCCTTCTTTTCTATGTTTCCTCTTTGTGTAGTCAAACTAGGCACTCTTTTTTATATTTAAACACATTTATATCCAAGATATATATATATATATATATATATATATATATATATATATATATATATATATATATATATATATATATATATATATATATATATATACTTACAATATTTAATCAGTTTTCATTCCCTAACTCCACACTTAGATCGTACTTCCTTTCTAACCCATCTCTCCATTAGGCCTAATTATCCCTTAAGCACATACATAGGTATATAATCTATACCATATGGCTCCCTTTTCAATCCAAAACCTCTTGATTCACTTAGTTCATGTATAAATGAGAAATTAAAAAAAAAATCATTACTTTTTTATGGTTAAAACTCTCTAAACCATTAAAACCCTAATCTAGGGTTTCCCTTCTCTTGCACAGGCACAAGAACCTAATAAACTTCATATATTGAGTTTGGTAGCATCTCAAAAGACCAAAATTTTATCTCTAGGTATTTTTTATGTCATTAACCTTATCCAATAGGTTATAATCCTTATTTCACCTATTCTATTCTTTAAATAAAAAAATTATTCAAATGTGTATTTACATTGACTGTGCAAGGGTTTTTGTTAGGACTGTTGACCTTCAATTACCTTCTAAACCTCACCTATGTCATTCCTAAAGGTTCATCCACATTTATCAAATATAAAATTACATACCAAAATATCAATTAACCCTCCATTTTTCAATTACACTTAAGCTAGTTCACTTTTCTATACAAATAAGATATCTCTTATGTAAATAGGTGTCTATGTTAATGGACTTATACGTATTCAAAAGTTCCAATTAATATATCAATTATTTATGGTAGTTTATACTCTCCTCTATCATATCCACACTATATCAACTTCCATGACCATATACCTTTCTCTCAATAATTTATATTCATTCTTAATTGTTTGACTATGCAACAAGGGTTACTTGATTGTGTGATAGGGGTCTGTCTACATATAAGGAGTTTCAAGTTATAATAACAACCTTTAACTTTTTTCTATACAACCTTGTCATAATTAATTAATTTTCATGATTACACACTCCCTCAATCATAGATTCTTAGTATTATTATAATCTATTTGAATGAAACATAGTTGGAATGTGAAATAGAGATCTTTCACTAAAATAGACTGTATGTGATCTTTAACATTGGGTTTGCATCCAAACCTAGTACTATACCTTATAAATAGTCAAAAAATATCTGAGAATAATCACCTAAATCACATAATCTTTATTACTCCTTTAAGAAGAATCTTTGCCTTCTTTCAACCCCATTGTCAACTTCTTTACTTGACTATAAGTTTGTGTTCTTTGTCACCAAGATGTAACCCTGCATACCAAAAGTTCTACATATGGCTTTATGGTTTCATATAAAATAACATAAAAAATTAACAATCCATATCTTTATTCATTTGAATAATCAATTATTACAATATAGTCCATGAAGGACTTGATAATCTCCCTTGAGAGGGTTTTATATCTTCTCTCATTATCCAATACTCATCTCTCTTATTAAATAAATATATACCTCTCTCTATTATCTCCTCAATATGCCACACAACTTTTCCATTTTCATTTTCCACCAACTTTAATGTTGGTTTGCTTGGTGGTTACATCCAACTTCCTTATCATAACTAACCTCTAATGTACAAGGGTGATTTATATTTATTCTTATGACTTGAATTAATTAATAACTATGGAATGTATTAAAACCTCCTTCACGTGACTTTAATGGACCTATTAAACAAAATTTTTTCACCTAACCCTTCAACACATGCATTTGACCCCCTTAGACTTAGTTACAATATTCAAAATCCCTATTTTGGAGGGAAAACTCCTATAAGCTATTTAACACACCTTTATGACTCAAAATGGACTCCAAAGACAAAATTGGACCTTATAAGGTCCCTTACACACTTTTATGCCCAAAATTGACCAACTTTGAGTAGTTATTGACAATAGCTCAAAAATGATATTTCCTAACTTGATGTTCCTATAGCATACTCCCCAGGAGGGAGAAAACTTGTGCCACAAACTTTATTTCTTGCCTTAAAATTTAAAATTTTAAGGTATTTAATGTTCAATTTAATGTTATTCCTCCTTTATTTCTCCTTTTTCTTTGATAAACTCTTGTTTGTCCTCTTCTTGATCTTGTATATCCTTCTTGTCCATGTATCTTCTACCTCTATGATGTATTCTAACTAATATAGATCCTTTTTTTTTGCATATTCCATATTTTCTAATTGAAATTATCCTTCATTATCTTTAGTTTCAACCAAATGGTGTGTATTCCTCTTTGTCTCACTTGTGTTATGGCTTGCTTCTTCATGAATCTCACTTGATTCTTGCCTCTTTATTGATGTTTGCTCTTTAGTCATGATATAATATTATTCCTCAGGATATAATGGCTTATTAGTCATGTAAAACTCTATCATTTTATCCATTATATTATATTTTTCTATCCCTTCTTCACATTTATCCTCTTTTTGATACCTCTTCCTATGAACTTGTTCATTGTTCAAGAGAAAATTATTATCAAATTCATCCTAAACATAGTAAAATATGATTTGACCAATACTTGAATTTTCATATTAATTTTTATCAACTATTAACTCATATTTATCTTTACCAATTAAATAATTCACCTTTTTGCTTGCTCATACTCCCTTTACTTGCTTGTTTTTGGCCTTGTTTGTAAAACTCATTATGCTTCCTTTTGATGCTCCTCTCTTGATGTTTCTTGGGGTTAATACTTCAAATTTTCCTATTTTACTTCACCTAATTTCATTCCATTAAATGTAACTATCATGTATTATAACATATCCAACTCTTCTTGCAACTTGAAAGCATGTACCTCCTCATAATCCTCATCAAATTTTGGTCAACATTGCTCTTAATTTTGTTGGGCAACTTGATATTTATATTTTCCTTGTAATTTATCATTTATGAGACTAATATAATCTTTATTTCCCTAAAAAACTTATATTTTAATCACTTTTTGAGGTTCCTCATTCTTACCTTGTCTTTCCACACACTCATTCATTAATGAAATTATTTCCATGTACAAGAGATATTCATTACTTGAATAAACTTCACATACATCATAATAAAAAACATTTGAAAAATAATATTTCAAACACTTATTTTGGCTTGGTTTCTTGCACCATCTGTTTCATTTGCTTTGTAGGCTTGTACTCTACCTCAATCTTCATGATTTCTTGGAATACTCATAAAATATGATCTTATTTTACCATTTGAATGTTATTTCCAACCCACTTGATTCCATATACCTTATTTTATTTCCACTTTCTTCTCATTTCATCTCCTTCACACTTTATGTCTTTTTTTATCTATCTTGCCAACTTGATGTTTGCTTCCCTTTGTGCTTTACTTCCATATTTGTTATTATTTTTTACCTATATTCTTGCTTGGATTGACCTCTTGCTTGAGGTTTACCTCTTCCTTATCAATAACTATTTGTTTTAGTCACTTAGGCCAAACATATCCATTCCCTTTTTCTTTTCTTGAGGGCTACAATTTATCCTTATTTCTCCCAATCTAGATATTAGACTTTTCTTCTTCATATATGCAAAAAAAATCAACACTTAGACATTCATTTACCTCTAAGGATTAATATTTCAATCTCAAATATTCATTCTTGTCTTAATTTTTTTGGATTCTTCTCTACATGGTTAGCTATCTTGTCTTCTTTACATACTTCTTTTCTTGTTTTAGGTGATAGACTTGGCAATGCATCATAGTATTCCTTTTCCACTTCATCTTATACATTTAGAATGTATTCAGTCTCCATCACTTTGTATTATAAAATAGGTTATCTTCATTTGTATTGCTTTTTACTTTTTGTGGTTGATGTTATTGGCCCATCCTTTACCAATTTTGATGCCTTAGGTTTGGCCTTCTCCAAATTTGTCTTCATACCTACATACACAAACTTGAAAGCAATATTAGAATATAAAACAAGAGACCATATAGTCTTTTTGAATGTTATATGTATAGAAACTCTCCATATTTTATTCTTGTCTTCACTCTCATGTGATCTTATTAGAACTTCTTTCTATTCCATGTTCTCTTAAATGAGAACTCTCTTCTCTATCTCTTTGTCTTGTTTCTCACTTGGCGACATATCACTCCTCATTCCTCTTTGGGTTGCCTTCTCTTTCTTCTATTCATTATTCAGCACACTCATCTTGTTCTTTATTTATTTCACAAGTGACTCTAGTATACACTTCACAATTTTATTCACATTAAAACCAATACATTAGCTTCCTTGTCTTCTTACAAGATTTACCATGATATCTATCTTCTCAATACTTTACCCCAAATCTCTTCTCATTTCTTCATTTTATATTTCTACCTTCATCTTCTCTTTTATTCTTTGTTTTCTAGGCCTATCTAGACCCTACTCTTAGAGATATTATCAATCTTACCTATTATACCTCTATCATTATTTTCCTCTTATTTTTATTCCTTTATCTAGGACCTCTTATTATCCTCTTGACTCTCTTTTTGAGCTCTAATTCTCTTTCTATGTATTATTCAACAGTACTCTCTTGAATATATTATATTCCTTATCATAGTACTCTGGGGATTTATACTCTTCTCTTTATCAATCTTATACTCCTCTATTCTGAAATCAATAGATTAGACCTACAACTTTATTCCCCCACAATACCCTGCAAGGTGTCATCTCAAGCATTCCTCATATCATTATGCATTCATCTCAAATAAACAAGTTTTAAATAAGTAAAAACATAAAAACTATCCAATATTACCTTGATATGATACAAAATTATTCATAGATAATGGTAAAATTCTCCAAAATATCTTTAACTAGCTCTGGTCTTGTCAAATATCTCACTTGATGCTTTTTTTTGACTTCAAGGTTCCATCTACATCTAGTCTTTATCTTGGTCCTTGGACTTAATATCCTAATTGAATATATATATATATATATATATATATATATATATATATATATATATATATATATATATACTATAATACCTTATTTATATAATTTAACTCTCCCATGACATGTACATTAATTCTCTACCTCATTTCATTCACAAACTTCTTCCCTTGCTTTCACTAGCTTTTCACTAGGCTAGTCTCTTAGGTCTCAAGGACTAAAAATGGATATAGGCCTCAAAGAATAAAATTTATATCATAAATGGTATTATATGATCTTATTACACCTATTTTAACCTCTTATAACTTCTCAAACCCACCTCAACCTCAAATTTCAAATACATGGCTTATAAGGACAATCCTAGGCATGTAGCCTTTTTTGTATATTTCCTCTTTGTTTGGTCAAAATAGGAACTATTTTCAATATTTAATAACATTTATAGACACCATATATATAATTAAAATTGTGTTTTAATTTTCATTCCATAAGCTCACACTTAGAGCACACTTCCTTTGTAACCCATCTCTCTATTAGGCCTAATTAGCCCTTAAACACATAGACAAGTCTAGAATCCATACCATATAGCTCCATTTTCAATTAAAAAACCTATTAATTAACTTATTAAATTTATATATTATCAATAATACAAATTTTAATCTTTTTTTGACTGTTAAAACTCTTTAAACCATTAAAACCCTAATCTAGAGTTTCCCTTCTCCTGCATAAACCTAAGAGCCTAATAAATTCCATATATTGATTTTGGTAACATTTCAAAGACCAAAATTAAAAAATTAGGTATTTTTTATGTCATTAACCTTATTTAATATGTTATAATCCTTATTTCACCTATTCCATCCTTTAAACAACAAAAAAATAGTTAATTGTGTATTTACATTGATTGTACAAGTGTTTTGCTAAGACTGTTGACATTCAATTACCCTCTATACCTCACCTGGATAATTATTGAAGGTTAATACACATTTATACAATATAAAATAACCTACCATGATATAAATTCACCATCCATTTGTCAATTACACTTAAGCTACTTCACTCAAGTACAAACAAGATATCTCTTGTGGAAATAGGGGTTTGTGTTGTTAGACCTATAGGTATTCAAAAGTTCCTATTCATCTATCATTTATTTATGGTATTCTATACTCTATTATATAATATCTAAATTATATTAACTTCCATTACAATAAACCTTTCTCTCAAACATTTATATTCATTCTTAAGTGGTTGACTATGTAATAAGGGTTACTTGACCATGTGATAGGGGTCTATCTACATACAAGGAGTTTTAACTTAAAATAAAAAATTTAATCCTATTTATATAAAACCTTGTAATAAATCATTAATTATCATGATTACACACTCAACCATAGATTCTCAGTCTTGTTACAATCTATTTAAATGAAATAGAGTTGTTATGTGAAACAAAGATCTTTCACTAAAATGGATTGTATGTGATATTTAACATTGGGTTTTAATCCAAACCTAGTACCATACCTTTTCAATAGTCAAAAAATAAATATTAATCATCACCTCAATCAAAAAATATTTATTACTCCCTTAAGAACAATCTTTTCCTTCTTCAAACCCATTGCCAACTTCTTTACTTGACTACAAGTTTGTGTTCATTATCACCAAGTTGTAACCCTACATACCAAAAGGTCTATATATGGATTTATGGTTTCATCTAAAAAAACATAAAAATAAATAACAATCCATATATATTATATGGAAAACAATACATTAGAAGACTTATCTTTATTCATTTGAATAATCAGTTATTACAACACAGTCCATGAAGGACTTGATCATCTCCCTTGAGAAGGTTTTATATATTATATCATTCTCTCATCCTCCTCTATATTAATGGATAAATATATCACTCTATTTATTATCTCCTTCCTTCACCATCCAACTCTTCCATTCTAATTTTTCACCAACTTTAACAGTGGTTTTCTTTGTGGTTACATTCAACTTCCTTACCATAACTAACCTCTAACGTACAAGGGTGATTTACATTGATTCATGTGAATTTTATTAAGGAATAACCATGGAATGTATTAAAACCTCCTCATTAATTTAATTTAACTCTTGAACCAATTTTTTTCACCTAACCATTCCACACATGCATTTGACCCCCTTAGACTTAGTTACAATAGTTGAATTTTCGAATTCCTTATTTTAGAGGGAAAACTCATAGAAGCTATTTAACACACCATTATGACTCAAAATGGACTCCAAAGACAAAAATTAACCTTATAAGGTCCCTCAAACACTTTTATTCCTAAAATTGACCAACTTTGACCAATTATTGATAATAACTCAAAAATGACATTTCCTAGCTTGATGTTCCTGCATCATTGATAATCCTTACTATTATATATTCATTATATATATATATATATATATATATATATATTAGTAATATGTATATATATATATATATATATATACCATTATATTTAAAAAGATAAACTCTAACAAAAAGAACACAAAAGTAAAGCATTTCATACTCAAGTTCACTAACTCGATCATCAGCCTGCCACTCTTCACATTATATAATAATTAAATTATTATAACATAAGTCCTAATATATTTAATTATAAGCATAAATAAGATGAAAAAACATCAGCATATTATTAAACAAAAAATAACTTGCAAGTATTTAGGTACAATCGATCATATTTATATATTGAAGATGTGGATATTAGATATATCATAGTATATTATATTTTTATATTAGATTTAATTATATTTTATCATATTTATGCCAAATATATGAGAAAAAAACCAAAATACAAAATATAATAGGTTTAAAATTGCATGATACCGATCGCCACATAGAAATTTACATAATATTTTAATAACATCACCAACCTCTTTGATGGAATTTGGGTGGATCTAACTTGGCTATGCCTTTCTTTCTTACTGATATGTTCCCATCTCTTCTTATTTTTCTTGGATCTTCCTTATCCACTGTATTCTTTTCTCTATACTCTGCTTTTCATGAATGTGGTGCTTTCCTTTTTATATTTTTATGGTAAATCTTTAATCAATCATTAATATATTTTTTATTCCATGATATGATTTTTATTTTTTATTATATTTTAGTCATATAAAAAACTTTCCTCCTTTTATTTATTTTTAATTCTTATTTTTATAATTCCTCATTTAATTTAATAATAAATAATTATTTAGTACGAATAGTTAGTCACAGTGACTTAATGAAAATACTACTAACATATGTCACATAATGATATTTATAATATCATATGGATAACTAATTAATGTCCTCAAACATTATTAAGACAAACTAGTTAGTCCACATAGGGTATAACTAACACAATTCACACAAATTTACATTTTCAAAAATATTGGCAATCATGAACACATTAGAACTACATAACACAAACACATAATATTAATTCCACATTACAATTTTATAAGATAACACATAATTAGTATGCATAATAAATTATCTAAATGTAAATGATCATCAAAAGCACAGTTTAACTATGTATTTAATATGTACTATTTAACATGATGTGTATAGGGTTCTAGTCATTCCTATATTACCCCCCATCATCTCCATCTACATCAACATCTCTGATGAGGCTCTCTTTACATTATGATCTAAGGGATAAATCTCTCCTACGTCTAACTCATGACAAATAGGTAGTTAGTCCATAACACCATAAAATATATATCATAAAATATTGTTGAAGTAACAAGTCAACATGATTCAAAATTTAAACTATATATATATATATAACTCATATAAATGAAATCATGCAATAAAATCAATATTCAACTATCCCATAACACATTTTAACTCATAGCTTAGCTATTAATAATCAAATCAAATTACCAACTATGAAAAATCCATGGATAATCAAGTAAATTTTCTTAGCAAAAAATTAAGATGTAATAATTTTCATCCTCTCCCCTAATTTCACTCCACTTTGGGAAAACTAAGGTTCATTTCAAGATATCACCCTCATCTAACATATAATCACAAGATTCTTAGACATAATGTTCTATGAGTTATTTTACTTAGCTATCAAGTCTAATTTTTCTAGTGATATTAATTTTTAACACCCATGTTTGGTTTTTTAAATCCATGTGGAGTAGGAATAGAAAAACCCATAAAAAGTTAAAATCTAAATCATTTAAAAATTACAAATTAATGATAAAAAGACATATTTAGAACCAAAATTCAAAATCACACTAAAAGACATGATTATCAAGAATATATCCTATTATAGTAAAAAATCATGATCCACAATTGGCCTCATGATAGAGATGAGGTTTATTGGGGTACGATAGGCTAGTAGACTAGGATAGGAGGTTTCAAAATTATCTATAATGCTACCTACTTTATCATGCAAGTATTCAATATTCATAGTATACTAATGGATCTATAAAGAGTCCTAAGTAACAAGGAACACATCATGGGAAGGTAGGTCCATTTTAATTTTCATGCATATAGCCTTGATGGGATGATATTTATACTTCACTAGATAACCCAAATTTGTTTATATAGGACAACTTATCTAGATTAATTAATGTTAAATATTTCTTGTTTTGAAAAATTGATTTGAGTGCATTTTTCCTAATAAATATTATTTACCTTGGTACCATTTGTGTTTCCCCCATCACCCATTTCATAGTCCCCCTTGGTAGGAAAGTGTGTTTCTAATTTTTTTCCTAACTTCTATATTCCCTATTCTTCATATTTTTTCAAACATGCTCATAATATGTTTATTTTTGTTTATCTATCTAAAGAATATAATTTACATCTTTGAGTGAATATACATTACTTTTTTAATCACTATCTTATTTTTCTTAGATTTTCTTAGTTATAATTAAGGTTTTGGAATTACTCTTCATCCTTTTGTAGATCATTTTGTTTCATTTCTCTATTTAATTTTCCCATTATTGAGTGAGTTTGGTTTTTTTACTTATCACTCATAAATGTTTTACTTTATTTTTTTTCTCCATCTTTATTTAAGTATGGTTTGTTAATTTTATTACATCAAGGTTGGATATATTATCTTAGATTCATATGTCCTTAGTTTGGTCTAGTTTGTTACTTTTATTAAGGTATATTTATTTGGGTTTATCGAACATTTAGTAGATTTGGATTTTTGGTTACTTGATTTACTCTCATTTTATCTATTTTTCTTGGTATTTTTGTTTAAATTTAACATTTATCATCCCAACTTACCAATTTTCTAGGTGAATTATTTAGTTATGTAAAATTCATTTATTTGATTTCCCTATAATTATTTATTCTTATTTTTTAGGGTTATATCCTTAGGGTTTGTTTAAAGTAGTCAATGAAATCTTCATGATAAAAACTAAAAATTATAGATGATATTTATGGATTGTATATCACCTTAGTCTTATACATTTGGAAAATTTAGACCTTGGCTATTCCAATTAGTTTTGGACCTTTCCTACTTTTATAGGTCTTAAATTTCTCTATCTTATGCCCTATAGATTATCTCTTGGTTTGACTAGTACTATGTTGATGACCTAAACTTGTTATATTTCCTATAATACTTAAAACCTACTTATCTTCCATCTCTACAAGTTTTGATCATATATTTACTTTCTTATTACCTAGACATTAGCATCCTAGATAGATGCCTACATTGATGCAGGTGTCTTACTTTGACACAAGTGTCTAGTTCCCTAAATTCATTTAATTTTAAGATGAAATGTATCATAATGGTCACTTTAAGCTATTCAATGTGATTTATTTCTCCAAATATATTTATATAAATACAATATCAATACTCATTCATTCACCACCTAGAAAAGACCTAAGGCAACTTATCAAAGCATTCAATCAAGTACTTGATAAATAAAAACCTTAATATTTTATCTTATTACATATCAATAATAGAGACAATACATACATAAATCTAAAATACTAAAGAATTATCCCAAGTTTTATATTTTACAAGTTACAAGCTAGGTCATTATTATACTTGATTTGAACATATTGCATGATTCACACAAAATAAATCATGTAGGGGAGAACTACATTAGTTTAAGTCCCTCTTCAGACTATAGGCTTTATAGGTACTTCTTAATGATAAATGGGTCTTTATGGTCAACTCAACACCATGTTCCCACTAACCCATTTTTCCTAAGGTCACCATGAAGATTAAGAACTAGGGTTTTAAAATTTCATGAGTGACAGTCTATGACCCATATCTCAATGTACTAGAGTGAAGGTAAATATAAACTCATAAGCATCTAGGTGATCACATTCCTTTGTAGTAGGTATTCAATAAGAAACACCTATGTTAGGTTCAAATAGTAGTATCAACACAATCGTCTAATGCTAACACTAGTGTCCATAACTCTAAAAGTACTCAACCCATTTTAGGTGATTATTCTAGAATCCTTTTCTAATCTACTTCCTACTGAAAACTATGTTAGCATTAGAACCATCTAATTACATTATTTCTTTTTCATTTACAAAGCTATCATAGTTGTACTTACTATTTTTATCCTATCTTATTTTAATTAATTCATCATATGTTAAAATTTCATGAGTGACAGTCTATGACCCATATCTCAATGTACTAGAGTGAAGGTAAAGATAAACTCATAAGCATCCAAGTGATCACATCCCTTTCTAGTAGGTATTCCATAGGAGATACCTATGTTATGTTCAAATAGTAGTATCAACACAATCATCTAATCCTAACACTAGTGTTCATAAATCTAAAGGTACTCAACCCATTTGAGGTTACTATTCTAGAATCCTTTTCCAATCTACTTCCTACTGAAAACTATGTTAGCATTAGAACCATCTAATTACATTGTTTCTTTTTCATTTACATATCTAACATAGTTGCACTTACTATTTTTATCTTATCTCAGTTTAATGAATTCATCATATGTTATCTAAGTTTATCATCTAGTTAGATTGATATAGAGATAGTTTATCTAACACTAGTGTCCATAACTCTAAAGGTACTCAACCCATTTTAGGTGACTATTCCAAAATCCTTTTCTAATCTACTTCCTAATGAAAACTATGTTAGAATTAGAACCATTTAATTACATTATTTCTTTTTCATTTACATATCTAACAAAGTTTTACTTACTATTTTTATCCTATTTTAGTTTAATGAATTCATCATATCTTATCTAAGTTTATCATCTAGTTAGATTGATATAGAGATAGTTTAGAGTATAGCTTTATAGGTATTGCTTAATGATAAATGGGTCTTTAGGGTCAAATCAACACCATGTCCCACTAACACATTTTTTTGAAGGTCACCATGAAGATTAAGAACTAGGGTTTTAAAATTTCATGAGTGACAGTCTATGACCCATATCTCAATGTACTAGAGTGAAGTTACAGATAAACTCATAAGCATCCAGGTGATCACACCCCTTTGTAGTAGGTATTCCATAGGAGATACCTATGTTAGGCTCAAATAGTAATATCAACACAATCATCTAATGCTAACACTAGTGTCCATAACTCTAAAGGTACTCAACCCATTTTAGGTGACTACTCTAGAATCCTTTTCTAATCTACTTCCTACTAAAAACTATGTTAGCATTAGAACCATCTAATTACATTGTTTCTTTTTCATTTACATATCTAACATAGTTTTACTTACTATTTTTATCCTATCTCAGTTTAATGAATTCATCATATGTTATCTAAGTTTATCGTCTAGTTAGATTGATATAAAGATAGTTTATCACCCTTGTTACGTAAGCTATCTCTATTACCTTTAACCCAAAATAATACCAACATAAATAATTTAGTGTTAAACATTTGTGCACCTAATTTGTATGAATGCAAAATATTTAGATTCCTAGGGTTTTCAATCAACTATTTTTTTATATGACTATAATTTTTCATTTCCTACTTATATTATTTTGCATGAAACCTAGGCATAGCCCTATATTGGGGGGTGTGCCTATTGAACACATTTAACTTCCCCTACCATAACCTAAGATTTCCCAAACCAATGACAAACATAATTTCATGGATCATGATGATACCAATTCTGATACTAAAAAACATATTGATGAGGTTATCATAGAATAAGATTATGATAATGAAAAACATGAGTCCAATGAAACCAATGAACATGAGTAAATAGATCATGGATAAATAGATTGTGAGAAAGTTTAAGTAAATACATTTTTTGGAAAGTGTATTCCTCAAAACCTTGAAGATCTTAAATAAATACTAAAAACCATATTAGAAACTAAAAAATCAAAAAACATAGATGGATAAGAAGGTCCATTTATTGATCATGCTCTTATAACCATGGGTCACATTACAACCTAATACTTATAGTGGAGGAATATATTATGTCTTGCAACCTTTATTTCCTTAAAATAATATTGTTATATCTACCATGGGGATAAAAAAATTTCAACTCAAATGTTGGTTTCTATGCCTTTTCAAACCATAACTATATCCCCTTTGGTGACTACTCAGTTTGATAATTTAAATCCCATTGGATCCATACTAAAAACATTATTTCAAGTTATAAATACCTTAGAGGACAAGGTTACAAACATTTAACAAAATTCTTTAAAGTATCCTCATGTTATGTATTCCCAAGTTATGTTACATAACCCTCTTACACTTGAGATATCTTTGCAGACTTTACCAACTAGTTTTTTTGCACCTAAGTCCATAGTTTATGATGGTAAGGGTGTACCTAAAAAACATCTTGTATCCTTTTATTTATAATTCCTTGAGTATTCCTCCAATGATAAAATTTTGACTAAAATATTCCCAAGAAGCCTCAATGAATATGCTTTGAGGTGGTTTTATGATTTACCTCTCCAATCTGTGAAAGCATTCAAACCTCTTGCATATCATTTTTTGTCACACTTTACCATTAATGTTTCTGAAAAGGTTTCCTATGATCAAATTTCTAAAAGAAAAAAAAAATAAAATGAACCTCTTAATGAATATGTATTGAGGTACAAGATAATGTTGGCTAAAATGACTAATCATATGGTTGATAAGGATTTTCAAGAAATATTCAAGTAAAGTGTACTCTCTCCTTTACATGTGTCCATTATTTTTAATATGTTAAAATATTTTGATGACTTATACCATGTTTTATGAGACCAAAAATGATGCTTATTTCATTGAATAAGCTCAAGTATGTATCAAACATACCAGCCACATATACATCTAATGTCAAATTTATAATCAAACCAAGTTATAAGGTAAAAATATAGTGAGCCTAAAAAGGAAAAAACCACCATGGTTAATGTCATTTCATAGTATCCTAATTGCTTTGTCTTATCTAATGCACCAAGGAGATATTTTAAATACTTACCTAAGTCTCATGATTCATTACTCTAATGGATAGTAGAGTGTCATCTTATATCTCTCCCTCATCCTATAGAGATTGATATGAATATACCTCTACCTAAAGGATATGATGTGAATGATTATTATGATTATCACTAGGGACTAAGACATTATATGAACATATGTTTTACCTTGAAGCATAAGATCCAAGACCATATTAATGACCAAATGATTAAATTTGATGATCTTACCAAGGAATCAAGTTCATAACTTTGTGATCACCAAAAATAGAAAATATTCAACAATCATTTGTAAGACCATTTTAAGAAGGAACTAGAAATAAAAATGGTATATAATGCACATCCTTATCTATTACATTATGGGAACTCATTAGATGGGATTATTGGTACTTATACATACTATATACCTCCTATGGTTTAGAAACATTATATTACTTTTGATGAGAATGAGATTAAGGATTATGACTATGATCTTCATTCTTTATTAATTTAAGCATTCCTTGATCAAAAACTTATATATAGTTTAATGATTGATAATGGTGCAAGTGAAAATGTTTGTACCATGACATTACTTGTGCATCTGGGTTATACTCATCACAATTTTCCTCCTTATACTATATTATTTAGAGAATTCGATGGGACCTCCTAGTATGTCCTTCGAAAGATTTAATTACCTTTATAGGTTAGTCCCACACATGTGGTTACTACATTTTTAGTTATATATTCCATGAGAATATTTGATATGTTATTGGAAAGACCTTTGATCGATACAATTTAAATAATACATTATATAGTGCATGGGTGTGTTAAATAAATTCATGCCAATTGGGTAATTATAATTTCTAGAATCCTACATGAGCATACTCTTTACAAGAAAAACTTATACCTAGGTAGCTAATTATCAAGCCTACTAAGGTTAATCCACAACAAAAGGTAATAAATAGGCAATCCCCTTTACTAGGTGACCAATACTTGAGAGACATTACATTAGAGATAGACAATGGATTCAAAAAAACATTATCTTATATTATGCATGATATTCAAACATCTTGAGCACTTAAACATGTTTATACTATTCTTATTCCAAATAAACCACAAAGCACATAGTACCACAAATATTGCTTCCATTTCTACTTCACAACCTCATAGTCTTATTATACATACAAAGAGCACCATAAATATTATAGTGATAGATATTACACCTATACATGATTTTTGGTATTAGAAAAATTTCCTTTCACTAGGTTCTAAGTGGTGAGATACATATGACCATTCCTTATATGGGATCATAAGATGATCTTTCCTCTCCAAATATTCTAAAAATACACAAACAAATATAAAACTTTAAAAATCTAAAAACACTTTTGACACCTACATATTATATTTTCTCCTTAGAATCTATGTGTTAGATCCATGTTTATGAATGACATATCAGTTACTCATGCATATGTATGTGTGTCACACTTCTACTTGAGTGTGAGATATGCATACATAGATACATGAATTGTTCCTATTTCAGATGTTGGGCCTTCCTTCTACTCATGTCATGGGAATATTAGGGGCATAAACTTATTTGATCTTGGTATACATAGGTTATATGGTTTAATGGTCACTTTAAATTATCATGTTTTGAGATCATATATATACTTACACGCATTTTTCCATGATTATATCTTTCACATGGTACTTGATATGCTATGCACTTGACATTTTTTATAACACATTTGATCTATGGGATACTATGATATGTTTATGCTAGTTGTTTATTATTTCATTTATGCACTTACTTGAGTGCCTTAACTTATTTTTTTCTTGTTCAAGAATTTGAATATGATCCTTTATTTGTGGTGCATGTGCCTATGTGTTATTTATTCATCATTTTAATATGTCATTGTTTATTGTATGAACATTTAAATATGCCATGATTTTTTTTGGACATTTGAATAAGTCATGTCTCTTTAATTATGTGGCATCTGAACATGCCCCTTATTTATGGCATCTTAAGACCATTATTTGTTGCCTTGATTTTGAGTACTCTTGTGTGTGTTCTCATTTTCTATTGAGCTTGTACTATTAGTATTTATATGTTGCCATGATATTTACCATGCATACTAGGCCCTCATGTGATTACATTGTTGTATATTCTTTAATGTTATATTTACCTAGACATGTTATTCTATATTATATATGGTTCCATTCATAGCTTATATATTTTTATTATCCTTTTTGGTTGAGGTAACTATCACTTTATATTATTCCCTCACCTCAAATATGGGGCATACCAATGGAGTCATCTCATAAAGGCAGGTCCTCCAAATTCAGCAAAATTTATAGATTCAATGGGGGCATGTTTTGGAAACATGTCCTCTGCATTAGAAATTATATAAATTTTTATATTTAGTGGGGGCATGATTTGGAAGCATATTATCCACATTTATTTATTATTCAGCACACCTAGATTCAGTGGGGGCATGTTTTGTAAACATGTCCTCCATATTGGCACTTATTTCAATTTTAATATTTCTCCTTATATAGTGGGGGTATGTTTAGGAAACATGTTCTCCACACTTACATATTTTAGGAGTTGGCCAAAGCACATAGTTATGTAATTCAAATTAATAATTATTATAAAATTATATACATTGGTATTATTGTTATACATAGTTTTAACATGATACATATTTAAGGGGCATATTCTATGTAATGTGTGCCTAATATTACAAAATCCAAAGCACCTTCAAATTTTAAAACACTCTCAAGGACTATCATAAACCACTATTATGGGACTCTATATTCTATATTGAGTTACTATATTGGAGTAGATGGTTCACCTTTGGTATGGTTGAGGTGAATAAATCACTCAATCTTAACAAGTTTTTAGGTTGGAATTGTGTGTATCATACAAAATCAACAATTTTGATAGTATGAGTTGACTTTGTTCACTCATAATCACTAGGTTATAAGTATTATTGAGTTTCATAGTTGAGATAATCTCAACTATCAAGTGGTAACTCACCTTTTCTCCAAGGTTGGGGGCATGTGCCTTCCAATTGATATTTATCTCCTTAGATATATGCACTTTCTAGATCTATATATTTGTCCTAATATTAGTTTTACATCCCTATAATGATATGTATTTTCAAATAAACTTACCAATAAGCAAGGAAGTTACATTGATACATATGTGTACTCTTAAACCTTACTATTTCAATTTCAATATTTTTAATACTTTTAATTTTAGATTATATACACTGATTATGTACTATAGCATTCTCTTAGTTGAAATTTAGTCACCATTAGAGCACTCAAGTTGGACTCAAATAAAGGTAAGGTGTGTTATACATACTCAAATATGCATTTATTCTCTTTTAAACCAATAATTTAATTTCTAGATTAAAGAGAGTGAAAATGTAGATGATATTTATGGATTATATAGCCTTTTAGTCTTGTACACTTGGAAAAATAAGACCTTGATTATTCCTCTTAGTTTTGGACCTTTCATGCTTTCAAAATTATTGTATTTACTTTATCTTATGCTCCTTGACCTATTTCTTGATCTAACTAGTCTTATGTTGATGACCCAAACTTGTTATCTTGCCCAAAATGCTTTAAAATTACTTATCTTCCACCTCTACAAGTTTTGACATAGACACCTACATCAACACAAGTGTCCTTATCCAATATAAGTGTCATGTGCCTAAATCATCTAATTTTAAAATTAAATGTATCCTAATGATTATCTTATGTGATTTAATGTGAGTTATTTATCCAAGGGATTGATATAAATACAAGATCAATCCTCATTAATTCACTACCTAGAAAATACCTAAGGCAACTTATCAAATCATTAAATCAAGCACTCAATAAAGAAAATATTACTTATTTTCTCCTATTCCCATATAAACAATAGGGAAAACACACACATAGGTCTAAATTAATGAATAAGTATCCCAAGAGATATATTTCCCAATTTACAAGATAAGTTATTATTATACCTACTTTGAACATATTGCATCATTCACACAAGCCAAAACATAAGGGAGAACTACATCATTCTAAGGCCCTCTTCATAGTATTGCATTTGTAGGTAACACTCATTGATAGAGGAGTCTTTGGGCTCATCTTAACGCCATATGCCCACTAGCTAATTTGTTACAAGGTCATCATGAAGATGAAGAACTAGGGTTTTGTAATTTCATGAGAAGTGATAGTCCATGATCCAAATTTGAATGCAATAGAGTGAAGGCAAAAAAAAACCCATAATAATATAAGTGGTGACATCCCTTTCTATCAAGTATTCCATATAAGAAACCTACATCAGGTTCAAAAAGTAGTGCCAATATAGCTATCTAAGACTTATTCTAGTGTCTATAGCACCCGAGGCACTCAATCTAGAATTTGGTAATTGTTATATAATCATCTTCTAATCTTATTTTTCTTGTTCCAAATATAAAACTATGTTATCATAAAAAAGTACATTATTTATTTTTCATTTCCATTTCTAACATAATTGAACTTACTATTTTTATCCTATATTATTTTAATGAATTCAACATATGATATATCTAAGTTTAACATCTAATTGGACTAATATAGAGATATTTTATCACCCTTATATATTAATCTATCTCTATCTCTTTTAACCCTAGATAACCCCAATCTAAATAATTTAGGGTTAAACACAAATACAACAGATAACCATTCAATGATGAAAGTAAGCCAAGATATGCATATGATATTCTCAATTATTTCCAAATATATCCTACTATCATTTCAATTTTCAATTTTCAATTTTACTTTAATTTATTAACTCAATTTTGTGTGTTTCTGTGTTATTTCTCAAAGCACCATTCCATGTTACAACTCCATGACACATGATGATCTTTGAGTGGGGCATATATATACAAAGAACTATTTTAAACTTTATAATTTAATGACACTTTCTCTCTTCTAGGAACCTCTCAAGTTTTAATCTCTTTGAGTTCATGCCTTAAAAGGTGTATTAGGAAAGGGGTGGGTAGACCCTTAGTTCTCCACAAGATTTTTTGTCCCTATACCATTACCGAAAACTAATACAAGTCACTGTTATCCAATTATTAATAAATTAAAAGCCATTTATCCACTCTTATAATAAATTCACTATCCTAAATAATTTGATAGAAGAGAAGAATGCTTGATAATTATAATTGATCCACTTCAAAGGGGAAACTTCCACAATAATGAAATAAGAATATAATTCACAATATGATGATCAAATACTAACCACTACCTCTTATATATACTTTACTTATCCATGTTTATTCCATAGAATGACCTTACTAATAACATAGAAAAAAGTGACAAGATAATATAAGAGGTATTTAAGCCACAAGTTAGCCACACATATCCCTAGACATGATAGAGGTTAAGGGTATAAGATATATATAAATATATACATAAATATTTATATTTATATATGCATATATACATACACACACATACACATATATACACATTACTTATTTGTGTAAATGTATGTATGCATGAATGCATGTATGTATGTGTATATATATATATATATATATATATATATATATATATATATATATATATAAATATATATATATATATATATATATATTTGTGTAAATGTATGTATGTATGTATGCATGCATGCATGTATGTATGTATGTGTGTGTGTGTGTATATATATATATATTTGTGCAAATGTATGTATGTATGCATGCATGCATGTATGCATGTATGCATCTATACACACACACACACACACACACACACACACATAGATAGATAGATATGACATTCATGCAGATATATGAATGCAAAACAATGAAATAGATTACAATGATTTGATAATAGGCATATGCTAAGCTTACTAAGTAAAAACAAATACAGTTACTTAGATTTTTTGGATGATTTTTGTGTATGTATGTATATATTATGTAAATTTATATTTTCATGTATATGTATACCTGTACATATATGATGCAATCATAGATGGGATTGCTAGTGAAGGGATAGGTTATTGTGTAACCCTTAGAGTCACACAATGAATTATTAAAAGGTATTTAATTATTTTAAAAATAATTACATGATATTATTAGACTCATGGATTTTAATTAGGGATCACAATCCACTTATAATAGTGGAGCTCTCATGGATTCCACACACACATAATCTCTTTTAAACTTCATGCCTTAATATTTAGTCTCTCCCTCTACAATCAAGCTATAGGCATATTTAGAAAAATCAACCCTCTCTCTTACTTAACTTAGAATTTTGATAGTATCAGCTTTAGTCCTATTTACAACAACACTCTTGACTTCTATCAACCTTATTTAGCTTTTATAAATGATAATAACTAACAATAACCACTCTAAGAATTCAACAAATATTCATTATCTACAACATTTTTTATTGGATTAGAACTTATATTTATAATAATTATTGATTTGTCACCTTCTTATCCAATCAACGGAATGGAAATTTTTCTTGTAATAACCTTGGTGACAATGTTAAGCTTATGCTAGGAGTAACCTTAATCTAGACCTTCAGCCTTATAATTCTCACAATAATTAGTTTGGATATGCCTTATAGATCTTACTATATCTTACTATCAAATCCCTCCTAACTCTTTCATGTGCCATCCTTTCTAGCTAAATGATTGATCATTGGTACTAATTTCCCATTGGTCTATTATCTTGGCCTTTGTTCCCTTCTTGCACCTTCATTCCATGAATCCATGTTGTAAATTATACCTTATTATTTACATTGTATTATTTACATGGATCTTTAGAAATCTATGATATATTATTTTTATTCAAAACACCATTCATGTACACCTAGGTTTCATTTGCATGATTTTCCATGTTAACCTCTAACACCTAGTTCCTATATATCCATGTGCTTTAAAAATTGGTGACATAGGATAGCTAATTCTCCTAGGATGCTCCTATAATTAGACTCAATAAGTAATTAAATTGTAAGCCACTACTTACATTTAGGATGGAGTGATAGAATCACCTTTCTAGTTTACTATCCTAACCACAATGCTCTCATTTACTAGTTTATATAGTCTTAGCAAGATTGCTTTAATTTTTTGTTGGATATCTTCCTCCATATTCATCATCATCTTCACCTTATCTTTTATATTTTTCTTCCTTTTATGGGTTAATTCCCAACTCATTATCATCTCCATTTTTTTTCTCTTTATTCTTATCATACATGCCATATAGGGCTATTTTGTGTGTTTCTCCCTTTTTTCCTTCTCCTTATCCAATATTTTTGTCATCTTCTCTTCACTCCAAATCTAAACTCATCTAGATCAATCTGCATCCACTTGGTGTCTCCAAAAATCCTTTTGGTACACACCTAATATATATTGCACACTTATCTTCCTCCTTTTTTCCTTTCTTATGTGGGTCTTTAACCAAATAATTTTCTTATTTTTTCCAAGGAATTTATTTGGCCCTTATTGTGTGTCTACATGCATTCTCTCTTGTGTGTATATTTACTTATTTATATGGAAAGTAGGCTTAATTTTGATTCATTCTTCAACTTTTTATGTTAATCATACTACTCCAATCCTCTTTGATGCCTTTGGTGAGTTTAAAAACACTATGGGTTAACCAATACTAATTTTTTATCCTCCTCCACTCACTTCTCAACTATTGTGTGCCTATCTCCACACATATGTTATAATTTGTTGCTCTTTCTTGCTTTCCTTTATTTTTAGCCTCATTTAGTTGATTGGATTTTTATTCTTGTGATAATTTTTTCATGCCTTGAATACTTAATATCACATTTTCATTAGCTTGTGGCTTCATCTCACTAATTTTATTTAGATATTCAATACCATGCACAAACATAATTTCACACCATGTCAACTTCCAATTGATTATGTTCTTCCTTGTACCTTTCTATAGTGGCTTTTGACATGATGCATTTAAACATTATACCTCTTTGTTGGCTATAAGACAACTCATTCTTAGCTTCCCTATAATATAATTAGGTTAATCCTACATCCTATGTTCCTTTACATACATCTCCATCCTTTAATTCTTGGGAAAATATCATCTTTTATATTCACTTTGTCCCTTGTGCACTATGGAAAGTGGACTATTATTTCTCCTATTTTTTTCATAATGAAAAATTATTTATCTCTTTTCATAACTTGTTTTCCCATATTTATTTTTTGTATTCCTTATTTTTATCCTTATTCCACTCCCTTTCCATGCACTTCTTTCATCAGGCATCTTGTGCCTTCATGTCCTCAAGTTATTCCCCTTAGAGGGCCACTCATTTTCATATTCCTTGTGTGTTTTTATTATTTTTCATCTCTTACCATATGAATATATTCCCTTAAATCTTGGTTGGTATTTTCCAACGTGGCTCTCTTATTCTATTTTTTTCACCTCTACTTCTTTGGCATTTTTCTTAGATGGCCCTCTTTTCACTCTTCTCTCCTTGGGCTCAACTGAGGTTTATGCCTTATCTTCATATTTTTTTGGTTTATCTTTATGTCCTATACAATATTATCCTTGAATTTATATTTCACCTCCATGCCTTAAATTAGACACACTTCTCCTAATATTCTACTTGCACTTGTGTAATACTCTAGTGTAGCTCCTTTGCTAGTGCCTCTTCCATCTCTCTATTCTTCCTTCACATACCTCCAAAATTTTACTCTACCAATTACCTCATGTTTACTATTTTTATATCTTATATCATTCCTTATAATTATTATTTTACATCCTACATAATTGTCATGTTTGAAACCTTATCACCTCCTAGTAACTACTTTAAACTTTGTTGTTATGATATCCCTACAATTGCACCTCAACTCAAGTATTTCTTTTTTTGTAAATGTTACTAATTTACTCAATGCTTGGTGATCAACTAGACTTAGATGAACTTATATCAACTCAACCTCTTCCTTGACACATATTATGATCTATGCTCTTACTAGTTACCTAGAATTTTATTAAAATTCTATCCATAGTTGCTTAAAACACAAATATATTCCTTTTTTCCTCAACTAACTCCCTCAATGTTTAATTATCTACTAATCTAAATTTTATTCATAAGGAAATTATTCTCACCTTATTTGGTAAATCATACACTTCCACTAGCTTTCTCAAAGTTTGATGTTCTACTAGTCTTCAACTCCACTCTCTTCTTACTCTTCCACTGGTGCATTTTTGATTGTCATGCCTCTAAGATAACTACTAAAATTTGAAGATATACTAGCCTTACTTTCTCTTAGGAAACTCTTTATTATTAACTCTCCTATATCACCTTTTTTTTCTCCATATATTATTCAATTATATTTATAAGCACATTTATTGACTTATTCATGATAAGTAATCATACTTACATGTTATTCCATGGATTATACTGCCCCAGCATTCAATTTTATTTTATCTTGATATTGTGTGGTTAATTCTAAGAATATAAACACTCTTCCATTATATTAAATCTCTTCATGTCAACTCTTCTTAATTTTATAGCTACTATTTTCATTCTTGATAATTCTTCATCTCTTTTTCCTTGCATCTTTACACACTATTTGTTGTCTCCAAGATAACTTAGGTTTAACTAAAAGTTGAATTCTTCATCTACTTATAATTATATTTAATTCAAATTTTTAGGTTTCATTAATTTCACCCTACCACTTTTTAGGATAAAAAACTTTTTGTCATGCTCTTGAAAACTTCACCTCAATGCATATTTCATGATATGAATAAGAATGCTTGTTTTTTTTAACTTCCCTGAAACCATGTTATCTATACATGTTGCTTCTTTAAATTCAACACATTATTATATGATTATTTAATCTTGGATGAACTATGTCCACCTCTCCTAAACCCATTGTATTCCATTTCAACCTAATTTTCTTTGTCACGCATGCTCTCATGTCTTTTTAACACAAATTTTTCCCATATGTTCTTATTTAGTGTTAGGATCCTTATTTATCAAAGGAATATTTTAAATATTGGATCTATGGATTCCTATAATTCCTTCAAGGACACCTCTCTTGGTTATATGTACTCCTTCTATGACTAACTATCTTATCAACTTCTTTCTAATTTGAGGTGGGTATATATGTGCAATACTTGGTATAGTAGTGAAGAAACCATGGGTTTCTTTTCCATGCCTTTACATATATTCTTCTCTTAAAAGTATCTACATCCACTTGGTGTACCTTTACACATATTTATCCATAAAAAATTTACCCCTTAGCATGAAATTTCACTCTACATGCATGACCCATTTCATCTCCCCCTTTATGTCTTCTTCTCTTTTCACCATTATGTTCTACAATGCATCCCTCCTTTCCTAAACTTCTCATTATATACCCATACTTAATTATGGATAAATTTATAATTAAACACCATATACCTAATATTTTACCTATAATATTCCCCCATGATTTGACTACCTCAGATGGGTGATTCTTTTGGTATTCCTCATCTCTTCACCTTTGCACTAGATGCCTATGTTCAGAAATTTTTATTGATACATTTTAATATGATTTGGATATCTTTGATAAATTATTCTCCCCATGCTTTCTCTTTTTTTATGTGCTTTAGTTTACTCATGGTCAATGGTCTGTTAGTGCTCTATTTATTAGATACCCATTGTTACACTTCTCTAGTGTAATCCTATGTAGGCACTCTAGGACACTCTAAACTACTAACACAAATTTAGGTTATGATCCTACATAGATTATACATAACTATTAGTTTCTTCATGACTAGAAGTCTACCATTACTTTCATTCAACATACTTGTTTTGGCCAACATGACCACTTTTCTTCAAAATGGGGGATCCCTCTAAAAATCTCATGAAACTAAGATTTGGGGTCTTATATTTTTTATTATTGATAACATCTAATTAAATACTTGGAATATATGTGACCCTAATTTATTTAATTATAAGTTTTCCTCTTGTGTGTGTGTGTGTGTGTGTGTGTGTGTGTGTGTGTGTGTGTGTGTGTGTGTGTGTGTGTGTGTGTGTGTGTGTGTGTGTGTGTGTGTGTGTGTGTGTGTGTGTGTGTGTGTGTGTATCTATGGAATGTTTGTTATTTTACAAATCATGGCACTAACTCTATAGGTTAGCTTTTTCTAGAATCTCCTAGAATCTCATTCCCTTCCCAAAGCAACAGACCTATTGCCCTTCATAGTAGATCAAAATATTAGTGACAAATGAGGAAGTTTAATGTATTGTGTTCCCTTTCATTTATTACTTAGTTTTTTTGGTAGATTTCACAAACACCATGAGAGCTTGACTGAATGAGAAAGTACCACATCACCCCATGTTAGAGTGGCTAATCCCTTAAACCTATCAAAGATATTAGAGCCTAAGATATCCTATCCAAATGGGAAGGTGCCACATTGTCATATGTCAAAATGTATATTCCTTGGACATGTCAAAGATGTCAAAGCTAAGGAGAGCTTGACTAAATGATAAGGTGCCACATCACCCTATGTTAGAGTGGCTAGTCCCTTGGACCTATCAAAGATATTATCATAGATGAATGGGAAAGTGTCATGTCACTAGATGTCAAAATAGTTAATCCATATACCTATTAAAGATGTCACATCTTAAGAGAGCTTGGTAGAATGAGAAGGCACCACATCATCTTATGTTATAATAGTCAATCCCCTAAACCTATCAAAGATATCAAAGCTTGAAAGATCCCATTCGAATGGGAAGGAACCACATCACAAGATGTTAAAATGGCTATTCCCTAGACCTATCATAGATGTAAGAGCCTAGGAGATCATAGTTAAATGAGAAGGTGTCATGTCACCATGTGTTAGAGTAGCCAATCCCCTAGACCTATCAAAGATGTCAAATCCTAGGATAGTTAAACTAAATGAGAAGGTGCCACATCACACATTTTCAAAATGGCCAGTCCTCATATCTAACATAAATTATAGATCGTAAGAGATATTAACTAAATGAGAAGGTACCACATTTCCACACATCAAAATGGCTAGGCCATTAGACCTATAGAAGATGTCAGATTCTGGGAGAGCTCAACTGAATGAGAAGCCACCACATCTCCATATGTCAAGATGGCTAGTCCCCCAAACCTATTAAATATGTTAGATCCTAAGAGAGCCTAGCTAAATTATTATGTGATACATCATCAAGGTTTAGAGTAGATGAACTAACAATCACCTAAGGCATTAAGAAGGTCAGATTAATGTATAGATGAGTGTAGATAAATAATCAAGATGTGTCACATGTACTTAGGTGATGGATCACCCTTCTTAAGGAAATTACATGGAGTATGAATCTATGATTAAGTGTTAATAATTAGTAAGAGGAATAATGAATAAATTACATGTGTTAGAAGTAGATGGTTAACCAAGAAAACTCTAGAAGATGTGATTGCATGTCTACAATACACTAGGTATTAATAGAATAGGAATTTAGACCCAACTAGATAGTTTTATTACATCCCATTACCATTTATATATTTAGATAGTGGTAGAGGATTATGGGATTTGAATTCAACTCTATATTTATAAATAAAGAGAGAAAATCTAACCACCAACTCAAATTTTAATTTTTATTAAGTGAGCCACAAAACACCATTAATATAGGGGGGATGTAAGAACATGTTTATAAAAGCCTAAAAAAATCTCTCTAATGGTTATTATTGATACTTCAAAAAAATATCTAAATCCTTGCTTTCTGATTCTTAGAGCACCCCTATATTATTATGCCTTCTATGATCAAAACTTCCTTATTACCCCTCTATCTTATTATAATTACTGCAACATCCTCAAACCCAAAGGCCAAACCTAAGTATCGAGATAACACATTCTCAATTGGCTTGACCAAATTCAATCATTGCAATGACTTATTCAAAGCAGTTGAGTAAGTCCCTAGGGATTTAGGATTAGATAAAAACTAATAAGAAGAGTTTAAGGATGCACTTATATCTTACAATAAATGTGGAATTCATAGAGTCATGACCAAACTAGAGGTGTTCTCCAACATTATTTTATTGAGTAACATCCTTCACAACACCATACATGTGTAGGATAGAGTTCATGACTAGGTATGCTCATTGAACTCTCAACACCAAATTGTTGATATCTCTAGGAATGACTTTAAGGTATACTACTCCCTCCCAAAATACACCTTCTCCTATGATGAATAAGTGGTAATGGTTTAGATGGGAACCTACTAAATATATAATGTCCTCTATGATTAGGCTTAAAACCCAAATTCTAAATGGGTTAACAAGGAATATATCAATGCATACATGGGTTACACCTTCTAAGAGGAAGTATTGGTAGGAATGATCTTACTAAACTAGTTATGTAAGGGATAGGACTACCTACACATCAATGAGATATGGGTGCCTCTCCTACACATGATCCTCACCCACTAAGAATTCCTAGAAATGAGAGGATTGATCAACTTTAAGTTGGTCAATGCCATCATAGATGCCTAAGATGAGAGTAATTTATACATAATAAACTACCTACTAGATGTAGTCTATGAGACACTCTCTATCAAGCCTTAAAAATTTCCTACATGGGTGCTTAGGGGATCGATGTTTCATGTAGTTTTTTATTAGTCATATGGCCACTAGTTCCATAATCACATCTAATAAATATGATATAATTTCTATTCATTGGTCTACAAAGCCATCAGTCAGGTGCCAATGTCCTAAATCTCAAAGGCAATCAAGGATTCCATCATCACCAATAGTGACTACTAGATTTACAAGGATGATACTATGATCTAGATTGTGGGTTTCATCAAGGATCACCTCCACCTATCATATTTAATTCCATACTATCTAGTAGAGTAAGAAATTTTCTATCAAGTGGTGGAAGGCATATCTAAGTATTACATCCAACATCAATATATGGTATGTCCTCCATATTTTATCATAATTAGGCACCACATTTACAAGGCCTTCCCTATAATTTAAAATATGATGATCTAGTAAGACACCTTCACCCTTGAAAACTATAAGATCTAACACTAGGACCCCATAGGGATAATTAGGTCTTAGTTGGTGTGGTACTAAACTCATCTCAATATCAACTATGGTCATTAGGTTGAAGATGATGATAAGATCTATCTAAATGTTGTTGATGACCAAGAGGTGTTATCTCATATCATAGAAAAGAATAATAAGAAAGGAAAGAAGTCTTAAGCATCTTATGAATGCCTCTTTCATTTATTTCTTAGTTCATAGAAGATGGAAATTTGACATCTCCCATCATATCTTAGATAATAATATAAGGCATTCCACAACTTTCTCCTCCTCATGCCCCAAGTATAGCTCTACTTCCATCAACATCTCCTTATCCACATGCCTCAAGTCATTCTCTACCTCTTCTAGTTTCTCCACATGCTCCACCTCTACCTCTACCTCCTTCATTAGCTCTAGTAGCCCAACTATGGTAGATTCAAACTTGAGCCACTAGGTTCTAATTAGTCCATGTGTAGCCATGTTAGCCATTGATACCTCAAATCTAGGTTGCATAGACCTTGAGTTTTGAGGTGGATAGTAGCTTGATAGTGAGCCTAGAGAGAGGATTATAATAGACACCCATATAGGTTACCACTCTAACACCTATAAATTCTCCCATTTCCCTTCCACCCTTCATTCTTGTGGTTTTCCAACTCCCAATTATAGTACCCACATGTTCTTCTTCACTCCCACAAATCCCCCATGTGGTGCCCCCTCTTTTCCCCATTACATCCCCTACTTCATTCACCACCTTTGGCTTTGATCCTATAAATAATCCTTTATTCATATTTCCTTTCACTCCATCCATCTTAAAACCTAGAGTCCTCTTGGTACCTTCCTTGGTTGTGCTTTTATCAACAGTGTGGCTACTACTTTTTGGATCATACCACTTGCAGCAAGGACCCTCATAGTGCCCACTCTAGTCACCTTAGTGCTTCCCTCAATAGTTATGAGTCCTCCACCATCAGCCCTTGTGGCTCTTATCATATTAGTTGGGCCATATACTACAACATTTTGAGTGGACTTGGGTAAGAAGTTGAATGAGTAGAATGAAATCCAAAATCTAGCCCTGGCTACCTTTTTATTCAATGAAACTTCATCCAAAGACCTCAATAGTTCCTCCATCCCTAGCTACAACATATTGGTGCCTAGCTCCCCAAATCCCTATTTACATCACTAAGGGTGTCATAAGACTCTCCTTCAACTAGCCCATCTCTTCCCTACTATTTAATGACCCTTTCTTAAAAGTAATTTCTCCTTAGATGAACTTAACCCAAGAACAATGGCAGTTGAAAATTATCTTATGGGAGTCCCCTTTCATCCTTTCACTTTCATTCCCCATATCCCTCTACTATTTTCATTATTCACTCCCTCCACTTCCTTCATCTCCATTTCACCTCCTCTTCTAGCTTTCACTACCATTTCAACCACCCATCTTACACCTCCAATAACCTAAAGAATGGTCTCAAGGTCACAAGCACTAGATATGATTATCTAGGGTGACCCAAATGTGAAATAAATCTTTGAAAAAGCTTTTAGAATCATTAAAATGACATTGATGTAGAGTTTTGTATAGGATGGAAACTTGGTGGCTTGGCATACCCATCAAGATCTATTCTCCATCACCAAGGTGAGGATATCTACTAGGGAAGAAAGGATGGCCAAGGACCCATTGTCCATCCTATGAGAAACTCATAATATGTATAATAATCTCCTCAAGGGCATGTAGATCCAAATTTTAACCTTAGAATCCTAAGTGAAGAGAACATTTCTTGTCAGGCTAATTGGGTAGGTCAAGGAAATTTTAACCTTAAAATCCTAAGTGAAGAGAACATTTCTTGTCAGGCTAATTGGGTAGGTCAAGGATGCCCTTTTACTACTTTTATCAAATTTTAAGAAGTAATCACTCTAGTTGCAACTAATGTAATTATCTAATGAACCTAGGCTTACATGGAAAGGATTATAGAGATTGATGGGAAGTGTCAAAACTACAAGTGGTGGTCAACAAAGGGATATTCCCAGAGCTAAAACTTATGCCAACATCAAACTTAGGGTTATACAAGATGTACATTAGGAAATGAGGGATGCCATGGAGGAGTGGTTGGTCATGGCTCACACTATAATGTGAACCTTAGAAGAGGGGAAGAAGAAGATATTGAACTACTTCAAAGAAGTCAATATATTTATGTTATTCCACCTAGACTACTCAACTAAAAGGAATTTAGAGTCCACCTAGGTCAATTTGATCAGGTTATGAGCGAGAAATTTGCCAAAACAAACTAGGAATATGCCCAAGTAGTGTTGGATCTATCAACATAATCCATGATGAGCATCAACTAACTCTCTAGGGTATAAATGTCAATGGAATCACCCTTCCATGTCTACTGAAGACTAGTGACTTAGGCCAAGGTGATCTTCAGGGAGTCCCCAATGAACCTTACCAAGTTAGACAAGGATTTTGACCTCATGGCATCCATGTTAGAAAATATGGATTCCAAGTCAAAGTAGTTAGGAGATGGAACTTCTTAGATGCATACTCATCTCAATTAAGTGGTCACTCACATATTTATTATAGGTTTTTAGGGATTATCTTGTTTTAAATTTTGAAATACAATTGTAACTATAATGAGTGGCAATCATGGCCTAGGATGGGATCCTCATGTTATTTAGATGTGAGAACCATCCTTATATATTTAAATAATAATTGTATTATATAGATTCAAAAAGAAATTTCTCAGAAGTGCTATAAAATTATAACCAAGATTTCACGTACTTTTCTTCATAATTCTAGACTATAAAATCAACCTAGATTAATTATTGTAAACAACACTTATTTATTTTAATGAATACATTCTCTATTTTGTAAAATAGGGTTTATTTTATGTTTCAATTTTGTTTCATCTTCAAGTTTAAATGATTATCAATGTGAGCTTAAAAGGATTAATACATAGCTAGTTTACTTTTTCCATGGTTATGTTGTGCTTAACTATTATAATCACTATGTGATTTCTTTCATATCCATTTTGCTATTTTTGATAAGTTGTGTGTCAATATATAAATTATGATATGGTGTTTATGTTTATTCTACTATAAACTCCTAATACTCATCATTAGTGATAGCTCATATTGAAGGCATACTCCTAATTGCCTCAGACTCTTCCCACTATATGTTCTTGGAGGTATAACTTTAGTGAAACTCAATCTATAGTGGTATAACTATGGTAGAGTCACTTGGTTCAATGATAAATGCATCAAATTCAGTTTATATCTAGAGGCTTCCCTTTTATACCTTACCATTTCCTCTCTTTTATGTTTGCTCTTTGAAATTGAACAACCCTTTCCTATTGTGTTTAGAAATAATAATTTTAATACTCAAATTTTCATAACAATATTTGACTTATGTGTAAGATTTTATATTAAACTTTTGATGGTGATAGTGTATCTCTTGGAGACTATTCATGCAGACTCTATTTGTAAATTCAAATACCTATAGCCATACTATAGGAAGATCCCATATTGTTCCTAAAACAAAGGACAAAAGCCTATAGTTGTTCCCACCTTCACCTTTTAAGGAATGCCCAATCTCATGAGAATTTCATGAGGAGTAGATTGGATCTAAAAAAAATCCTATATTAATTGCTTCATTGGTCGATGGTCTACTGGTCTTTTTATTCTATTTAACTATCTAAATCATTAGTTGGTGGTTTGTTATCCATCTCTTATGTATCATTCTTCCATATCTTCACTCACAAGTTCTTCTCCTCTTGAATTCTGAATCTTTATCCCATTATGATACCATATGTAGTCACAACAAGGGTTCCCAATGAAGGGATGTCACACCATGTATCCCTCAAAATAATATGCCATATTCTTAAAAGGTATTTCATTAGTTTAATAGAAGTTACATGATATTATTAGACTTGTTTATTTTACATAAGGATTGAAACCTTTTTAATTAAAGTATTGGAGCTCTCACGGATTGCGCGCACACACACGCACACACACACACACACACACACACTATATATATATATATATATATATATATATATATATATATATATATATAAAGGATTGAGGTGTTAATATTTATACTTTCCCTCTACACTTAGGTTTTAGGCCTATTGATATCACTTAACAATCTCTTTATTACATAGCTTGGAATTTTTATAGTCTTAACCCTTAGGAATCTTAATAAGAACACTCCAAACTATTATCAACCTTAAACAACTCACAAAACCAATAATTACTTCCAATAATAATTCTAAGCCTTCAAAAACTATCCATTATCAGTAATGTATTTAGTTATTTTAGCACTTACATTTATAGTTATTGCAACTTGGTCACCTTATTATTTAATAAAGTGAATTGATAGTTGATCCAATTAAACTTGGTGACAATAATATGCCTATGTCAAGAATAACTTTGTCCTAATTAGACCTAGAGCCTCATATTTTTTTATAATAATTAATTTGGATATTCCTCATAGATATTTTCATCTTATGTTTTCAAATTCTTCCTAGCCTTGCAGTTGGTTGATTGACTATTGGTCTTTTCTTACCTTGATATCTATGACCTAACTTGAACTCTAATTCTATCCATCCATGTTATTGGTTCTATCTTCTTTCACATGTTTTTTATTTTACACTATTCATTAATGCTCTATCTTATTTTTTTATTCTACACTCCATCTGCATGAACCTCAGTTTTCTTGCATGTTTTTATAATATCCTTTGGCACTTAGTTCGTATCATTATATGTCCTTAAAAAATTGGTGATGTAGGATAGTTAATTTACTAAGATGATCCTGCATCAATATGCACATTTGTTTGTACATATACATACATAAATACATACATGCATATATATGTACACATTCATATATATGTGTGTGTACACACATATATGTATGTATGTATGTGTTGAATTTTTTATAACAAATTTAGTTAAAGAAGTATATCCCAAATAGAAACACATACACACACACACACAAAAACAATGTCACTTGTGTTGAAATACACATCAAAACTGACATTTAAATTTGTTAAAAATTTTGTAGTTAAGATAATGCTTGTGAGGCTTATTTTTATTCTCATGATATATTACTATTTTATTTCTCTATTGTATTAGATAGGTACTAAATCATGTCATGAACTAACTAGTGGACCCTTTAGACACTAGATTATGACTTAGCATAATTTTGATATCACTTAGACTGATGATAGTTGATGTTGGTTTTGTTCAGATGGTTGTGATGTAGGTACCTTGGATAGACATTATGATATGATATGTCATGGTTGATGTTCGTATTCAATTCATTATATCCTAATATGCATATTGATTACATTGGATTCATTTTATCATATTTTATGAATATGTTTCTTTAGCTTAGTTAATTTATTATATGATATTATTATACCATGTCTCAATGATGTGGATTGACATTGATCAATTTTGTAGCTATTGACTTGCTTCATAGGAAATGCATGGGTCTATGGTTATTAGGACTAAATCTTTCCCTTCTCAGCTATAATTGACTATAATTAATTTATAATTTCATGTCTAAATATTTCTGCCAAGTTATTATTATGATATATATAGTGTTTATATATTATTTATGTCTTGTTTGGTGGATGTAAGCACTAGGTCTTGAGCTAAGCTCTATGGTGGGTTTAGACATTTTGGGTATACCATGGGTGGTTGAGTAGTAAAGATATTATTTTGATAGGTATATCATGTATTATATAGTATTGAGCTAGCTTCATGTATATTATTTTGTGTCATTTATTTTTAGTGTTATTAGTCATACCCTACTGTGAGCATGTGTATTTTGTTATTATTACCAATTGGGTTTATCAAGTTCTATCACCATTAATTCTCTTCTTTTTTCCATTATATTTGTTCAGGTTGTCCTTTTCATGTATTATTGATGCTTACTATTGAGTCATATTAGTAGTTGTATCTAACTAGGTTGGTTTGATTTAATTTTAACTATGTGGGTCCCTTGACCCTAGAAAACATCCCTAGCAACCTCTATTGTGAATGATTAATTACCTTGAGCTTTGGGTCAATATTACGACTTTAGTGGTCAACTATTATTTTAATGATTTTATTAATTACCATTATATTTAATGGAATTGAGGATTAATCTTATGATTTTAATGGTCTATTGACTTTGATCAATTATTTTGTTTAATGACTATTATTATAATTTTCATATTAATTTATCTAGCTTATGAATTTTGTTAATATACTATTTTATCAATTAATATCTATTTAATAAATTTTTAAACATTCTATTTAATTATTATTTTTATATATGGTTATTATTATTCTATTGACTTTATCTATTTTTGGTTGTTCTAAATATTGATTTTTTTATTATTATTATTTAATAATTTTATTACCTTAAAAAGGTTTTTATTGTGCATGGTTAATTTATCATTTTATAATAGTTATTTAATTATTTTATGATTTCTTACTATAACTTATACTATTATTCTATTCATATAATATATATGATATTATTTTATTCTCCTTTTTATGTTTAACATACACCAAAAAACATTGATTATAGGAGAAGGATACAGTATGGATGGCATAGGAGGCAAGACGAGGGAACAAAAAAAGGCATAGTAGGTAAGAGTGGGAGGTGAGGAAAGCATGGATAGAAGGGAAAAGGATGAGGGAAAGGGGAATGAAAAGAGGGGGAGATGCATTGTCATGGGAGATATAGTGGGAAAATAAAATAAAGGTATGGGTGTTTCATTATGTGGCGGATGAAGATGGCATAGGGAAAATGTGTAGGGAAAGGGATGGAAAGATAACACAGAGAGAGGAAGTTAGAAGGAATGCATAGACAATAAGAGAATGGAATAAATAGGTGTATGGGGTATGTAGGAAATGGGTAGTGAGGAGGAATAGAGAGAAGGATAGAGAAAGAAAATGCCATGGAGGTATTATAGGTCATTACTTGTCATGAATTTCCTTAACCTACGCTACCTAGGTAAGTTAATCCTAGATAAACCTATTTATCCTTCCTTGGAGATAAAACCATAATGTGGACATTATTTCATTATGATTATAACTTTCAAAAATTGGATTGATTAGGCAGGAAATTTTTATATGCATTGGTTTGGGTATGTTTCAATATGATTAATACATTAATTTGATTTTAGACTCCATTTTATTCAAAAACCACATAACTTCTAATTAGTGAATCATGGTGTGCTTATTTTGGGCTAAGTTTTGTGTATTGATGAAACCCTACCGCTATGGTAAATGCCTTATATATATAGTAAGGTTAATGTGTTCCATTTTAATGTATCGTCCTAGGTATACAATATTGGTTGATTATGCCCTTTGTGATGGTTTCACCCTCTTAGGGGTTCAATCAAGAAATAAAACTTATAAATTATTTGATTCCTATTAAAAAATCCTTCATACAAGCTTTGGGTTCGTATCATTATATTATGCATGTTTCATTTGGAATGAGTCGATTTGGGTTTCCTATTATGTATGAGAGGTAGGGTATTTATTTGATGTCATGACCTTCCATAATTAAAGTGAAATCAACTTGGGGTATATTTAATTGTTAAGACTGATTACAAATTGTCAACAATTTATTCTATTCTAAATTTGAAAAAAACCAACCCAGCCTTAAATTTTTACAAAAACCAAATTTATTGTGAGATGTATGGGTTGGGGTTATTGTTATTATAGTTCTAGATTGCCTTATTTAAATTACCCATTTAGGACTATTTTTGGTTTATTCCATTTTGATTGAGTGAGGTCATTTTTCCACTTAGTTATGAATTTGTTGAAATAATTAAAAGAATTAACATTGTATGTACCTAGATATGTTTTAGATTATGGTAAAAGCAGGTTTTGAAGGGGCCCCGAAACCCTATACATTATACGAGATATAAAACTTAAGCACACCCAGGATACAAAAAAACTTGGAACCAACAAAAGCTAGACCAGATTAACCAGGAATCTGATAACAACAGACAAGAGCTGGACAAACAAAAACTATTTTATTTTTTTTACACGACCGAAGTTTCATGTCTAGAGGGGGGACCAGAGGCTTAGATTTTCTTCTCTTAACAACTGTCCAACCATCCTCTACCTTAGCCACCTCAGCAACCCAGTCCTCAGAAGGCCAAGATCCATGAAGTCAGTGGGCAATGAGGCCTCAACAAAATCCTTAAGAGAACCAGTCAACAACTGGCTCCTAGGAGAATCCTTCGAAACAGGTGGAGGAACCACCACCTCCTCAGTAACTGGTTCAGAGAGATCACATGATCCAATCATATAAAATTTTGTTATTAAACTATGTACTTCCCTCTTTTTGACTCAATTAATTTATGTGGTTATTGAGAGTTGGTTTCCTGGTGTCATTTGTTTTACACTTGGGTAAGCCTCCTTATGATAAGCATTGGGCCTTAGAAAACTTTCTAGTCTTATGGATTGGATATATATATTAGACCTTAATTTATATTGTAAATCATCCCCTATAAAAAATTAATGTATCTCTTGGGCATTACTCATGCCCATGGTTTTGATGAGTGTTATGGCTTCATGTTTTATACATGGTTTCCTTATCCTTGTTGATGATTTTGTAAGTCTTAACTAGTGGGTCAGTATTATGTGTATAGCTCTTACCTCACCCAAGTACCTAATTGCCAAAACCCTCCAACAATTTGATGGTTGGGGTGGTAAGGGCCATTGATGATTGCGCTCATAGGGCTAATTTTAAAGGGGTGTCCCTCTTGTTGTGTTCATCCTTCTTTATTGTGTACCTAGATTACATATGATATCTTCTTATTATTTGTGCTTGTTGACATATGATGTCAAATATTATATTTTGGTTGATTATATATTTTATAAAGTGGTTCTATCTTTTTACATTATGCATCTTGGTAATATTGTCATGTTGGTATATCGACATTATTGGATATGATGTGGACTTGGAAGCATTCTTGATGATAGTTGCATGGTTATTATACATTTAACCAATTGAAATTAGTATTTTATCACAAATTTATATTAGGCTCTACCGTCCACATGAGTAGTAGTGTATTTAACATGATTTATGTGATGTTCAATTCTTACATGTTGTTTTAGATTAAGGTAAAAGAAGGTTTTGAAGGGACCCCAAAATCCTTTAACAGAGAAAGAAAGATGAAGCAATAATGCCCAATAGGAAGAGCATTCCTAAAACTTACTAAAAATCAACATCAAAATCAGGTTTTATAGGGACCTGAAACCACAGACCAAAACCATAAAAAAGATCACAAGTTTTACAGAGACTTGGAAACTCAAAATAAGTATTAAAACTAAGAACCAAATTTTAGAACCAGTTATAACATCCAGTAGAAGGGACCAGAACAAAAACAATAGCATCAAAGAAGACCCTAGTCTTCTAATTCTAGGATCATCTTCACAGCCTCATTTCCAATCGTTACAGTATCTTGTATGGATATTGCAGCCAAAGTAGCAGCTTCTTGTAGGGCTTTCTTCCTCAAGCTCTGCTTGGTCCTCTTACTTGGCCCCTCCAAAGATTTTATTTCGTCATTAGCTTGTTTTCCAAGGTTATCTATAGCCACACATATGCTTGAAGTAACCTCCTCCATTTTCATTCTACTTTCCTTGATGAGCCTTCCCAGATGATAGTTGTGATGCTCGACAGAGGGACACTAAGCTTTCCTTCATGAATTCGGCCAAATTCAAAGCTGATGTAATTCTCCAAGTTGATTCATGGATGTATAAGGAAATAATGGAGCTGAAGAAGAAAGTACAAATAATGCAACATAACCAAGAAGCTGATAGGATCAAAATTATTAAATGTTGTTATATGCACATGAGTAAGGGATATGCTTGATGGTTTCAAGTAGGTGCAAAATATAAAAATGTTATTATTAGAACAACTAAAACTATAATTTCCTTAACCTTGAGATACATAGAAGTATGATGGTATAGCTTTATGATATTATGTTGGTATGTTATACTATTTAATAGCTGAATCAAATTATTGAACCTATCAGCTGTATGCATGTATCTTAAGACTTATAACATCGATTAAATAATTATAAATAACATATAAAGCCATGTATCTAATTATAATTTGTCTTTACTTGGAAGTCAAGAAAACTATGCTAAAATTGATCAAGTGGTAATTTTTATATTTTTTCAAATTGATAGTTATGCTATAACTAGTTCATATTAGAGATGGTTGCTACACTATTACAAGTTGTGTAAAGGAAATCCTTATTTTACTAGCTTTTATGATATGCTTGGGAAGACACTCCATTATATCCATGAAATATTTTTATATAGTAGTTGATTTTAATAAATTCAAATATGTTATACATATTATATCTTCAACTCGCACCCTTGGGATAAGTTCTTTGGGCTTCCCCTAGTCTAGCTATAAAATGGGATAAAAATTGGGATATGGTATCTCATGATGGGGATGAACCTCCAGAGTATTTTAGTTCCTCTTTGATGCTCACCTAGATTAAAACTAATCCTAGTGTTTCATGTAAAAAGGGTTGTAAGGGGATGATGGATCTTAAGAAATATAATGATGCACGAAATTTATAGGTCGATCATCCTTGCTCAACTTAAAGAACATTAAGGAAATAAGTAGATACTGGGTTCAAAATCCAACTATCTATTGTACATCCATGTGGAGGTTCATCAAATGGTCTAGGTTAAGGGAAATGAAAGAGAGGTCTAAAGTAAAACACTAACTAGTCACTATATCCACATGCAGGCTTCGATAAAGGGATGTAGAATTCTAAATAAGACATGCATAAAAAGATAAACTAGTAACTAGGTGAGATCATAATTTTATGAGGGAGATATTTCTATCACATGCATGAAATAGATATATACACACTATACCAAAAAATTGAAAACAAAATACAGTCTTCTATTGATTCAAGAGTTTACAAATTTCATCTTAGGAAAGTCTAGTCTAACCAAGAGAAAGAACTAAGACAAATATAGGGAGAGACCTAATGATCTATCTAAATAAGTGAGAGATATTTGTTCTTGACCCTAAGGCCTCCATTTATAGTAAAAGAGAGAGGGGGGGGAGTTATAAAGCTTGTTATTATTGATGACCAATGAGCTATCATCTTTTGAGATTTTTTATCATGATTTTGGTCCAATCAAGTCATTATGAATGAGATTTTCATCATTTTCTTAGATAGCCTAAGAATCATTCTAATTTTATCAAGCTACATTAGAAGAGAATATTTTGTCAAAGGCGGTAAGTTATGATCTGGCCAGAAGTGAATTCTCCAACTAATTTGCAAATTCCTAAGATTTGATCCTTTGATCTTCTACTAGTTCCCATTATGAGGGGAATATCTTTAGGTTTTTGAACTACTAGAGACATGTTATATCTATCTTGAACAGTATCATGTTGAGGCATGACTTGAAATAATCTTTTCACACCTACTTTATGCTTTAGTTCTTTTACCAAATTAACTATATAGGAAAACCAATCTAAGAATATTGGTTTTCTTATAGATATAGTGATTTGCTTGATAATTAATCCAATTTGAGTCTGTAGAGATTTGATTTTCTTATTTCTTGATTTGGGATCAAGTTCAAGCTCTTCATTTTCCCAAGTTAAGCTTGTCTTACTTGGTCATCCTTTGTAAAAAATACCCCAACTTTTTTCTTTATCATTAGCTATCAGTAACCTGGTTAGACTCCTTTGACACCTTGACCATCGTATACCATCAAATATTTGGGACCCATCACCTTTAACTCTACTTGTTACTAGATATCAAGATTTTCCAAACTTTTGACCTTATCTAAGCTCCTATGGTCTTGACACTTGTAATCCACACACTTTTCCTTACATCTCTTCTAAGGTTTTTTTAACCCTAATGCCTAGTTCTGAGGTCTTAAACTTGACATTTGTGTGAATTCCATTTTACATCTATGAGAATGTTTCTGATGTCCTATAGTCTATTAAATTTAAAATCATATGGATTTTGCCTCAACATAAAGTTGATGCTTGCATGGACATCTTTCATATTTTGTCTAACTTTGTAGACTCATAACTTGAAGCATAAAACTTGTAAAGGCACCAAAATTTTAGGGGATGGTTTTAATTATACAAATATAAAACCCATTTGATCCATTAGCCTGAAAGGCTTCTCATATGATTGATTTTCCTTGATTTTTCCATATAAGTGAAAACCAATTTTATTGAAAAATTATTTATCCTCTCTTACTACTGGGACCAAATGCTTAGATAAAATCTAGATGGAGTGAGTAATGTCGATGAGTTTCACATGCTCCCTAGTTTCTCAAATGGTTTATGTTACAGTTTTGAATGTTTGTGAACTCCATGACCCCTTCATTCTACCCACACCATCTAGAGCCTATCCAAAAAAATTAAATTGAATTCTTAATCATGAACTTTGCATCAGGTGGTTTAGAAAGTTAGAAAAGCTTGGTATGTGGGCCAAATATGGCCAACATTTTTGGTGACTTATAGAGAAGCATGTTTGCTATCCTTTAAGAACCTAGTCCATTTGTTAGTCTGATCCATTAGGCATGGGGTCACCTCTCTAAGCTAATCTAGAACCTATTTTGAAATAAAAGAATAAAAGGAATAAAAATAAATAAACTAACCTACTAAATAGATGTGCACTAAGGCACCTAGAGAAAAACAAGAAATCTAACATAACCTACACTAACCAAGTAAAATGAAACTATAAAAAACCATTAACCAGTTATATAAAGTAGATGCCTTTTCTCAATAACACATGATTTTTTACATGCTTGAGGGATACCAAAAAAACATGGAAAATTACTATATTTTCAACAAATTGATGGTATGATTCTCCTAAGAAAATAATAAAAATGAACTCGCCCTTCTAGTTTGAGTTCTTAGATGTGCAAGTCTCATGGAGTGAACAAGAAAGCTGATTTTATTCTTGTTGAAGCTTGAATTTGCACTTTAAATTGAGCATAACCTATGATGGCTTATCATTGGCATCTTCCAACCAAGCTAGGTACTTGATGAGGCATCTTATTATCAATATAAACATTGAACAATCAAATTTTCCCTCACTTTTCTACTTTGTTGTTTCATCATCATGCTTCCCTGGCAAAATCAGATCATGGTCTTCTTGAAGGTCATACCTATATGGGAATTTATGCTTGTTCCCAAAGTCTTCATTCTTGTAAGGTGATGGTCCTTCCATTTTTATCTCTTGAGTGCTCAACATATATTCCTCATCAAATTCACTCAAAATTATGTCCTAAGGATTTTATTCATCAAGATCCATCTTGTTAATGTCAAAACCATGATAAGAAGGTTCGTCTAAAGATAATTCTCCCTCTCTAAATAAAATGAGTCACCTATTATGATTTCCTCATCATAGACACTTGAATTATCTTCTTCAAGTTTACCTATGATTGCAATCTTCTCCTCCATATTTTGTATAATAGGCTTCTAGACCTAAAGGGAGATGGTGGGAGGGTGAAAAAGTTCTCCTTGCTAATAGCTTATGAGGGTATCCTTCTAGTTTGGGGTTTTTAAGGATGTTTTGGGTGGCCCTTGAAGGAAGGAAATAGAGCATATAAACTTTTGAAAACCAATCTCACTGAGTTGGGCTATATTTTCTTGATATATTCCTTACATGATTAACTCTTCTTCTATTAGAACTAGCTTGTTTCTTGGTGAAAATGAGACTTGACCAGGTGGACTAGGGGGTTATTTCAAGATCTTTAGGAGTTGGGATTTAGGTTAAACATAAGACTAATTTAAATGGGCCTATAGTATTTTAAAGGATACTAATATACTACCTACATCTTAAATCAAACTCCTTATTATCGCCACATCTTTACTTAAACATTCTATCTATTATTCACTTTTAAGGGTGGGCCACCTGTATTCAATCAAATTGAAATTACTCCTTTGATTTTATAGAATAGGGTGAGGGATTAATAGATAAAACTATAAACCTATACCAATATCTCTTATCAATCCCATATAGGCTAATAATGCTTCCTTGACTTCTGACAAGGATGTAATATGGTAAATCTAGTCTTGATAAGGGGTAAGAAGGGGGTGGAGGTCATTATATGTTTCATAGGCCTTCTGATGGCCACTTAGAGGGAACTTATAAACATTATACATCTAATAAGAAGGATATTTAGGCATATAATAAGCATACTAATCAAAATATGGTTTATTTTATGTACCAGATAATGAGGATTAGGCCCTTAGATTACTCAAACAAGATGATAGATGTTTAGAGTCACCAATGGTGTTTATAGAATGCATCCCAAAGTTTGGTATGCATAAAAACAACACCAAAATAAATTTATTCTACTTTAGTCTTTTTTCCCACTAGGTGTGCCAAAATCTATTATATCTTCAACTCATACCCTTGGGAGAAGTTCTTTCGGCTTCCCCTAGTCAAGCTATAAAATGGGAAAAACAACAAGCTATGGGTATCCCATAATGGGTCTGAACCTCCAAAGTAGGTAATTTCCTCTTTGATGCTCACCTAAACTAAAATTAAGCCTAGAACTTCAAGGAAAAGGGGTTTGAAGGGAATGAGGGATACTAAAAAATCTAATAGGTGATGTACCAAATTTATAGCTCGATCCTCCCTGCTCGACTCAAAGAACATTAAGGAAATAAGTAAAGACTAGGTTAAGAATCCAATTATCTATTGTACATCCATGTGAATGTTCATAAAATGGATTGGACCAAGGAAAATTAAAGAGAGGTCTAAAGTAAGACACTAACCAGTCACAGTATCCACATGCAGGCTTTGATCAAGGGACGCAGAACTCTAAATAGGACATGTATAAATAGATAAACTAGTAACTAGGTGAGATCATAAATAAATGAGGGAGATATTTATACCACATGTACAAACTAGATATATACACATTATACTAGAAAATTGAAATGAAAACATAGTATTTTATTAATTCAATAGGTTATAAATTCCATCCGGGTAGAGTCTAGTCTAACAAAGAGAAGGAACTGAGAAGAATATAGAGAGAGACCTAATTATCTATCTAAAGAAGTGAGAGATATTTGTTCTTAACCCCAAGGCCTCCATTTATAGAAAGAGAGAGAGGGAGGGGTAGTTAGAAAGCTTTTTGTTCTTGATGACCAATGAGCTATCACCTTTCGATATGTTTTATCATGATTTTGGTCCAATCAAGTAATTATGAATGATATTTTCATTATTTTCTTAGATTGCCTATGAATCATTCAAATTTTAGAAATTTACACTAGAAGACAAGATTTTTCCAAAGGTGGCAAGTTATGATCTAGCGAAAAGTAAATTCTCCAACTACTTTCCAAATTCCCAAACTCTGATCCTTTGATCTTCTACTAGAAATAATTATGTGGGGAAGAATTTTAGGTTTTTGAACTATCAAAAACATTTCATGTATGTCTTGAATGGTGGCATGTTGAAGCATGACTTGAAATAATATTTTCACACCTACTTTATACTTTGGATCTTGAACCAGATTAACTATAGAGGAAAACCAAACTAAGAATATTGGTTTTCTTATAGATATAATACTTTACCCAATAATATGTCCAATCTAAGTTTGTAGAGCTCTACTTTTCTTCTTTCTTAGGTTGGGCTTGAGTTCAGGCTCTTCAACTTTCCAAGTTGGGATTATCATTCTTGGTCATCGTTTGATAAAAACAATCCATCTAGTTCCTTTGACATTAGTTATTGATGACTTGGTTAGACTCCTTTGAAAACTCAACCATCATACACCATTGGATCCTTAGGACCCATTACCTCAATCTTTGCTTCTTATTGTTTATCAATATTCATTGGCCTTTTGACTTGATCCAATCTTTCATGGTCTTGACACTTGTCCACTGCATGCTTTTCCTTAGATCTCCACCAAGGATTTCTTAACCCAAATGGTTAGTTCTTAGAGCTTAAACTCAACGTTCATGAAAATGTCTTTTGACATTAATGAGAACATTTTTGACATCCCATAGTCCATCAAATTGAAACTCATATGGATATTTCTTGAGCATAAAGTTGATGCTTGTGAATACATCTTTCATATTTTGGCTGACTTTACAAACTCGTAACTTGAAGTGCAAAACTCGTGAAGGCACCAAACTTTCATAGAATAGTTTTAATGCTATAAGGAGCAAACCCATTTTATTACCTAGATTGAAAGGATTACCATATGATTTATTTTCCTTAATTTTTCTATACACATGAAAAACAACAATACTAAAATAGTTATTTATCTTCTCCTACTACTGGGACCAGATGTTTGGATAAAATTTGGATGGAGTGAGTAGAGCAGATGAGTTCCACATTATCCCCAATTTTTAATACAATTAATTTTGTAATTTTAAGGTTTGTGAGCTCCATGACTCCTTCACTCTACCCACACCATCTAGAGCCTCTCTAGATAATTTGAATTAAATGCTCAATCAGGATATCTAGATTAGGTGGTTTAGTAAGGGAGTATAACTTGGTATGTGGGCCAAATATGGCCAACAATACTTGTGAATAGGAACCTATATGAAGTGGGAATAATTTATAGTAGTTCTTGATGATTTATCTTAATTATAATGTGTAAGGTTTCCATGAAGAATTAGTGATGATCAATTATATGGCTTAGAAGTAATATATTAATGTTAAATGCCTTTGAACAATAAATATGATTCAATATTGTACATATTTATTGTGGAAATAGTTATGACCTCCCATGGTGTGATTAATGGGAAAAAATATTGAGTATTATATTGTTAAATAAATGTGGATGATTAATGTCTTATTGGTTCAACTAATATTAATGTAAACCTTATGTCCATTGAAAGAACAATCAATTATTAGTTATTCAATATTAGTCCACTTCACCAAATAATAAATAGTAATTGGACTTAAATGAATTTGTGAAATCTTTTGTATTATGCTTATTATGCCATTTAGTTGAATTGGTTGTATTATCATTTAAGTGGATTCATTCCATTGCTTAAACAATGAAGTAAGACAAATGTTGACCCTTGTATGTGATCCCACCTTATGATTTATGGATTTTAGCACTAATAGTGTAATAGAGGTATAAAAATATGACCTATTTACTTAAATTTTGGTAATTAAGAGGTTTATAATGTAACTCTTGATTTTAGAATTTGGATATATGGTCATTCACTATTTTGTGAGAATAAATAGTCATTGGTTGCACTAGATATGGGTGTGCTTAAAGATAAATCTTATCTTTGATAGAATTTTCCTATTATACCTTATATGTGTTCATTAAAGTAACAAATAATTCCAAAATTTGGATAAGTATTTAATAAGCTATGGAAACCTTAATGATTTCACTTGGTTATATGATTAAATATCCACTTTGGCAATGAGTTAATAATATATAATCTTCCTTAATGAACACCAAAGCTAATGCCTAAGACTATTTATGTAATGAGATTTTTGTTGGTCTTACACATGCAAATTAGATGGAATGGATGCCTATGTTTCTAAAATAACAAGACATGACAAATCATGGAGAAGTAAGCAAGATTTAGGCATAAACCCCTATGGTTGTCTTATAGGATGATTATTCCTATATTATGAGGAATAATTGTTTCCTAATGCCAATTTTATGATTTCTCATTAGTATTCTCACATGTGTGATGTCATCCACCTTGAGTTTAGTATATTGTATACCATATAGTTTAAATAAGATAATCTTTCTTCATGGAATTACATCTTATATGTAACCTTGAATAATTAAGGGATGAAGGCTTAATGTTCCTAAAGGACCCTGGATCATGGTATGGTGATAAATGGGGGTAGGACATAAATTAATCCTCACTTGGATGATTTACCAAAAGTTTTTGAGACTATTATCCTTATGCCATGTTGGCTCCATCAAGGAATTAGAAGCCTTCACTTGTTCTCATGATGTGATATGACTTGCCTAAGCATGATTGTGAGATGGAAATTTATGCTCTATACTTTGGGTCCCTTGCTTAAGTATGGAACTCTTATCTATCTTCATTTATTATCTATAAATTGGATAACCATACTTACTAAGATCTATTTAATATAATTATGACATTGGTTGTGGGTTGTTGGTACCTCCTATAGTGTTATGAATGAGATGCATTGCACTACATTTAACGTATGCAATAAGATATTTTGATGTTCTATTTTGTAATTTTATAGATAAATTAACAAAAAATTAGGTTTGTTTCATTTAGTATCATAACCTATGCTATAGAGGTTTTGGATGAGCTGGACACATTACACTATTTTTGTTTGGTATGTGCTTTAAAATATGGTTGAGATTTTGGGTAGTTATGCATACACTTTCATAGGATTGTGATTACATGATTTACTTGAGTGACTATGAATTCACATATTATAAATGTACATATCCTTTTGGAGACCTATTTTACTAGAATGTATGCATATGCCTTATGATGGATGAATTGCACCTATATGTCTATGTTGTCTTGATAAGAATAAATTGGAACCTTGTACTTTAACATGCATATTGAACCATGGTTGGATTTATATGCTTGGTATAGACTAATGTATGTCTTAAAATATTGAGAAGGATACATTGTGACCCTTATTAAGTCACTTAGCCACTTGGATGAAATAAATAGTACTTTAGTTAGTGTTTTGCTTATGCAAGCCTAAAGTACTGGAAATTCCTATATTGTGGAATGTGTGTGGATCTATATGTAGAAATTGGTAAATTTACAAAGGAAATATTGTGATACTTACCCATGTATTTTTTTGGGTCAACCCTTCCCTCATTGATTGTTTTAGGGCAAGCATCACTAGTCAATTGCTGACTTGTATGGGCAAGTCAATGGAAAACTTGTGATCAACACTTCGCCTTAGAAGTGAGGAATTGATATTTGGTATCTATTATTGAATTTATGGGTGAGTCATAAATAGATGCTTAAAACATCTTGACATTGGGAAGACTAAGGGTTGAGCTCAAACCTATAGAACTACATAGGGTGAGGGTGTTATATTTACTTGGGTAAATCAGTGAGGCTTGGGATATCCACTTAGAGGGAGCATCTTGAGTTGTATTAAGATATTGATCTTATTTATGTTTTGGTCTCTTGAGTTAGATAAAAGATAATTTGGATTTGTAATTATAAGGGTTGAAAATAAATGTGTAAATGATGTTTATTTATCACTTGGCATTTATGATTTTGTTTTGATCATAGACATGTTTACATCAAGGATGGTTATTTGATCATGTATATGATCACATCTATGATGGATATTTGATCATGGATGTATTGGTTCCATGAGGATATCATGTTGACCATGGATATGCTATATCCATGGGGATATTTATCTGAGTATAGCTGATTTATGCATCCATGAGGATGCTTCATCAAAACCTTGGATATGTTTTGATATATATGGGATGTTTATTATGATAAAGATATGTCTTACATCTATGAAGATGTGTTTTGTGAGTTTAATTCAACTTTTTGATTATGGAAAATCATTATATCCATGATAGTGCTATAACAGTCACCTTGTGTCTTGGCTAAGCCCACCTTTTCCCAAAAAATGATGTTACATCAAGTAAGCATTACTATTCATCCTTTAACTTGTTGGATTAAGTCAACTAGAAGAATAGGTGATGTAATTTTATTATTGGAATAATGAAATAATGCCTTAGTGGCCATTGATAGATTACATGGGCAAGCTATCCAATGATGCCAAGGTATAATATCTTGAGATGTCCAAGGGTACATCTTGAGCTTGGGGTCTAGCGAGTGAGTGTGACTAAATTGCTTGGGAAAGTTAGAGATTTTACAAGATCTCTTATTGTTATTATTTAGCATGAGCCATCTATCCATGACATATAAAGTATTGGTAAATTTTTCTAAACTCATGGAGATAGATTTTATGGATTTATTGGAACACAACCTTCCTTGATAGAAGGTGATCAAGATTTGAGATCCCTATGACTGAATATGTATATTTTATGATGATTACTTGCTGTCATTTAGATGACATCTAGACATCAAGTGACCTGATGTGAGTTATGGACCCTTGTGCTTCACCACCATATGTGTTATTCATCATGATGTGAAAGTACCTTAGCATAGTCATTTGAAAACTTGACTAATGTATGCATGGTCTCTTTCATGTGATTCCTCCTTGTATGTAAAAATGTTGTGTTATAAAATTAGTACCTTTCATTGATGTTGTTAAATCATGTAAAATTATGTCATTATTTTGGATCAAAATTTGCATTGTGTTATTTTAGAGCTGTTTATCTTTATCGTCAGACTCACTCGAGATAGTTAGTAGTTCACTAACACCTTCTAGTAGTCCTAATTTTGGCCTCTTCCTTTCTTGGGCCCCAATTTCAAACTCTACCTAAGTATTGGCCTCTATCCTCTTCTTTCATGTGGTATCCTAACACTCCTGAATCTAAGAGGCTCTCATTTCACTCTGGTAGAGTACCAACTCAACACATAGAAGCCACACACACTTCAAATCCATTTAACTTTAGGTTAATCCTCCAAGTAGCACTATTGGCTAGTGGGTAAATAAATGGGGTCCATCAAGCCATTTAATTGGTGAACATAGTTCCAACACAAAATGCCCTCATGCTTAATTTTGTAAAGAAATGCCTAGCTTCCCCTAAGAGAAGCATCTAATTTACATATGGTGCCCCAATACTCAGTATTGCTAAAGAAGTGCCTCTTTCCTTAAAAGAAGCACCATCTCAACACATGTTTTCCCTACACTTATTTAGAAATAGTTTTAGTCTATCAAAATTTGAAATAACACCATTTGTTAGAGAAGATGAAAGGAGACCCACCAATTGGTTGCAACAAGAAAGAGATGATCCTTTCCACATGGCACCACTATACTTTTCAAAGGTAAAGGTTCTCTTTTTAAATCAAGGAATTACACCATTAGATAAGGAAAGTACATCCCCATCCCTAGTGGCATAGCAGAAATAGTTTTGTAGATATACACACGGCATCACAACACCCTCTTAAGCATCATCGCCTTAATAAGGAAAAGTGGTCACATAATATCCGAGATCGAGAGGCTAACTAGACTCATGAGCCTGAGTCCCTCATTCAATTGTAATGACATCATCATAGACATGAGTGCTAAGATTTACAAGTGTCATTCTCATGAGAGGCCATCTCAACTATATATTCTAGGATTTCTCCTTTTGGGAAGGGTTGGTTACCATTTTGCTTGTATTAGTTTTTTTTATACCATCATTTTTAATAGAATAGAAATAATAGTAGTTAGAATTTTCTCATTCTTCAACCTTAATAGGTGCCCCTCACAGGTGTGACTAAACCTTTTTTATGTGCCCTCAAGGCTTTCTATATTCATTTATCCATATAACAATGAAGAGGATGTGATATTCTATGTCAATTTTCATGGGAAACTATCTCTATTTGTTATCTCTTTTCTTCTACTTCTATAGTATTGATATTTGCTTCATTATAGATCTTAATTCATGCTTTATGTTTTTTATGGTCTATAGTGTTTAAGTGTTTGATCTATTTTATGCAATTATAGTCTAAGTGATTTTAATCTCTTGGTGCATCACCTTAGTTATTTTTATTTGTATTTGTATTTTTATTTATTTATCCCCTTTTCACCCCCAAATTCAAATGAGGAGCTAACTTCTAAGATCTTAGAGGTTTCTTTAGATACTGTATTTAGTCACACACTTGTAAAACTTCCCATAGGAGGTTGTTTAACCTAGAGTAAGAGTTTTAAACATCAAAAAATTTCATTTTTTATCACACCTGGTGGGACCAGATCTAAGAGTATAATTAACTAGGAGCCCAAGTTTATGAACCAAAAGACTGCAAGGTTTAACACTACTTATCAACAATAAATCACTATTTAAGGCCCATCGAGGAACTTCATATCATGGGATAGCGGTAGTCAACTTATCCCTCTAACACCCCCAACTACTTGGGACCCCATCCCTATGAATGCCTTGAAGGCACTCCCTAAGTTCTTAGGAGAAGATTTCAAGACAAAAACAAAACATCTCTAAGATGTTGCAAACATGTGCACTATGCACTACATCAATGTGAAGAATGTAGCCTTAAGGATACTAGTGGCATCTTTCGAAGGATAGGTTCTTCATTGGTATCAATCTTTTATATCCAACTCCATCAACACTTGGGATGACCTAGGAGACAAATTATTTGAGTGATCCAATGATAAAATAGATCAGTTGTCCCTCCTACAACAAATAATAACCATCAAGAGAGGCATACAAGAAGCCATTGTCAAATTCAACACTAACTTTGAAAATACCTAAAAAGGGATCCCAATAATAGCCTAATAATTCATAGGCATGGTTATTATGTTCTATGTCAAGGCCTTCAATTCAGAAATTATGGTTATGATTCAATAGCTTAGAGTCTAGAAACTACCAAATGCTTATGATCTAACAGTAAGGGCCAAATTTTTTTGATAGATGTAGGAAAGATACCTTCATGTCTATTGATGTTGATGTTCATAGAGATATCAATGCCATCATCAAAAAAATCCTTGAGTACTTTAGGTGTTTCTATGCAAAATTGCTTTCTACATTCAAATAAGAAATAAGAAACTGAAATAAAAGGTTAAGGCTAGAAGTACCTGATAAAGTTGAGCGCACCGAAATCAGACGTTGGAAGATTCTCCTCTTTGGCTGTGGAGGAATGACACCTACGAAAAAGAGACTAAAACACGGAAAGATGTTAGTCAAAGATATGGTGGGTTGTCATGCGAACGCCCGATCCCGGAAGTACGAAGACTCCCTAAAAGGATATCAACCCACTGATAAAAAGCGTAATGTTGGATGAAAGTAGATAATAAAAGATGAAATGATAGAAATAAATGATAGAAAATAAAATGCGTACCTGATATGCAGCACTGTTCTGCATAGTCACTGGTGTCGGTCTTTGTGGTGCCGGCATCGGTCTGGGAAGGTGCCGACGTCGGTTGAAGTACCGTCATCGGTTGGGGCAGTGACCGGTATCGGTCAGGGCAGGTCCTGAAAAAGTCTGAACAGGTTCGGGATAGGGTCTGGGAGAGTCAGGACAGGGTCTGGGCAAGGTCTGAGAGAGTCAGGACAGGGATAGGGATGTAAACGAGGGATGCTGGGTCTGAACAGAGTCAGGATAACAGAACTGATAAATAATAACTAAGGAAGAAATAAAATAAATAGAATAAATACTTACCTGCCAGAAGACACGATAAAAGCCATAGTTGGAGTTGTCTATGCAGTGCTAGATTGAGTGCAGGTTGGTTGATGCCGAGAGTGTTGATGTCAGAGTTCGCAGGTTGATGATTGCTCAGGGTTCGATTGATTAGCCTTTCGAATAGCGTTCAGGATAGCATTTGGGGGTCTGGTTTCGAATGGTTGGCGGAGGTTGATGAAGGTGGGGGACGGTTCGTCAACCATTTTGGGAAACCGAATGATAACTGATAACGGATAACGGCAAGGTGACCGACGTCGGTAGGATTGCCGACGTCGGCCGATAAGTGACCGATGTCGGCGACATCGGCTGGGTAAAGACCGTCGTCGGCAGATGCACAATGGGGATAGAGTCTAGCTTTAGCTCTGTGCTCATTGTTACATGTTGCCAGGGTCAAGGTTGGTGGAACAAGTGATCGACAAGGGTTAAATAGGCGAAGAAGAATAAGATGGGGAGTGACCAGGGGAGTCGACATGATTTCAGTGTCTACATTTGCCCCTTTTTGTCTTGTTGGTTGTTCTAGATGAACTGCAAGACAAAAATAGGAGTGAGTGCCCCAGGTGAGGGATAAGGTTGATTTCATCTTGTTGGTTGTTCGAATGAACTGCAAGACAAAAATAGGAAGCAGAAAGGTTGCCCTGAGTAAGGATAAGGTATTCCCCCTCAAAGCAAGAGTCGAGGGAAGGGAACCGAGAATCAGGTGCTGATTTGTCAAGGAGTGGATGAAAAAGGAGTGAGGGTGAATGCTGTAAAAGTCGTGATTGCGCGCATACCACTGCACGAGATAGTCAGGCCAAAGTGTCACAGGTCAGGGGTCGAGGAGTGCCAAAATCGAAGTAACCGGGCCCCAGCATTTAGTCATCTACTGATTGGGTCACTCAATCTAAGCTAAAGCTCCAAATGGGTCATCGTGTTCCAGGTATCCCAGGCTCAGGAAGTGCTCCTAGAAACACGAAAAAGCCACAAGTAGTGCGGATCAACCGGTTTGTGATCCTATACTTGTGAGGGTTCAAAAAGGTCTGCGCACAATGTTGCTAACCAGTCATGAGGTAGCATACATGCAAAAACAACCAAGGCAACAACGTCTTGGAAGTAGTCGAGGTCAGCGGAGATAGGCATGATCTCCAATGGTTGGTGGTCGAGGGGAGGAATGGATGAAAGGATGTGGCCGAGCTAACCCCAGAAGACCCCATGTCAACTGAGTGTTACCTACATAGCCCTGGTGATAGGGCCTCAGGCCAATGTAGTTCTCCCTAGAAGGGAGGGAGGGTCAAAGGGATAAAATGGGTCATGGTCAAGGACAAGATTATGGTTAAAAGAAGGAAAGAAGGTTTGTCCATCAGAGAGATGAACAAATGAGAATGGTCGAGCTAACCTCAGAAGACCCCATGTCAACTGAGTGCTACCTACATAGCCCTGGTGATAGGGCCTCAGGCCAATGTAGTTTAGACCAAGCGTCTGAGTGGTAGACATGTGGTTAAAATGGTTGATAGATTGGTCGATGATTGGATGAAATGATGAGGAAAAAAAGATGTTGCAGCCTTTTCCAAATGGTGTATTCTACAACATTGGTTGACGGGTTTTTCATCCCTAGCAATATTCCATATTCGTGATGGATGTATGCTAAAAATGAAGGTGTCCATAGAAACTAGGGTGAATAGGCTAGGTCAGGTTGATGGTTTGAAAAGAGAGTTGAGTTGAGTCGATTGACAAGTGATGAAGGTGAATGTGACCAAAGTGTAGAAGAAGTGAAAAGCATATTGCTCTTTCATTGACAAGGACCAAAAAGATAGCATAAATAGGGGTTATGAGAACCAAGAGCCCCATTCATGCGTGACGTTGTTGACCGTGGTTATGTTAGAGTGGTAATCGAATCACTTCAACATTAAAGTGAGCTCGAAGTCCCTTGAGCGGGTGATAGGAGGAGGAAGAAGGGTAACCCGTTTTAAGAGCAAAGATAACGATGCCCCTTTTTATAGGAGACCCTGAGACAACTATAAGTCAAGTCCATGACTTATTCAATTTTTTTTTTTTTTTTTTTTTTTTTTTTGGCGCAGACTGATCAATGCGGGAAGCCTGCATAGAGATGTCATTTGTTTGGTGGTCAGGTTGTGAAGCTGATAAATGCGAGAAGCTTCTAAAATTGTGATGTTTATTGCCAGATTAGTCATAACCATCCTTCGAGGGAGTGGTCTAGATTTTTGTTTAATATAAAGGCTTTTGAATAGCTATCCTTCAAGGGAGCAGTCTATTTATTACAGCAATGATAGTACAGCTATCCTTCGAGGGAGCAGTCTGCTTTTTGATTTTGATATAGATATAGTGACCATGGATATTGTGACATCTTGATTTGTTTTGATAGAAATGTGAGTCATGGACAAGATTATAGAAGGTCAAGGGCTCCCTTTTATGAGGACAAAGCATCCATACAGCATAAAAGGGGTTATAGGAATTGTTAAGAGGAATAGGGTTGAAAGGAGGTAGGATTAAGAGGACTGGGATTGCTCAAGGGACGAGCTCAAGTTAAGTGTCAAATGGATGAGTACTCAATTAGCAGTAGAACGGTCGCAGATGCAACGCATTAAGAGGCTCAGGTTCTGGGCGTCCATCAAGAGAAGACAGACGATAAGTCCCTGATCCATACTTGTGCATGATAATAAAAGGTCTGAGCCAATTAGGAGCAAACTTGCCTCATTTACTTCGCTCCATGTTGGTCACGTGTTGATTCTCTTTGAGGACGAGGTCTCCGATGTTGAAATCTCGTTCTTGCAGATTTTTGTCATAGGTGTGTTTGATGCGACGTTGATAGACATGGAGATGATTAAGGGCAGCAAGACGGCGTTCATCAAGTAACTCAAGTTGAGCTAAGCAATCTTGATGAAAGTCATCATTGGAAAGGATATCATGTAGAGAAATGCGGAGAGACAGGATCTGTACTTCGAGAGGTAAGACAGCCTCTTTTCCGTACATGAGAGAAAAAGGAGTAGCACCCATAGAGGTTCGAATGCTAGTGCGGTAAGCCCACAAAGCGAAGGGAATGTGAATGTGCCAATCCCTACCGGTGTCACTGACCACTTTCATGAGAATTTTGGTGAGAATTTTGTTGGAAGCCTCAGCCTGCCCATTTGCTTGTGGGTAGTAAGGCGAAGAGAAACTAAGTTTGATGCCGAAGGAGTCACATAGCTTTTGGACAGTTTTGTTTTTAAAGGACTTGCCATTATCGGTGATGATTTTATGAGGGACACCAAAACGACAGATGATGTGGGTGTTGATGAAGTCGATGATCTTGTCGGCTTTTGTGGAAATGAGAGGAATGGCTTCCACCCACTTGGTGAAATATTCAGTGGCTGTGATGATGGATTGATGACGAAGAGACGAATGAGGATTAATCTCACCGATGAGATCTAAACCCCATTGAGAAAAAGGCCAGAAATCTTGAGCAATTTGTAAGGCGTGACTGGGGAGATGAAGCAAGTTAGAGTGCTGCTGACACTTGATGCAACGCCGAACATAGTCGCTATAGTCTTGATGAAGGGTAGGCCAATAATAGCCCAAATGAAGGATGCGCTTGGTAACCGAATTCCCACTGAAATGTCTGCCACAAATCCAGTCGTGGACTTGTTGAATGGCTTGAGATGCTTCAGTGGAGGTGAGATAGCGAAGAAGGAGGCTGTTGAAGCCTCGCTTATAGAAAAGACCCCCTAGCATGGTATAGCAAGCAGTACGCTTGATAAAAGCTCATCGTACATTACTAGAGAGGTTGGGAGGAATGACAGAGAAAGATAAGAAGTCTACAAGTTGCTTATACCAAGCATCTTGTGGGCTAGGGTCTATAGTGTTGACATGATGAATGTGAGGAGAGATATATGAAGGAAACGGCACACGACACACCGTGACAAAAAGTCTGGATGCAGATGAGGAAGATGGGATATGGGAAGCGAGAGAAGCCATGGTGTCAGCAAACTTATTCATGGATTGAGGAATAGTCTGCAGGAGGAAATGATCGAAAGATGCAAGGAGAATGTCAGCACGATTTTTGTACCTTTGCAAAATGTCATTTTTACAGAGGTATGAACCGTTGACCTGATTGACGACGAGCTGTGAGTCGCCGAAGATGTTGATGGACTTGATGCTGAGAGAGAGGGCAGTCTGAAGTCCCAAAATTAAGGCCTCGTATTCAGCCATATTATTGGTACAATCAAAGTCGAGTTTAAAAGACAGAGGCATGGGCTCTCCTTCGAATGGAATGAGAATAACCCTAGCACCCCCACCTAGTTGACATTTGGAACCGTCAAAGAACATAGTCATCTGATAGGTGGTGTCATCGAAGGAAAGTGCAGTGATAGACTCATCAGGGAATTCACACTGCGAAGGTTGATTGTCAGGAAGAGGGGCATCTGCTAGTTGATCAGCGATGGTTTGCCCCTTGATAGATTTCTGCTGGATGAATTCGAGATCAAACTCAGCAAGCAGCATGAGCCACCGAGCCATACGTTGATTTTGATATGGCTTGGAGTGCATATACTTGAGAGGGTCGGTGTGGGTGATGACAAAGGTTTTGTGACTGAGAAGATAATGGTGAAGCTTAGTAGCAGCAAAGACTAATGCCAAACAGAGTTTCTCGATATGGGTATACCAAGTTTCATAGTCGACCAGTGTTCGGCTGATGTAATAGACGGCTTGCTCACGGTGATGCTCGTCTCAGTGCATGATCATGGCACCTAACGAATGGTGAGTGGCTGAGATATAAAGGTAGAAGGGTTGGTCATCTTTAGGTGGAATGAGAACTAGTGGAGAGACCAGATAGCATTTTAAGGCTTTAAAAGCCTCTTGACAGTCCTTATCCCATGTAAAAATGACGTCCTTCTTAAGGAGATGATGAAAAGGTTGACAGCGGTCTGAAAGCTGCGAGATGAAGCGATTAATGGACTGGAGCTTGCCTTGCAAACTGCGAAGCTGCTTGAGATTAGTCGGGGGAGGCATTTCGAGGATAGCGCAAATCTTGGCGGGATCTATTTCGATGCCACGGAAGGAAATGATGAAGCCGAGAAGCTTGCCAGAGAGGACCCCAAAAACACATTTCTTGGGGTTTAGACGAACATGGTACTGAAGAAGATGAGAAAAGATGATTCTGAGAATGGTTAGATGGTCACGGTGAAATTTGGATTTGCCGAGAAGGTCATCCACATAGTCCTCCATGATTTTGTGGAGGAGATCATGGAAAATGTAGGTCATGGCACGCTGATAAGTGGCACCTGCGTTCTTCAAGCCGAAAGGCATGACTCGATAGCAAAAAGTCCCCCATGGGGTGATGAAAGTAGTCTTGTGCTGATCTTCCGGGGCGATCAGGATTTGATTGTATCCTGAAAACCCATCCATAAGAGATAACATCTCATGGCCGGCCGTAAGATCAACAAGCTGGTCAATGTTAGGAAGAGGAAAGTCATCTTTGGGATAGGCTAGGTTGAGGTCGCGATAGTCTATGCAGATCCGAATCCCCCCAGTTGCCTTGGTGGCTGGGATGATGTTAGAGACCCACTGTGGATAGTCGATGGGCTGGATGAAGGAGACAGAAAGGAGGCGCTGAAGCTCCTCTTTAACAAGGAGGGCAACGTGAGGATGCATCTTTCAAAGCTTTTGCCTGACAAGCTTAGCCTCTAGTTTGGTGACAATGTTATGGGTAACGATGGTGGGGTCGATGCCAGGCATATCACTGTAAGTCTAGGCAAAGGCCTTGCTATTATCGGAGAGGAAATGGGTATAGTCAAGCTGCTCCTGAGCGTCTAAAGATTGGCCAATCTTTAATACATGAGGAACATCAGAAGAAGGAAGGTTGATGTCAATGGTTGATTCATTTAACATAACATGGGTCTCAGAAGGGAGGGAGCGCTGGATAAAAGAATCGTCAGCGCCCATGTAAGAAAGAATGGTGTCATCGTCAATGCAATGAACAGTGTGGATGGTTGCCGACTCATCTTCGATCATGGTGGGAAGAATGAGAGGGAGAGACTTGGATACCCCATTGAGCTGATAAGTCAAGGGGTCCAGGCGGATGGTGTTTATGGAAAAAAACTAGGAGGAATGGAAACCACTGACTCCATAGGTGAAGGTGGCGAAATAGGCGAGTGTGGAGGAGATTGGTCAAGGATTGGTTCAGGATAAAGGTCTACAGGGTCTTGAGTGGGGTCGTGATATCCCAGACCATACCGTTTCTTGGTGTCGTCATCATTGAGCGGTTGGATAGGCTGATGGGAGCCCTGCTCATAGCATCCGAAACCAAAACCCTTCCATGCACACCTGTAAAGGTAAGTGTGTGCAAAGGTAGGGTTGCCAAGAAATGAGAAATCTAATGTGAAAGGTTGAGGTGAAGAAAGAGGATTACCGTCAAGAGGAGCTTGATTAAGCCCCCCATAGACAAGGTTAGTGCGAAGGTGAGGGGGACCATAAGGTATGATCATCCCTATCTGATGGTCGTAGGTGGGGCTGTGATGAAGTCGTCCATACTCTTGTGGAGTTTGGAACATGTCTAAAGCCAGAAAGTGATATTCTCCCAATGAAAGTCTTTGGAAGACGTCTTCCATGGGGTCTGTGGTTGTCACTTGAAGGGGAGGTGTAAGGGCGACAGCCTGTTGTGAATTGGTTGAAGCTTCCGCAGATGGAGGCAGTGCTAGGGTTGACGGCTTGATAGGAATGAGGACATCATTTGGACGGTAGGTGGTGTTGCATGTTTTAAAGGGCAAAGGGTCAACAGGAATGGTGTGGACTTGTCCGTCATGCTCAAACTTCACACAATGGTGCAGGGTGGAGGGGACACAGGACATGGCACGGATCCAGGGTCGACCCAACAAGATGTTGTATTGGAACTCTCCTTCGATGATGTAGAAGAGCTCTGGGACTATGCGTGGACCTATGCGAATATGAAGGATGACTGTGCCAATGGTCGTGGTAGTAGTGTCATTGAAAGAGCGCAAGATCGCATCAGTTTTAGAGACGCAATTCTTGGGAAGAGCCAACTGATCAAAGGCATGGGTGGAGATGATATTGATGCTAGCGCCTCCGTCAATCATAACGTGTTTAATGCATGTCTGATCGATATAGGCAGTGATGAAGAGGGCGGCATCCTGATCTTCCGCGTTGGATGTGGGAATCTCAGAATCGCTGAATGTAATGGAGGCGATAGGGGCTAAGGAGTGGATAAGGGTAGCAAGTGGTTGGGGGTCCTCAAGTTGGACCTCTACTACCTGTAGGGCTTGGATGAGGGCCTGACGATGTTGGGGTGAGGTTTGGATAAGATCGTAGAGGGACATCTTCACAGGCATCTGGTGAAGTTGTTTCAACATGGAGTCGTGGATTGGTCCAGAAGAAGAAGAAGAAGAGGAGGGTTGAGGCGCGCCAAGGATAGAAATCTTAGGCTTAGGTGGTTGAGGTGGATTGACAAAAGGGTAGGTCCAAGGAATGGCGGCTTTTTCTTTCACCTTGTCCTTCTGTGACCTAGTGGTGATGTGAGTGGCATTGATTTCAAAGATGGGAGGTGAAGATGATGAAGGGGTTGTAACTGGTTGATGAGATGTGGATGGATTTGAAGAGGTGGAAGGTTTATGAGAAGGAGTCAGGGGGCGGTCAAAAGTGTCCTCAAAGAGAAGAGTGTCTTTCTCCAGATAACGGCGAATGATAGCCTTGAGGGCACAGCAAGTCTCAGTGTCATGTCCTGGTGTACGATGATATAAACAAATCTTCGTGTCGTCGAACCAGGAAGGTTTAGACCCGAGAGGTTGAAAGGGCTTGATGGGTGGAAGAGTTATGCTAGAAGTTTGCAAAATTCATTGCAAGATTAAAGAGTATGAACCCACTAAAGGATCCGTGCTCATTGATGTATGCGATGTCGGTGACTTTTGCTTGGGCAAAGTTGGAGGGGGTTTTCGTACCACCTTCTGGGTTGATGGTGCGATGACAGGTTGAGACGGTACACTCTTCATGAGAGGTATCGCCTTTTTGGGAGAGGGTAAGCTAGTGGTCGGTAAAGGAAGCAAAGGAGGCAATCGGTTTTGATTAAAGGTTGGAGTGGGAAGGACTCCAGTTAGGGTTGAAGGATGCGGGCCCAAAATGGAGGGCAATGGTGAAGGAAGAGGAGGCGTTCGCCTCTGTGGTTTGGCAGTCTTTTGTGATTTAGGTTGAAGATTACTATTAGTTGAAGTTTGGGTTAAGTCCACCTTCACTTGTGGATGAGTGAGGTTGGAGACGGGGCGAACGCCAAGTGATTTGATAGGTTTAGGTAGAGTAGATGAGGGTTTTGGTTTTGATGAAGTTGATGAAGATGTAGACGGTTTGGAAGTGGAGATTGGATTTTTGTTGATAGTCTTAGGAGGTTCTGCCATGGGAGGATTAGCAGCATGAGATGAGAGGGCCCGGGCTTGTTGAAGAGCTGTGAGACGGTCCCACAATCCCTGATGTTCCACTTTCCTAGAAGGGAGAAGTTTGAGTCTCTCCACTAGTCAGGAAAATGGCTGAGAAGATGCGAGATGAAGTTTGGACTCTTGAGAAGACGTCGACGGTTGTGGGACTGAAGGTAAGACGGGTGTAGTAGTCTTGGGTCTAAAGCATGGTGAAGTCGTAACAGGTTCATGTTTGGTTGGAGACGAAGGCGAGATAGGTTCTTCCCTGGGTGGAGAAGAAACTGGAGAATGAAGCTCCTTAAGCAGGTAAAGGGCAGGGATGATAGTGCCTTCCACTTGTGGTCGAGGAGTAGGAAAGGTTGGGTCCTCCATGGGCAACAAGAAGGAAGATGGTGAAACTGGCGATGCTGGTAAGGTCGAGGCGTCCTCTAAAATGAGAGAAGTTGAGGGAGAACTAGCCAGTGAAAGAGGTTCATCCATATGTGATGGACTGATGGATGAACCCACCTCTTGGGGTTGGTTAGAAATGAGGGGGGAGACGGTATTGACTGTTTGAATATTGTGTTCATGGGTATTGTCAGTCAAGGTCTGGACGTTGTTTTGGGTTGGTGGATGATTGGGAAACGGTTGTTTGAAAATATCGATACCCTGATTAGGAGGGGCATTAGGATTGTCGAGGATGAGGTCACCCTTTTCCAACATGTCTTGGACTATGTTTTTAAGGGTTTTATAGTTACCCGTGTCATGACCTTTAACACGGTGGTAGTTACAGAAGTCATTTTCCCTATACCATGCAGGGATGGCGCGTGAGGGATCAAATTGTGGTGGAGGTCGGATCTGAGGGAGATTGATGGCCCCTTGTTTGACGAGTTTTTCCAGCACAGACGCGTATGATTCTCCAAGTGGAGTAAACTGTCGCTGTATGTATCTCTACTGAAATTGACGAGTGGCGCTCATAGATGTGGATGGTTCAGATTGATTAGTTGAAGGTGAAGAGGAAGAAGATCTAACAACCACAGCATTTGCTGAAGTTTTAGATTTAGAATTGGATGAGGAAGGCTTAGAAGAGGGGTCATTGGTTTTGGAGTTGGGATTCTTACTCCACAACTTGACTTTATTCTCCTCAACAACACGTAACTCAAGTTTACGAGCCATCGTGAAGGCTTCGTCAAAAGTGCGGAAGGTTTGAACCCTCAAGGTAGAAGAAATATGTTTAGCGCAGGCTTGAGAGAAAAGTTCAATAAGCTCAGGCTGGGGTAAGGAAAATGAAAGTTGATTGATAAGGCCCCTCCACCGAGCGACGAAATCAACAATGGATTCATCCTCAAACTGGCAGATAGAATAGAGGTCTGTGATGGAGACCTTCTTGGTGATATTGATGGAGAAATGATCGAGGAAGAGCTGGGCCAGTTGAGTGAACGTGAGGATGGAATGGATGGGAAGAGAGCTGTACCAGTCAAGTGCAGCACCTGAGAGAGACATGGGAAACATGCGTAAGAACAACGCATCATCGTGGGCGATAAGGTAACAGGCATGTCTGAATGCCCGTAAATGTTGTTGTGGGTCTTCCTTGCTTTGGAAACGAGAAAACTTAGGAAGTTCCCACTGGCTGGGATATGGTCTGATGGGGACAGAAGGATGGATGGGCTCGTTACAGATTTGTTCGTATGAGAGCATATTGCACAAGCCGGTAACGGAGGTCTCTAGGTTAGACATTTTATCCATCAGCATCTTGATAATATTTACTGACGAATTGGTGGGTGGAGCGCCTCCTAGATTGTAAGGCGCTTGAAAGAGGCTGGAAGAGGTATACGACGTAGTCGGTTGTACCAATAAGGGCGCAACGTACGGATGACTAGTCATAGGGACAGAAGAAGTGACTAAGGATGGTTGGATAGAAGACATGGCTAGGTTTGATGTGGTCATGGGAGGTTGACTAGAGGTAACATGGGCTAACGGATGGGTAGCCACCCTAGTGTTGATAGGAGTAAGGGTGGGTGGAATAGAGACGACCAGGTTTTGAAAGGGGGTAGAAAGTGGTTGAGTGGGTTGAGATTGATTGGGGGCCGAAACCCCAGTGAAAGTGGGCCCAACGATGGAAGGAGAAGCCACACTTGGATGGTTGGTAAGAGGTTGGTCATTGTTTGAGGTAACAGCTTGGGTATCTAAGGGTTGGACTACGGACGCCATTGATATGGCCGCAGTTTCAAGGAGAGAAGTCAGCATTCCATAGATTGGATTGCCCGAGGAGTCTCGCGTTCGGCTATTCACGAGATAGTATTGCAAGGCTGCGGTATTGAGGTCCAAGAATCATGCAAAATCTTGGTCCCCTTCTGGGATAATAGGCGTTTGGGTTAGAGATGGTCTGGTAGGAGTTCTTTCAGTTTCTGAGTTGAACTCCATTATAGGGTTGGTTGTAGGCGGGGTAGATGGAAGAGGATGATGCCTCGCGTGATCGACTAGAGCCTTGGCTTGGCTACGAGTCAGAACCATTCAAGGCAAGGAAGAACGTCCTCACAAGCTCAAACAAGCAGATAAGAACCAAAAAGATGAAGACACAAGCAGATCCTAAAACCCTAGAAGTAAATTATTAGGATTATAGTGGCTTATGCCTTAGAATGTGTGTAGAGAAAGATTGGTTTTGTGAGTCGGGTCCTAGAAGAAGCAGTCTATGGAAGGTTTCAAGTTTTGTTATGGTGCTCAAGAAGTCTGTGTTAGGGTCTGGTACGTGGCCTGGTGCTAAGGAGCAAGCTCCCCTCACTTCACGATTCTAGTGATTAGCTGGTTTCGCTTAGCAAAGATATACCTCATCTAGAGATTATACTCCACCAGAGAATGGAGTGGGCTTCCCCCTTGGTGATGAAATCCAAGTAGGGTCACCAGGACGGGTAAGGTATCCACTGGGGGATGAAATCCCAGTCGGGCCTTGTCTCAGGTAAGTTAAAATGTTTATTTTGTGCAGGTGGTTTGGTCGTGTAACATGAAGTGATCTAGATTAATTCAATATGCGGTTTAATTACTATGTGTGGTCTAAGAGATGCAGGCAAACAGAAATGAATGCAAAGTGTTTTAATTGTCCAAGTCGAAATGTTTGTACGTATGAAGACGAATGGAGAAAGAGTTGAAGAATATGAGTTTAGCTAGTCTAAAAGTGCAAGAAAGAAATGTTCGTTTTAGTTCTGCTTATGATGTCATTTAAGAAGAGACGAAAGGAGGCGAAAAGGAAGAAACCTAATGCGTCTAAATGAACGAAAGAAAGAAAGAACCCAAGGAGGACCTAGGGTCCCACAGGGTGTGCCAGAATGTTTCTATGCAAAATTGCTTTCTACATTCAAAGAAGAAATAAGAAACTGAAATAAAAGGTTAAGGCTAGAAGTACCTGATAAAGTTGAGCGCACCGAAATTAGACATTCGAAGATTCTCCTCTTTGGCTGTGGAGGAATGACACCTGCGAAAAAGAGACTAAAACACGGAAAGATGTTAGTCAAAGATATGGTGGGTTGTCAGGCGAACGCTCGATCTCGGAAGTACGAAGACTCCCTAAAAGGATATCAACCCACTGATAAAAATCGTAATGTTGGACGAAAGTAGATAATAAAAGATGAAATGACAGAAATAAATGATAGAAAATAAAATGCGTACCTGATATGCAGCACTGTTCTACACAGTCACCGGTGTCGGTCTCTGTGGTGCCAACGTCGGTCTGGGAAGGTGCCGACGTTAGTTGAAGTACCGTCGTTGGTCGGGGCAGTGACCGGCGTCGGTCGGGGCAAGTCCTGAAAAAGTCTAAACAGGTTCGGGACAGGGTCTGGGAGAGTCGGGACAGGGTCTGGGCAAGGTCTGAGAGAGTCGGGACAGGGATAGGGATGTAAACGAGGGATGATGGGTCTGAACAGAGTCGGGATAATAGAACTGATAAATAATAACTAAGGAAGAAATAAAATAAATAGAACAAATACTTACCTGCCAGAAGACACGATAAAAGCCATAGTTGGAGTTGTCTGTGCAGTGCCGGATTGAGTACAGGTTGGTTGATGCCGAGAGTGTTGATGTCAGAGTTCACAGGTTGATGATTGCTCGGGGTTCGATTGATCAGCCTTTCGAATAGCATTCAGGATAGCGTTTGGGGGTCTGGTCTCGAATGGTTGGTGGAGGTTGATGAAGGCGGGGGACGGTTCCAGAGACGGTTCGTCAACCGTTTCGGGAAACCGAATGATAACTGATAACGGATAATGGCAAGGTGACCGACGTCGGCAGGATTACCGACATCGGCCGATAAGTGACCGACGTCGATGACATCAGCCGGGTAAAGACCGTCATTGGCAGATGCATAATGGGGATAGAGTCTAGCTTTAGCTCTGTGCTCATTGTTACATGTTGCCAGGGTCAAGGTTGGTGGAACAAGTGATCGACAAGGGTTAAATAGGCGAAGAAGAATAAGACGGGGAGTGACCAGGGGAGTCGACACGATTTTGATGTCTACATTAGGAACCCTACCTTTTATGTATATATATATCTACCCACTCATGCAAACACATCCACTCAATCTTCCCTAGCCATGAAGATGAATGATATGAAGAGTATCCTGTATAACTTTTCTAATAAGATGATCAATCTCAAAAGGTAGTAGGATATGCCTCCAAAGCCCCATTTCAATAAATACCAAGAAAGGAGAGCATCATGCCAACAAAAATATTACCAAGAGAGATAAAGCACAAACCATCATGCTATAAATCATCAAGTGCCAAACTACCAGACATGGCCCATAAACCAAATGGTTTTGGTACCCAAGCCCTTGCATATGGTACCCTAGAGAGCTAGTTTCTATCCAAAAAACTTGGTAGATGACTCTAATTTATGGTGCTTTCCTTAAAATGATACTCATGGAACCTAAAACTATCCAAGGGGTATCTTACAACAAAAGGTTACTAAATAGAGATAAGGGAATGCCCTCAATTTGGCCTAGACATATAAGTCTCTAGGGATTAAGAATGAAGTATTGATAGTGCAAACACAAGGGATATACCTAGAAATAAAAGAATAAATATCCCTAGAGCACGAAATATTCTTATGGGTTGAAGGCAAAGATGCAGTCTACATTAATGTAGTTCCCATGAATAGATCCCTATAGGTCCAATCAGACTACTACACTCACTGAAATAAAATATTTATTGGAAGCCTCAAAGCCATAGCAAGGCCTAAAGTGACCTTTAAGAAAATCCAAAAACCTCAACCTTCACCTTTGACATATCTAAAATAGAGTGAGTTAATGTAGAACAAAATAAAATATCCTGGGGTCTCACCTTAGGGGTCATATAATGTGGTGGAATAGCTAAAAAGGGTTCAAACCAATATCTCCCTCTAGGATGTCCTATTGATCCCTAGGCAAAAGTATCTACTTAAATAACCCTTAGATAAGCAATAAAATCCCATGCAAAGAAAGTTGATTATAGAACCTGTAAGGATAAAGGGAAAGGATGGAAGCATGACTGTATAACTGTATATGCCCTTTGCATTCATAAATACCAAATAAGGGGTAAGAAAAACAAAACCTATCCCATTTAATTTGATATTGATTATGGGGAAGAAATTATTGCACAACTCCATCATTTATTTGGGTGCAAGTATGATGATGATGCCTAAAGAAATAGTAGATGCACTACAAATGAAGTATGAGTTTTTGAATAAAGGAGAGATGCAGCTAGATAAGAAGAAAGTTTAGATCTTATGAATCATTAGGGTTATTCTTCTCACATTATAATCTTATCTTAGTATTATTTTATCAAAATACATTGTAGTGATAGACATCTCATGTATCTTTTGGTTATGTTTTTCAAGAGACTTCACCGCCAAAATAGGTGGGTACTTATCATTTGACTAGTTCTATATAATATTGAAGACCAAGCATGGTTGAAATTTGAAAGTGTTATCCAAACAACTTCACCTCAAACACATAGTGGATGAAGTTATGATGAAATTTAAATCAATGGACACCTCCTTTTCAATAATAGAGACACACTATGTGGAGATGCTTGAAGGAGAAAAGGTTTTGGATACCATAAGTCTAGAGGAAGAAGCCCTTTTTAATGAATTCATTTAAAATTACCCATTCAAAAACTTTGACACCACTAGCCTTGGAACCTACATGATCCAAAATGAATACCAAGTCATTCTTGAGGTCATAAAGAAGAAAGGAGATCAAAGTGAAGGTCTTTAAAATGAGTCTATATTTTAGACTCTAGATTTTGCTGGTGTGAGATACAAGACTAGATCTAGAGCTATAATCCAATTAAAATCTCCTTCTAGAAGAGAGACCCTCAAAGCCTTTTGATTTTATTTTACTTATAAAAATAATAAGGATGAATATGAGGTGTTATTCCATGGCCTTAGTCTTGTCAAATAGATGGGCATCAAACAATTGAAGGTATTCAGTGATTTTGAATTAGTATTAAGGTAGGTGAGAGGGGTAGTGGATACAAAGAATCTATGCATGAGATCTTATCACCACTATTTATGGAATCTAATTAAAGCATTCAAATCCTTCAACATTCAAATCATCCCAAGGGCCATGAATGTGGAGGTTAATAAAACGGAAACTATTGGTTCCCAATTTGACCCAAATGATAGACTTATCACCATTGAGCAAGTAGTGTGGCTAATCATCAAGCTTGATATCCTAGATAATGACCAAAATTGGTAGGTGTTTAAAAATAGTTCTCAAATTTCCATGTTCCTATAGCAATCATGCAAATTTACAAAGCAACTATAACCAAACATTGAAGAGGCTTATCAAGACCAAATCATGTAATTAAAGACCAAAAAGTTGCCAAAGAGGCTCATTACCCTAGACAATATTTTTGAATTTGATGATGTAAGGAATTACAAAAGAAATGTTTTTACAAAGAAGGGTGATTACTCTAAGGTCAATGTCAAAGGTAGATGGATGCTAAAGGTTGGAAAATAAGTTCCCTATAAAGATAAATTATGGCTGGTTTCTTTTTTTGACAAATATAAAAGAGTCATTACATGGACTTATGATGACTTGAAGGTATATGACCACGAGGTCATTTAACACACTATTGACTTGGTATAAGTAGCCAAAATAGTTTGATAGAAACAAAGGCTGGTAATTCCAAAGGTCAAATCCTTGATGACCTAAGATCTTATAAAACTCATTAAATCTAATATTATACACCCATTTAAGCATTTGACTTGGATGTCCAATCTAGTTCCTACACAAAACAAGAGTAGAGAGATCTGGCTATGCATAAATTTCCTTGATTTGAATAAGGCATCCTTGAAGGACCATTGTGCCTTCCCTCTTTGGAGTAAATACTCCAAATAATAGTAGGTGCCTAGATGTTTTCTCTGCTAGATGGATTATCTGGGTATAATTAGGTATGGGTGAATGAAGAGGACCAACACAAAACTACCTTCACCATGAAGTGGGGAACCTTTGCATATGCAAAGATGCCCTTTAGCCTCTCTAATGATAGGGCTACATTCTAGCAAGAAATGGACATGGCCTTTAATGGGATAATCTATAAGATCATCCTCATTTATCTATATGATCTCACTATGTTTTATAAGAATAAGGGGGGCCACATGAACCATTTAGAGAAGGTTTTCTAAAAGTGTCAAGAATTCAAGGTGTCTCTCAACCCTAAGAAATGTGTCTTTGGAGTTCTAAAAGGTAAGATACTTGGGTACATGGTATCCAAAGAAGGATCACCATCAATATAGAGATAATAAAGTCCATTTGAGACTTAACCTTTCCATTAAATAAGAAAGGAATGCAATATTTCCTTGGAAAGATTAATTTCATTAGCATGTTCATATATGACTTTGTTGGATTGGTGAGATCGATCATATTGATGTTAAAGAAAGACTAGGAATTCAAATGGACTCCTAAAGGAAGAGAAACATTCAATGAAATCAAGGACATGATATATACCATGCCCATATTGGTTAACCCAAACTTTTATAAAGGTTTCATTATGTACATCTATAGGAATGAGCATAGCCTAATCGTTGTGGTAATTCAAAAGGAAGATGAAAGAAGAAAAGAGCACCTAGTCATGTTGTACTCAAGAACATTACATAGGTATAATGTAAAATACAATTTTATAGGGAGATAGCATTTTTCCATAGTCAAGGGAATTAATAAGTCTAGGCACCTTGTATTAGGTAGCAAGATTATGGTGTACATGGCACACTTCAACATTTGTCAATACATCATAGAAGGAGAGATCATGGAAAAATGAGCCAACTAGATCATCAATATCCTAGAGTATGACATCAAAGTTAAGCCAACAAAGGTGATCAGAGGAAGATGAATATTTGAATACCTATTCCAATGCATATATGTCATACTAAAGGAACAAGACACACTAGAAGTAGTCCTACTTGACCAATTCAAGATCGACAGATCTTGGATGAGTGACCAAATATACTTTATGCAAACCAATTAGTATCTAGATAACCTTCCTACACATAAAAAGTGTTTCTATAAACTCTAGGGGTCTAGATACATGCTCATCCAACGAGTCTTATTCAAAAAGAACATTGGTAGAGACTTGCTCTGATGTGTCAAAAGATACAATGCTGAGAAGATTCTCCAAGACATACACTTCACTCCCATAGGTGGTCATTTCTTAGTAAAAACCTCTACAAAAAATGTCATACACATGGGGTTTTATTGGCTGATCATGATTATAGATTACCATAAGGTATTCAAAAAATGCCAATAATGCCAATTCTATGTGGGGAAAAGGAAGAATTCAGCCATGCCACTGAACCCAATTATGACTGATGAACCTTTTGCATAGTAGGGTTTAGACTTCATTGGGATGATCAATCCCATATCTAGTTATGATCACAAGTGGATATTGATAGCCAATGACTACTTCACATGATAGATTAAAATAATCCCATTAAAATTTGTGACCATGAATGTGATCCTTGGCTTCTTAGAAGAGCTTGTGGCTAGGTTTATCCCACCTAAGATAGTTATCTCTGACATTGTGAAAGCCTTCCTCAGGTCTAAAATTTTTGAGTTCATGATGTAGAATGGTATCTTCTTAAAATCTTTATCCAATTACTACCCATAAAAAAATAGGTTAGTAGAGTAAAAAAATAATAATATAATAAGATTGATCAAAAGGATGGGTTCTAAATAGTAAAGGGAGTGGCACATACATGTGAGAATATCCCTATGGGTGGACCACATCACTCCCAAATAGATATTGAAAACCTCCACATATTAAATTGTATAAGGGAAAGAGGTAATCATGTTGGTGTCATTGAAAATACCCACATTAAAGCTTTTGAAAGATGTTGAGATTATATAAAATGAAGTAATAAAGGTTATGATCATAGAGCTACTTAGCCTCCAAGAAGTGAGGGAGTAGGAAAGTGATCTAAAAATCACTCACAACAAGGGGTCAAGCAATGGTTTGATAAGAAGTCATCAGACCCAAGGTTTAAACCTAGGAATTTAGTTCTCAAATATGATTAGAGGGCTATAAAGCTAGGCTAGTACATATTTTGATTCTCTTTAGAAAGGACCATTTTGCATCATTAACAATATGCAATGGATGCTTTTGAGTTAGAAGATGAAGAGGGTAATAAATTAGAGATCCCAATTAATGGGATTAATTTGAAGCTTTTTAACTAACTTACCTTCTTCCCCATTATACATAATTAGTTGATTTCCCTTTCTATTTGTGTGTTTCCTTTCCTTTACTATTGTTTCTTTAGCTTTTTTTCCCTTTCTATTTCTTTTTGCTTTGAATAAGTGTCATTAGCATAAGTGGCTTGTCTAGCTATCATGCATCATTACCCTAGTCCTCCCAAATCTTCAAAAAAAATTATTTGAAAGATAGTTAGCTACTTACCTCACCTATCATTAATACTATATGATCCATTTTGTGTGATTCCCCATAATGATCATCACAAATCTCTTACAAATGGTTCTTAAAGTGTGTGTGCCACCCTTATCATTTATGGGATGCTTGATTTAAAATTTTCCATAATGATCCCACCTAGTAGCATCGATGTATACATACCCTCACCTCATATAATACAAACACTTGATGCATTGAGATCCTCAAGAGCATTAACTAATTGAAAATAATAAATAGATCTAAGCTTAGAGTTGAAATAAGAGGTGAGTAGAAAACTGTTAATCTAGTACATCCCACAAGATAGAGAATGGTTTTGGAGTAAAATTATCAATAATGGAGGCTTCCATATCTTCCAAGGGAGAGAAACATCCCAAAAAATAAATACCCCATTATTGGGTAGCTGGGGAAACCTTCCCCCTACATATGTTGTGATTAAATCCTACGCTGCTACTCTCATTCAATTAAAATAGAAGCTATTAAACATCAAGAAGGCACCCAAAGGAAACTACAAAGAACAAAAATTGATCACTAAATTCACAAATTATATCCTTGATCCCAAGCTGTCCAAGAATCCAAAATTTTTGAGAGAGGTTTCCCACACCTGAATCCTTGAAAGGGTCTATAATTATGAGTATGACTCATTTGGCTAGAGGATGTGGGGTTGCATGTTGACATAGTATATGTTGCCTTATGCTCATCTATGCTTAGAATTTTTTCCCCTCTACATGGAGAGGTATGAAACCAACACTATAATAATTGATGATAACACCCATCTAAGGGTGAAAATTAGTGCAAGTGACATCAAGGAGATGCTTGAGATCCCAAGTAACCCCAGGTTTGATACCTATATCATAGAGAACCTTCAAAGTGTCTAGGAGTCTTGAGTCTAATAAAAAGTGCACTTCCTTGGATTTATCTTCAAGAAAAATATTATAGATATGCCTCCTCTACCCATCCCCTTAGCAAGCTCCCCCTCATAGTAAGTGAAGGATACTTTATCCATGTTTGCCTTCATCTTAAGGATGGAATTTGATGATAATGTTGATGAATTTCAATTAGGGGCACTTTTCCTCATGACCATGGTGGAGAAGGGATAGGTGTTTAGGATGGATTTTGTGAAATCCATCACCACTTCCATGAGGTATGAGCTAGATTTTTTTTGTTATGGGTACCTTTCAGTGCTCATCCTTCCCCTTGCATCTTATTTTGTACAAACATTCCCAGTTTTTCTCTTCATAGCTCAATTATAACTCCTATAACACAAACATTTTCCCTAACATGGTGACCCTAGTCACTATATGAACCCATGTCATATCTATCACTAGGGAATACTATGATTTCTTAGATCTTTGTATGGCTCTAGTTCTCATTAAACTTAGCACAAAGGCCCTTACATTTAGAATGACACATGATCAATGTTCATAGCTCATCAGGAGTAGGGTCTTAGTCAATTGGCTCTAGGGATCCCATTTTACATTCATTTAAGTGCATGAATTTTAGGTAAAACCCTTATAGATCTTTCATATGCTAAACAATAGGACATTAGCCTTAGATTTGGCTCACCAACTCATCATAGTGGAATCTATCTATTGAGCATGGAAGAAGAAGAAGGATTTATATGATGTCTTTTTCACAAGAGACATCATCATAGTAGTAAATAGGTAGTAAGGAAGACTAATCATAGCCAAGCTAGTAGATCTTGGCATTGATTTAATATATGATAAATGGAATATGGTCTAAATAGATACATATCATCCTTGAAGATTTCCAACACTCTTGAGCATCAGACCTGGCAATATCAGGAATAGAGGAGGTCATCTATGAAAGATATCCCAAAAAATTATGTAGATCTATCTCAAATCTCATTAGACACCTTCAAACCATGGGAGTCCTTCTATGATGTAATTCAAGCATATGACCCATCTAAAAAATTATAAAAGGATAAAGAAACATCTCACCCAATTAGATTAGAGTGAAGAAAAAATAGCTACCTATATAAAATATAGGTTTGAAATTGCCAAGCTATACTCTAATCATGATGATAAAGATACATATTAGACCTTTGAAAATATTTGGGATGAACATCATCTCGGTTAGGGTTTAGCAAAATAAAAATCTTCCCCTGAGATAGTAATAGGAGGAAAACAAGAAGAAGAAGAAGAAGAAATATTTTCCTCTGGGAAAGGAACAAAGGTCATACCAAATGAAAAAGAGGTTGAGGTCTTGGATATTTTCAAGATTTCAATGTGGCCACTTCCCATATACCCATATCCCATATACCCACAATAGTAAAATCCCCCTTTTGGTACCTCACAGCTAGTTCATCCTAGTACAAGTGGCCTAAGGCACCCAAATCTATCCCTCTACCAAAGTCCATGTAGAATAAGATTTAATTTATAGTTCCCATTCCTTCCACCTTTACATCCCTTATTTACTCCATGTATCCATGCACCATCTCACCTTAAGATGTTACACTCTCTACTACCCATCTAATTACTTCCGTAACCCCACTCTCCTCTTCATCCACTCAATCCACCTTCAAGTTCTCACCACTTTATTATGTAGTCCTAATCTCTTCCTGTATGCCTTTCCTAACCCCTCTACATTCATCATCCACCTCATCCTCCATCATGGAATAATCACCATTCACCCCTCTACATGAAATTATGACTTTCTCTCCTTCCACCCTCACCCTTCATTCACTCACCTTCATAAGGATAGGGTCCACTACTTCATAGTAGTAAGTTACCTTTCCATTCATGTTGTCATAGAGAATCCCCTTCATAAAGGAGAGTATTCAAGCACCAAAGAAGTACCATTAGTAGATGGATGTGGCAAAGAGGGCTCACAAGGCTCAAATGGATAAAAAAGGGAAAAGCATACTAGAGCCCCTACACAAACTCACATGTAATAATTTTATGACCCTACATAAAAATCCCTCATTATTGCTCACCTAGAGCCTCAAGTAGTCAATCCCCAAGAGTAGATGAAGCCAAGGGACTATATCATACAATTTGTCAGCCTCAATCTCATCCAATCCAGACCCACTAATAGGCTCAAGCTAATGAAGGAAATATAGAAGTCTATAACCATAAACTACATTAAGGTGACCCAAAAACTAGAAAAGACTAATCTAGAACTCATTGAGGTGAAAGATAATGTTGATCACCTCACTAATAAGGCTATGTCCAAAGACATTAAGCTCAATAAAGCAAGGTTTGATATTCAGAGCCACATCTCTAGTTAGATATTCTAAATGGATGCTAGTCTACAAATGGATATCAAGACCAAGATATAAGAAAGAGTGACCAAACTAGTGTAGACTACCAAAAGATCTTAGATTATAACTAATTTTTTTAATAATTGCACTATTAGGCATAATAAGAATCCTTGATTAAGGATCAAGAAATTGAGAAACTAAAGAATGACCTCACTACCTATCTACCAGCCACAAAAATCATCCCTATGGTCTAATAGATATAAAAATCTTACTAGGAGAGGATCAAGGTCACAACCATAAACTTGAAGGTAGCCCTCACCTTCAACATAGACTCATAGAATTTGAGCTCATAAGTAAGCACATATGTTGATTTGGTCATCACCTTCATGGATCCCAAGGTCTCATATTCTGAACTCTTCATCCAAAATCTCTAAAACATTTTATATGAGATGCTATAGGTAGTAGGGTTGGATGACCATAGGTAAGTGGTGATAAAGTTCAACTAGTTTCTAGGCTACAATAAGGCATCCAACAAGTTAAAGGCATTCCTTAATGTTTTAGAGTAGGTGGTCCAAGTTATGTGGGGGCACATTGAACAAATATTCCAATTGGGACTCCCCTCCCCTTTCTTGGTAGATAATAATGGCCTCCTTGAGGATTAGATCTAAGTGCTATTGGATTAAAAGTAGATTGACCAGACCATTTTTATAACTCTTAGTTAGTCACCTAGTGTCGCCAAAATGGAAAACATATTATAGCTACTCACCTAGGTTGAATTTCAAATGGTGATAGTTGTTTATGGTTTATGAAGCATCTCCTTTAATGAGATTATTGATTTGGATATATCCTTTAAGTCTCTTAGGAATAAGACACAACCTATGGAGGAAGAGTAGGTGCCTTTAAACATGGCTCTTAAAACATTATAGTTTCTCAACCTACCTCTTATTTTGAAATTTTACCTCGACTAGTCTATGCACTAGAGTTTTTAGTTCTCTCATCCATAGGTGTATGCCCCTATTATTCACTAGGAACTATTGATCAAAATACACAATTTTTTATTTTGGATTAGTTAATCATTGGCTTCAGACTCACTTAGTGTAGATAATATCTCCTTGGCACCTTTTAGTAGTCCTCCTTTTGACCTCTTCCTTTCTTGATCCTCCTTTTTGAATTTTGCCTAAGTATTGGCCTACATATAATTATTCCATGTGGAATACTAATACTCATTTATATCTAAAAGTATCTCTTTTCACTTCAGTGGAGTGTCATCTCAATACATGGTAGACCTGCACTCTTCAAACCTCCAAACAATGTTATTGGCTAGTCAGTAAATAAATGAGACTAATTGATCCATTTACTTGGTGAATGTGATTCTAACACATGGTGCCCTCATGATTAATTTTGTAATGAAATGTCTGGCTTCTCTCAGGAGGAGTTTTTTCTTTACACATGGCACCCCCATACTCAACATCACCAAAGAAGTTCCCATTTCCTTAAGAGAAGCATCATCTCAACACATGTCATGCTCATGTTTGTCTAAGAGTAGTTTTGGTTTGTTAGAATTCAAAATAGTGCAATTGGATAGAGAAGATGAAAGGGGACCCACCAATTGGTTTTAATAAAAAAACATGATCTTTTCCATATGGTAGTACTACACTCTTTAAATGTAAAGGTTCTCCTATTATATCAAAGAGTTATTCCATTAGCTAATGAAAGTGGATACTCATCCCTAGTAACATAAAAGAACAACTCTAGAGATATACAAATGGCATCATGACACCCCTCCTAAGAATTGTGGATTTAATAAGGTAAAGTGGTTATGCAATATCTAGGATCTAGAAGCTAACTACACTCATGAGCCTGAGTCCCTCATTTAATTGTAATGGCATCATTATGGGTGTGAGTACCTAGATTTTTGGTGTCATTCTCATGAGAGGCCATCTCACCTATATATTCCAGGCTCTCTCCTTTTGGGAGGGGTTGGCTACCATTTTAACTATATTAGCTATTTTTATATATGTCATTTGTAATAAAATAGAAGTAATAGTAGTTAGCATTTTCTCATTATTTGACCTTAGTAAGTGCCCCTCACAAGTGTGAGTGGACTTTTTTATGTGCCCTTAAGGCCTTATGTATTCATTTCTCCATCTAAAAATGAAGAAAATGTGATATTATATGTCAATTTTCATGGGAAACTATATCTATTTATTATCTCTTTTCTTTTGCTTCTATAGTATTGATCTTTGATTTCATTATAGATCTTAATTCATGCTTTATGATCTTTTATGCTCTATAGTATTTAAGGGTTTGATCTATTTTATGAAACTATAGTCTAAGTGATTTAAATCTATTAGTGTATCACCTTAGATTTATTTTCAATTTTGTTTGCATTTCTCTCTCCCCTTTTCACCCCCAACTTTGAATGAAGAGTCAGCTTCTAAAATCCTGGAGGTTGCTTTATAGACCGCATTCAGTCTCACACCTATAAAGCTTCCCACAGGAGGTTTTTTAACCTACAGAAAGAGTTTTAGGCATCAAAAACTATACTTGTGTATATGGTTGACCTTGTGGACTTCTACATACTTGTTTTGATATCAACCTTGATGTATGAACTTTTACATTTCATTAGTAATGTTAAATCATGTAAATTGGTATTTTCTACACCTTGTGTATGTAATAAGCTTGTGGTTTTTAACTTTATCCACTTGATATTAGCATTGTTATATGAAAATTTTACATACATAGTTGTATGTTGTTAATTTGTGAATATGTGAATAATGTCAAAATTTCTTGTGTAAAGTGATCTTCCCCCTTTTTGAAATTAATCATGTGAACATTGCATTGATCTATGTTTTAAATTTATTGCATGAATATTTTATGTACATGTCTTAGTAATAAATGTGGCCTTGTGTTTTTAATATATTATTATGTGGTAATATGGTCGTACACCACTTGTGTGATGTGTTTTCCCCCTTGAAACCAATTTCTTTTGGTTGAATTTTCTAGGGTATAATGTTGTATTAATTCCACATTCACTACTATATAATTGAGTATTGGTGAAAGTATGAGGTTGAAGGTAGATAAGCACTACATCCATAATGATTTTGATCAGGTTTGAGCTAGGAAGTGGAGTATCTTGTAGGCTAAACATCTAATTTCCCCCTTTTGTACGAGTGGCCACTTGATTCATTTATAGTGTGAACTACATGTGCCATGAGGTGGCCATGGGATATTAGTTCATAAAGGTCACTTTGTGGATTTAACATTCCTTTGGCTACCTCTTGAAATTTATGGTAAAAGATACCATTGTGAAGTTTTACTATTTTACCCTTATAGAACACTAACTAGTCTTGTAGACTTAAACATTTATCCAAATTGGTAAAGTGATACTTGTTGAAATGCATGCATGTGTTGACCTATAGGTGTAACCAGGTTTTAGTTAAGGTATTTTTATTATACCTATTAGAAATATTATGGGATGAATATTTTTATTTTATTTTAGAAGAATTACTAAAATGTGTGTGTATTTTGTACTTTGATAGAGTACCACTAAGCCATGATCAAGTGGTGTTTAAAATCCTAAGTACCCACTTGAATCTTGAATAGAGTGATGAAATTTAGGTGATTCCCTTATATGTCTATTTTTAGATGGTGGGATTGGTATGCCTAGACCATCATGTGAGCTCTTATTTGTGTTGGAGAACATATTATAAACCTTTGGGTTATATGTGATGTCTAGTATGGCTTCTTCATGGTTCAATGTGGTTGGTGTGGCAAACTTCACTAACCCTTGAAAGGTTGATGATTTAGTGGAGTAATCAGAATACTATGGTTTACTACCATTGTGATGTGACATTCTATAATGAATACTCTTAGGATTATGCATTTGGCATAATGTTTTAGTGGGATATCTACACTCTTGATTTAGATTCTAATTGAAATCTAGTGGGATTAGATGAGTTTATGTTTATTGACCTCATATTACATGTCTATGTGTGTTTACACAACCAACTTTGACCCAAGTCAAGTTGCATATTCAAATTGTTGATATGGTTTAGACATTGTTTTTTGTCTTATGGTTCCTTAGCTATAATTCCTTGCTTGGGAGTGTTGTTATTACCTTTTTTGGGAAACATATTAAGGTGAGTGTTAGATCTGATGTTTTTGGACATGGTATGCTCATGATGCCTTATGATTGCCTTCATAAATGATTGGGATGGTTGTAATAATGGAGTTACATAAGAATTAATAACTATCACTATAGAATTTTGATGATTAATGTAGGAAGTTTTGGTTTGGTGAGCCTATTTTAGATTGTTTTTATCAAATTTTAATGGTTTTATGACCTTATTAAGGCATGAGAGTAGAAAAGTTCCATCCAAGTTATGAGATTTGGCGGAATTTTCTATTTTGATAGTGTTGCATAAGTGTTGGTTTTCCCCTTTAGTATTGTGAAGGCATCTAAAGATAAGAATGGACCATTAATTGGCCTAATGAATTAGATAATGCCACTATTTTGATGAAAATAGATAGAAAATACCTGAGAGATGTTGTGAAGACCTTACCTCCCTGTAATGGGTGGAGTGATTATGTAGTAGTATGCACTAGTTTTATTGGACTCTTTCTGAGAACTTTGTACTTGACTATTATTAGTCATCAAGATGGATCCTCCTTATGGAGGGAAGGATGTCATGAACCAACCATGTGGTCCCTTATAAACATTAGATTATGACTTTCTTAGCATAATTCTGATAGCACTTGGATTGATGATAGTTGATGTTGATTTTATTCAGATGGTTATGATGCAGGTACCTTGGATAGCCATTATGTTATGATATGTCATGGTTGATTCTTGCATTAAATTAATGATATCCTGATATACATATTGCTTACATTGGATTCATTTTATCTTGTTTCATGAATATGCTACTTTAGCTTAGTTACTTTATTGTATGATATTTCTATACCATGTCTCACTAATGTGGATTGGCATTGATCACTTTTTCAACTTTTAACTATGCTTCACAAGGCATGCATGGCTTCATGGTTATCAGAACCAATTCTTAGCCTTCTCAATTATAGTTGACTATACTTAATTTATCATTTCATATCTAATGATTCTTGTTGAGTTATTATTATCATATCGATAGTGTTTAGGTACTATTGATGTCTTGTTTGGTAGATGCAGGCACCAAGACATGAGCTAGGCTTGATGGTGGGTTTGGATATCTCAGGTATACCATGGGTGATTAAGCAGTCAAAATGTTAATTTGATAGGTATAACATGTATTATATAATACTAAGCCACCTTGATGTATACTATTTTGTGTCATAACTTTTTGATATTATTGGTCATGCCCTACGATGAGCATGCATGTTTTATTATTATTCCCCATTGGTTTTATTGAGTTTTGGCACTATTAATTATCTTGCCTATCCATTATGTGTATTGGGGTTATACCTCTATATTCAATTATCCTTTACATGTTCCATTGACACATAATTTATAGTTGTATTAGTAATTATTTGTAACTAAGTTGGTTTGAGTTCATTCTCACTATGTGGGTCCCTTCACCCTGGAGAATATCCATAGAAAACTTTGACATGGATGATTAATTACCTTGAGCTTCAAGTTGATATTATTACTTCGATGATCAAGTATTATTTTAATGATTTTATTAATTACTATTATCTTTAATGGAATTGAGGATTACCCTTATGGTTTTAATGGTTTATTAACTTTGATCAATTATTTTGTTTAATAATTTTATTATTATTTTCATATTAATTTATCTAGCGTATGAATTTTGTGAATATACTATTTTATCAGTTAATATCTATTTAATAATTTGTTAAACATTTTATTTAATGATTGTTTTTATATATGGTTATTATTATTCTATTGACTTTATCTATTTTTTATTGTTGATTTAAATATTGATTTTCATATTATTATTTAATAATTTTATTACTTTAAAAGGATTTTTATTGTGAATGGTTAATTAATCATTTTATAATAGTTATTTAATTATTTTCTAATTTATTACTATTATTTATATTATTATTTTATTCATATAATATATGTGATATTATTTTATTCTCCTTTTTGTGTGTGGCATATGATAGAAAGAATTAACTATAGGAGAAGGATGAAGTATGGATGGCATAGGAGGCAAGACGAGGGAACAAAACATGGCATAATAGGTACGAGTGGGAGGTGAGGAAAGTGTGGATGGAAGGGAAAAGGAGAAGAGAGAAGGGAATTCAAATGGGGGAGATGTCTTGTCATGGGAGATATAATACAAAAATAAAATAAATGTAGGAGTATTTCATTGTGTGGGGGATGAAGACAATGTAGGGGAAATGTGTAGGATAAAGGGATGGAAAGATAAAGTAGAGAGAATAAGGTAGAAGGAACATGTAGAGAAGAAGATAAGGGAATAAAGAGGCATAGGGGACATGTAGGAAATGGGTAGTGAGGAGGTGTAGAGAGAAGGTTGGAGAAAGAAAATTCCAAGGAGGTATTATAGGTCATTCCTTGCCATAAATTTCCTTAACCTAAATTACATAGGTAACTTAATCCTGTCTAAACTTGGTTATCCTTCCTTGGAGCAAAAATCATAATGTGGACATTATTTCCTTATTATTATAACTTGAAAATAAGTGGTTGATTAGGAAGCTAATTTTTATATGAATTGGTTTAGGTATGCTTCAGTATGGTGAATACATCAATTTGCTTTTAGAATCCATTTTGTTTAGCAACCACATAACTTATAATTAGTGAATCATGCTGTACTTATTTTGAGTTGAGTTTTGTGTATTGATGAAACCCTATCACTATGAGAAATGCCTTATATACATACTAAAATCACTATGTTACTTTTTAACGTATTAACTTGGGTAAATGGTATTGGGTTATTTTGCCTTTTTGATGGATGTACCCTCTTAGAGGTTGACTAGGCAATAAAACTTATAAATTATTTGATTCTTAATAAAAATCCTCCATGCAAGCTCTAGGTCTGTATCATTATATTTTTCATTTTTCATTTGGATTGAGTCAATTTGGATTTCTTATTATGTATGGGACGTAGGTTATTTATTTGATGTCATGACCTTACATAATTAAAGTGAAATTGACTTGGGGTATATTTAATTATTAAGGCTAATTATGGATTTTTAGCAAATTATTCTATTTTAAATTAAATAAATTGACCTAACCTTAAATGTTTAAATGAACTGAGTTTATTGTGAGATGTATGGGTTGGAGTTATAATTATTATAGTTCTAGATCACCTTGTTGAAATTACCCATCTAGGACTATTTTTGGTTTATTCTATTTTGATTTAGTGAGGTCATTTTTCCAATCGGTTACAGATTTATTAAAATACCTAAAGGAATTAATGTTATATGTACTAGCTATGTTAAATCCAAACCATATCAATTTTTTATAATAAACTATAAGCTTCCCTCTTTTTGACTCAATTGAGTTATGTGGTTATTAGGAGTTGGTTCCCTTATATCATTTGTTGTATACTTGTGTAATCCCCCTTGGGCTGAGCACTGGACCTTGGAAAACCTCTTAGTCTTATGGATTGGATATATATTAGACCCTAATTTATGTTGTAAATCATCCCCTATAAAAATATAATGTATGCCTTGGGAATTATTCATGCCCATCGTTTATTTGTGTTATGGGTTCATGTTTTTTGCATGGTTTCCTTGTCCTTGTTGATAATTTTTTAAGTATTTACTGGTTGCTTAGTATTATGTGTATACCTCTTACCTCTCTCAAGTACCCGATTGCTAAAACCCTCTACCAAGCTAATGGTTGGGGTAATAAGGGCCATCAATGGTTAGGTTGATAAGGCTAGTTTTGAGGGGTGTCCTTATTGTTGTATTCATCCTTCTTCATTATGTACTTTGATTGCATATTATAGCTTCCTCTTATTTGTGCCTATTGACATATGACATTAGATATTAGATTATGGTCGATTATATATTTTATTTTATGGTCTTATCTCTTTAATTTATGCATCTTGGTAATATTTTCATCTTGTTCTATGGAAATTATTGTATATGAGGTGGATTTGGAGGAATTATTGATGATAGTTGCATGGTTATTATAAATATAACCAATTACATTTACTCATTTTGCATGCATTTATATTGGGATCTACCTTCCACGTTATTAGTAATGTATTTATCATGCTTTATGTGATATTCAATTCTTACATGTTATTGTATGTACATAAGTAATGCATATACGTGATGATTTCAAGTAGGTAAAAAATTTATAAAAAAAAAATTATTATTAGAATAATTAAAACTATAATGTCCTTAACCTTGAAATACATGGAAGTATGATGGTATTTATTTATGATTTAATGCTAGTATGTTATGTTATTTAGTAACTGAATCAACTCATTGAACCTATCACTTGTATGCATATATATTAAGACTTAGAACATGGATTAAAAAATTATGAATAACATATAATGCCATGTATGTAATTAAAATGTGTCTTCACTTGGAAGTCAAGAACACTATGCTGAAATTGATGAAGTAGTAATTTGTATCTCTTGTCAAGTTAATAGTTATGTTATAACTAGTTCATATTAGAGATGGTTGTTACACTATTATAAGTTGTGTAAAGGAAATCCTTATTTTATTAGATTTTATGATATGCCTGGGAAGACACTCCGTTATAGCCATGAAATATTTTTATATAGTAGTTGAGTTTAGTAAATTCAAATATGTTATGCCTATGAATAACAACCTATTTGAAGTGGAAACAAGTTATAGTAGTTCTTGATGATTTATCTTATTTATAATGTGTATGGTCTCCATGAAGAATTGGTGATGATCAATTTTATGGCATATAATCTATCATTTAAAATTAGATTCCTTTTAATAATAAAGATGATTCAATGAGTGTACAATTGTACATGTTTCTTGTGGAAATAGTTATGACATCCCATGGTGTGAGTAATGGGAAAAACTTTAAAGTATTGTATTTTTAAATAGATTATGATGACTAAGGTCTTTTTGGTTGAAATCATATTGATGTAAACCTTATGGCCATTGAAAATAAAATCAATTCTTATTTACTAAATATTATTCCACTTGACTTAATAATAAATAGTAAGTGGACTTAATTAAATGAATTTATGAAATCTTGTGCCTTATGCTTCTTATGCCATTTCATTGAATTGGTTTTATTATCATTTAATTGGATTGCTTCCATTTATCAATCAATGAAGTAGGTTAGATTTTGACCCTCGTATGTGATCTCACCTTATGAATTATGGATTATACCTCTAATAGTGTTATAGTGGTTTAGACATATGACCTGTTTCCTCAGAGTTTAGTAATTTAGAGGTTTATAATGCAACTCTTGATTTTGGAAGTTGGATATATGGTCATTAATTATTTTATGAGAATATAATTGGTCTCACTAGATATGTGTGTGCTTAAATATTAAGCTTATCCTTGCTAGAGGTTTCCTGGTACACCTTGTACATGTTCATTAAAGTGACAAATAATTATAGAATTTGGATAAAGATTTAATAAGTTGTGGAAGCCTTAATGATATCACTTGGTTATATGATTAAATATCCACCTTTAAATTTAGTTAATAATTTATAATATTCATTAATTAACACCTAAGCTAATGCCTAAGACTATCTAAGTAATGAGCTTTTGCATGGTCTTACACATGCTAATTACATGGCATGGTCACCTATATTTATATAATAATAGGACATGATAACTCATGAATAAGTAAGCAACATTTAGGCATAGACCCTTATGGTTGGCTTATGGGATGGTTATTCCTATATCATGAGGATTAATTGATTCCCAATTCCAATTGTATGCTTTCTCATTAGGATGCCCACATGTGTGATGTCATCCACCTTGAGTTTAGTGTATTATATACCATCTAATTTAAACAAAATTAATTCTTCTTCATGTAATTACATCCTATATGTGACCTTTAATAATTTAGGGATGAATACTTAATGTTCCTAAAGGAACTTGAATCATGGTATGGTGATAAATGGGGGTAGGACATAAACTAATCCTTACTGGGATGATTTTGAAAAACGTTTTGGGATTCTTAAGCTTATTTCGTGGTGGATCTAGATAGGAATTAGAAACATCCACTTGTTATTCTCATGATGTGATATGACTTGACTAAGCACAATTGTTAGATGTACCTTTATGCTTAGTGATTTGGGCACCATGCTTAAGTATGAAATTCTTATCATATATGGGTTACATATTTAGTGATTGGACAACCATACTTATTGGGATGTGCTCAAATCTATTCTAGTTGATTATAGCCTTACCCATTTGATACAATTGAGACATTGGTTCTGGGTTGATAGTACCTCCTATAGTGTTGCCAATGAGATGCATTACAATATATTTATCATATACAATCAGACATTTTGATTTTTCATTTTTTACTTTGATAGATAACTTCAAAAAAAGTGGGGTTGTTTCAACTCATAATTTTATGGCATGGATGCCTAGATTATTTATATGTTTGCTTTCTATGTCTTGATTTTTTATGTATCAATTGATTACTTTATATAACATATGCCTATGATTAAATACAAATCATGTTTTACTTTTTTAATTAGGATTGTGTAAATAATTAATATTAATGATATTGATTGTGTTTAGATAAATTTTACAAGATGTATGGTTACTTGAAATTGATACATATTAATAATGGGATTGGTTATGTATGTTATGTTACCTACATGTGGTTTGATATATTTATGATCATTTAAGAAATTAATATTGTCTCCATGTATGAACTTGATTTGGTTTGTTATATTTGTATGCAATAACATGATATGATGTTGTTTATTTTTATTATTATAGTGGTTTTGTTTAATGTGAAAAATAAGTGTTCATACTTACAAGGTAGATTAATAAAAAGGATACATGTGTTTAAAAATTAGGTTTCAAACCCACTCATACAATTTTACTATTGAAATAACTTGGAATAAACCTTGATTACTTTAAAGCCATGTGCATCTTATGTTATCACCTTTATTTTCCGACTAGTTATTATCTAGGTGTTTAGAACTTCACTCCCATTTACCCTAAATTTTTCCATTGCTCATGTACCCATACCTAAAAATACACATGAGGATTTTATTTGAAAAAGTGAGAGGATAGAGTAATCCATAACTATATTCTAATATGGCATACCTAGATTTGAGAATAAAGCTAATTCTAAAGTTTAGTAAAATGCAAGTTTTCATGCTCATTACTATTTTTTACGACCTTGGACCATAGAAAATAAGGTGCATGAAGTTTTAATACTTTATAATTTATTTTCTATGACCATGGACCTCATTACAGTCTTTGAAAAGATAAATGTAAGGAGTGTCAAGTGTAATAAAGAGAAATGGATTTATTTTGATTTGTAATAAGAGTAAATATGCTATAATAATGGGGTTTGGGCATGTAAGATATGTGGTTGTAGTCATGAGGAGAGAGTGACATGTTTCATTATATTATTGTTAGTATTATTTGAGTCACACTTCTCTTTATAATGAAATATTAATCTTTGGAGGGGGTTGTCTTACTTTATCTTCATTTAGCCTTAGTCTCTTAGATATGAGAAGGAGTTGGGAAAGGGTAGTGAAAGGATATCACTTGTTAGATTTTAATTAGGGTCTCCCATATTTAAAATACTAATGATAATTTATTTATTTATTTTGTAAAATATATCTTGTTTCTCTTTCTTTTCAGTAAAATTATTGACTGTTTTGAAGTTATTTTTTGGTCTTGTTTTTTAGTTTTGAAATGGCAATTATTGGGATATTTAGCCACATGTTGTAACTTATTTTATTTATTATAATTTTTAATATTTGTATATTTATTAAATGTTATATATACTATCATTTTTATCCTTCCAAAATTAGGATAGATATAGCTGCTTGTGTGGGAGTTTGAGGGTGAGTTGGCTCCTTGTTTCCAAGCTTGTAGATTAAACTTTAAGGTTATAAGTTAGAATTGTAAGGGAAATTAAAAGATAAACTTATTTTACTTTATCTTTGGATGAATAATTTGTATTTTTGGTGTATGTATTAATGTTCTTGATATGGAATGGCAAAGGAATTGTTGGCTATATCTTTATCTCATTATGGAAAAGTGGATTTTTTTAATCATGGATATTTTTGGCTATTACGTACTTGAACTAGAAATAGATCCCCCATAATCCCCTATTTATTTATATGTTTTTATTATTGGTATTATATTATTAAAATGTACCTTATAATTATAGTCAAATTACTGAATTATTTTTATAAATCCATATGCATTCTCCTCCAAAGGTTTATATGTGTTTATTATGTGTTGGATTTATGATTTCTAGACATAAAATCTGTAACTATAGCTACAAATATTTATGAGGTTAAAGTTAACTTAAGTTAAATATAATGTAGGAAAAAATTAGTATTAAGTGGAGTTATATATATTATGCCTAAAAAAATTAAAACTAGGTTTACTCATGTGCATTATATTATAACTCATATTTCCTACACTAACTTCTTTTATTCATATAAGCCTAAATATAATAACCTTTAAAGTTTATGAATATCTCTTTAATATATACCTCCGTTCTCTTTAATTTATTATTACTCTTATATAAATGATTAAAATTATTCATGTCATCGATAACCGTTCATCTCACTCTAATTATCTCTATCCTCTTATAAAACCATCTCTATATCACATCCTCATGTTTGCTAACATTATGAAAATATTTATCCATTAGTTCCTCCATTTTAAGGATATTCTCCAACCTATCCTACACTACATTTTCTTCCCATTCAAATTATTGTATAAATTAATATGTATGAAAAATAAAAAATATCAAAAAAATTATATCTATGGCATATACTTGCATGTATGTATATCTCTTTAGGAACTTACTGAATCTTTTCCTATCTTCACATAATGAAAACTTAAATAGGGTGTTCCATCCTCTAGTAGTCTTTCCTACCATTTGATTTATCACATTGATAATGTTTATTTTTCCATTGATTGCGTTACCCCATATCCATATGGGAAGTAGTTGGCTAAAAATTTAGTATTGTGTCATGTCCATATGCCCATTTTGTGAATTATATTGATTGATGATATACCAAATACATAGGGATTTTAATCTTTATGACAATGTTCTCATATAATAATTTTACCTCTTCATCTATTGTGTCAAGATTTTTGTATTCATATTTGGTTCACTTGGTATAATAACTTTTAAACAAAAAAAAATATATGATTGAGTGATGAATTATAACTCATTACTCTAGTAAATTCTAGTCCCCATTATGCAAATAATTACCTCTCCTTTACCAGTTAGAGGGAATTATATCATTATTATCTCTCCAAATTTATATCTATAATGCTTTAAAAAAATTCACATGCTTTTAAGCCTCCTTGAAAATGATGGGATAGTAATATTCTTCTCTAACAATATTGTGTGTTTTGGTGTCCCCTGAAACATGCCCACCTCCCAAGACTTCTTGAAACTATTGCATGAATAATTGTGCTTATGCTTTGTCTAGACATCTCAGATATACTACTTCATAGTTACTCCTATACAATATTAAATTGTAAATTAAGTAATGTGTTGATTTTAATTTAAAAACATTTCATTGAGTTTAATCTAAATTTTGAGTAAAATTTCCTTAGAGAAGATATTAGATAATATATGTATATCAATAAATTTTCACATCCTCAATTTGAGTTATATAAATCATGTATCGGTACTCAACATAAAATACTTATTCCTATAGTTCCTTCATGAATTTACCTTACACAATCAATTAACATATCCCTTTCCCTCAAACCATATCTATTGTTTTGGTTTCCAAATCAAACTATTAGATCATGGACACCCATTTCCCTCTCTTTTATTCTAATTCTATATAATTTTATAGATAACTTATGGTGGGATTAGGAAAAATGGAATGAATACGACTATTTAAAATGTAGGTCATGAAAGTTTTGAATATTTTCACCAAGTTATAAGCCTAATTTTCAATATAATAATATAGTAATGTTGCATATTTCAAATTGGAGTTCATTAGTGCTATGAGTCATTAATCTTCTCTAAAGTAATTGTGTAAGAAAGGTAGAAGTTGAAAAATAATATAAATTTAAATCTAACTACTTAAACCTACTTTTTTGATCTCTTAAAAATATTGGTTATCGCTTTTGTCCATTATAATATTACATCATATTTTAGCATCAAATTCAAAGGTGTTGTTATCTCTATAAATCTTGATAAAAATGTCTTAAAATTAATATGATCAAATAAATATGTTAACATATTTTTATTATTAGGAAGATGGATATTAAATACTATTTTATATCTCTAGATCAATGAATATACCATATCTACCTTGTTATATTCCAAACTCACCTTTTTATTGAATTTAGAAATATACCATACCATAATCATCTCTTGAAGACATTATGTGAATGTTTAAAATGTTGAGATTTGTATTTATATATCATAGAGATATAATTAATATATATAAATACACATTTACCCACTAATCCTCCAAATGTGAAGTCCATAACTTGTTATAAGGTTGCACCTAAATTAATGACACCCAAAAAATAATTATGAGTAAATTTTCACCACTTGGTAGTGAAGGCCATTTTGTATGTTTTTTAATCCACTAGTACCTAGTTATGTCCTAAAACTCCATCCAAAAATGACCTCATTTCAGATCCATTTACTAAATTGAGTACTTCATCTAAAAAGGGTAATGGATGGTTCTATTTTTTAGATGCTTTTTTTATGTTTCTAAAATCTATGTATAACGTGATTTATTCATTTTTTTTCTTGTAGGAACTAAATTGGTTACCCAAGTATAATGTCTGATGGGAAAGATGATCTTTGTCAAAAGGAGTTTGTTAATTTAATTATATATGAGGCTATCCAAAATAGGATTAACTAGTCATTTCCTTTATTTAAAGGGTCACACACTTGCATTAAGTGGAGTAATGTGGGTTATAATTCATTAATTAAATACTTTGAAATATTTTGAAGACCAATCTAGCACTTTTTTGAATTCCATTAACAACTTAGTTTTAGATTAAGGTAAAATCAGGTTTTGATGGGACCCCGAAACCCAAGTACAAAGAATGAAAGATAAAGCCTCAACGACCACAAGCAGAACCTAAAAAACTACTATAGAGAAGTAGCAAAAACAGGTTTTAAATGGACCTAAAACCACCAGAGAGACCTCCGGTCAAAACCTAGATTTAACAAAGATTTGGCTTCACCATAGACAGAAGATTACAAAAAGAAACCAGAGAATAGTACCAGTAAACATAACCATTAACAACTTAGTTAATTCAAAACAATTTCGTTGGATCATTTGTTTATTACATTCACCATTTGTGGTTCCTTTAATGTGACCAAATTTATTTGAACATAATGTTTTTTATTCAAGTCATGAACCTTCTTAGGATTTATAATATTTGTGTTTAATGCTTTTTCAATTAATATCACTCTTTTTTAGATTTTATTGGTTTTCAATTCTAGTGATCCATATTCTTCACTGTGCATTAGGTTTGTATGTTATTTTTTATATATAATTTGATTTCTTAATGAGTTTTAACTACTGATAAATTGAATGATATTTTCATCATCACTAAAAACCTAAAAAAATGCTATATTTTCAAGTGTTAAAGGCATAGTGATTATTTTATGTGAAGGCTAGGATGAGCAATATAATAATAATATTTCTCTCTATAGACTAGGAAACAAATAAGAGTTCACAACTCAGAGCTTGTGTATAGTTGGATGGTGTAGTGAAAATAGTCAAGCTAGACATAGATCTATTAGAGGGTAAATGACACTCAATTTCAAGGGTATAGGGTTCCAAATCCTATGCCTAAGATATGGAATCTATTTATAACTATATTCTAAGATAAATTAATGATAAACAAGGGTGTTAAGGATATAATGAGGAAAATCACATGAAAAGAATGAAAGTATAAGGGTAACCTAGATTTAAGATAAAACTGACACTAAAATAAGAAAAATGTAAATGACACAATGGTAGACCATAAGTGTAGTCTATGAAACCAAAAATGTTAATGCAAATTTTAATAACCCTATACTATACTAGATTATTTGGTATAAGGAGAACTCAATCAAGGAAAACAACTTACATGTAGAAATAAGCAAAGTAGATATATGTACTGAGTAACTAAATTAATGATAATAGCTTGATGAACTAACTGAATTTGAGGAACGCGTGCATGGAGAATTTGAATGCTGAGCGCGCACATGCGCAAGCATGAACTCCAATCCTGAACCAGGTAGCCATTGATCTGGTAGCTAGCGTGGCCGCAGCTTATGCTATGCAAGGGACTCCACCTGTGAATGGAGAAAGGATCCTGATCGCCCATTCTTCTGTAGAAGGGGGTTCTGTTCCAGTTACGAATATAGCAAAAGGATCTCCTATTATTGGTTCTGTCCTTAGGTTAAAGGGAAGAACTTATGCAAATGTGGCTACTTTTGATGCTGAAATACATGATGCAAAACATAAAGCTTCTATTGGGAGTTTGTGCATTTCACCAGTAAGTACTTTAAATCCTATTAGGGTTGATCTAGATCTTGATACAGTTGAAGCAATCTTTAATTGGGTAGATTATTTTTCAAAGTATGTGGCTATTTTTCAATTTCATGGCTACTAGCCATCTCTTGCAGATCTACATGGCTAGATCTCCAATACCTGGCTACCACTGATTGATGGAAATGTTGAAATATACCCATGTGTTAAAGGTTTTTTTTTAGCTTTACTCCAAAACTCTAAGGACAGGAAGACTATTCTATCCAACAGTAATTTTTTATGGCAGGGTAAATACCCTCTTATGGCCAAACGGTGGCATATGGATATCAATCCTCTCATGGAAACCTTCAACAAGATCCCTGTCTGGGTTCGGCTCTCTAATTTGCCAATACATCTATGGCATGAATCGGTGTTTAAAACCATCTAAAATTCTATAAGGGAGTTTTTATTTGAGGATGATGAAACTAAGAGGTTTTACCGCTCGACTTGTGCACACCTTATTGTTGAGGTGGATGTTTCTAAGGGCCTTATTAAGGTGATTTGTCTGGACTCCCCTAGGGGTTCTTAGACGCAAATGTTAGATTTTGAAGGTTTACCTTTTTGATGATGAAAATGTCACCTAACAGGGCATGTTGCAGCCCAGTGTACTGTAGGGAAATCCAAATCCAGAAGATCACCTTCTTGGTGGTCTGAAGCTGATCATGAACATTATTTTTCTAAACAACCCGAGGAAGATTTGACTGATTCAGAGAATGAGAATGAAAAGAGTATCCATTCTGAATTGATGGATTGGGAGACTTTGCTGGAGACAGATTTTGTTGAAGGTAATGTGGAGATTGGATTATGTTATCTCTCTGAACCAATTATTGAGGAGGTGGTGGTCCCTCCACCTGATTTGAAGGATTCTCCTAGGAGCCAGAAGTTGGCTGGTTCTCGAAAGGATTTTGCTGAGGCACCGATGCCCCCTAAACTTTATGGATCATGGCCTTCTGAGGACTGGGTTACTGAGGTAGCTAAGGTAGAGGATGGTTGGACAATAGTTAAGAGGAAGAAGTCTAAGCCTTTGGTCCCCCCTCTAGATATGAAACTTTAGTCTTGTAAAAAAAATATTAATTGTTTGTCCAGCTCTTGACTATTGTTTTCAGATTTTTGGTTAATCTAGTCTTGGTTATGCAGGTTCCAAGCTTTTTTGTATCCTGGTTGTGCTTAAGGTTTATCTCTCTTCTGATGTATAGGGTTTTGGGGCTCCTTCAAAACCTGATTTTACCTTAATCTAAAACTAAATTAATGATAATAAGGATATATATATACTTAAATTTAGATTTTATTATCATCAAATCAATGTCACTCTTGTCTTTAGTGTAAATTTTCAATAAATATTGTCAGATAAAAGGCCTCAATTGTAAAGAATAAACCATGTATGCCCTTAGTTATGAACTCCAAATAATATGGGGAAATGTTGATGACTAAATGTGTACCATAGGTGCCTAGAGTGTTTAAGGAACACTTCTCATTTTATAATTCTATGAATTCAATGCATGAGTTATGGGTTACAATAATCTTATTATATATTGGTGGAATAGAAGTAGAACAAGTGAATATTTCACAATATTTATATTAGTTGGTGGTTGGGAGCTAGCATGGCCAAATAGTTGATATATACAACATATGCATTACCTATGCTAAGAATAATTAATTGTGATCAAGAACTAATACAAGAACAATTCTAAGATGGATATTTAAAATGACAATTAAACTAAGGTGATTTAGTTAAAAGAGAAGACAAAGGAAGGGTAGGGAAAAAAAAGGATGTTGCTAGTCTTTGTTACAAACATTATGCCAAAGTTCAAATATCATCTGAACATGCATTTAATGAATGTATGAAGTGAAATATCTTAAGCCCAAATCATAACATACATCAAGCAAGCTTATGAGGATGGTATGAAATGATGTAAATAGGAATTAGGCTCAATTTAAAGACTCATTCCTATAAACAAAAAACATTAGCCTAAATGCAAAATAAGTGCATTAAATAAAATAATCTTAATAACTTTAAATTCATCTAACATCGACATAAATTAATAACTCTACATTTAAGATTCACATCTAGAATCCATAAGAACCATTCAAATCTAAAAGTGAAACCACAAAAGTGAGAGAGAAACCATATAACACTTCACACAAGAAAATACTAAACAATATTTGTATAATTCCTTGCTTATATTAACTACTGAAAGTTTACAAAGTAATTTCATTCTAACAACTCCCCCCTTTTTGACAAATGGAAAATATCCTTTTATGAGATGTAAGGAAGTATGTCAAGTATTGATATCAAGCTAGATTTCAACATGTGTATAAGATAGTTTTCCTTTATGTTATATTCTATAATAAATGATCTTTTATAATGAACTAACCTATAGACAATGTGCTCTTATAAATTGCACATGTCTATAAAAATAATATCCTATTTCAAAATATAATATGATGATTATTACAAAAAGAAAATTCTTATTTCACCCAACCTTGGGACCCATTGGCTATTATAAGATATTTATGGTTCCTTGATATTCCTAGCCTATTACAGGCATGGTCCCATCTTCAAGTTACTCAAGGATAGTCAGTGCTCTAATGATGTAGTTACACTAGACATTGTGAGCTTAGATCCTAACCCTTTATATTACCATGTTTTTAGGGTCTCTAATTTAGCCTATTACACTAATATAGGTTTAACATGGAATTTCTATGGTATCCTAGGTCATTTTGTTTATCATTGTCCAAAAATGACCATTGCCTTTTAAAATTTAGACCTGAGTTTACTATGTTAAAATTGGCATCCTCACAATCACCATTTGACATCTGTGAGAACATCTTTAATTGTCATGTGACCTTAAATTTTAACCATGTGATCAAGGCTCATTACTATGTTAAAATTGACATCTAAGTAGTTGTTATTTCACATCTATGGAAATGTCTTTGATAGTCATGTGACCATCAATTTTAAACACATCATTAGAATTAGTTATTGTCTTAAATTTGACATCCATATGACCATTATTTTACTTTTGTGAGAAAATCATTGATAGGTGCATGATCATCAATTTTAATCTCATCTTTATAACTATTTATTAGGTTTGCCACTTGTCATTTATGGGTTCATCTTGCATTTTACGTGTGCCACATGTCAACTACTTGATGATTTTGGGTTATGAACTAGGCTCCATAGTTATGTCATATGGTGGTGCTATGTTAAATTAGAGATTCATTTGAAAATATTTGACTTGATACACTCTATTCATCAGGAACTATATGCTATAATCTGTACTATGGATCTATAAAAGGTGCTCAATGTTTAACTAGGGTCCATTACTTTTCATCATTAATCACACTTCATTCAATTTGGGTCCTCTTCTTAAACATGTGTTGTAGATTGGGAACCTACATTTGATGAAATATCAAGTTTGGATTCAAGACTTTAGGATAAAATTATTAAGCTATGTTTGAAATAAACTATATAAGACTCCATGAATTTAAAAGGGACCCAGCATTAAGACTTTGGACCATGGTTTTATTTGTATTAATAAATACAAATATTTTAGTCTAAGGTCCTTTAGGCTAAGTTTACAACATATAAAATAGACCCTAATAATAATAAAAGGACCTAAACGTAAAGATTTTGGACCAAGGTGATAAACATAGAACAAAATGGATCTCACAAAAAAATACTTAGCATAATGTTTTAACCTAGAGTCTCATTGTATAAATAAATATGATGGAACTTTAGTAGAAGGCCTTAGGCTAAATAATAAAATTGACCCTAAATTTTAAGTTGGACCATGCTAAGATAAAAGGGACCATGTGATATAAAATAGACCAAGCGTAGGATTTTCGGTCTTAGGTTTGATTGTGTTAAAAAACATAACCAAGCATTAGGATAAAAATTAAACTAAGACCATGGTATTATTAATTTATTCCAACTTAAACTTAAATAAAATGCTCCCACCAATCTCAAATTTAAATTAAAAGGTCTAGGTAAAATATTAGTCTAGGGTCTCAAAAACATGGATTTAATTAATCAATCATAGATAAGGTTAATAAATAATCAATTTAACATTAAAGGACAAAAAATCTAAGCATTCCCAACACCAAATTGACTCCATTTAACGTTCAAATTGAAACATGAAGATCTGATGTTATCACTTTAGATAAGATTAAAGCAAAACTATGAACAAATAAGTCAGCTAGACCATGGTGTGGATGATCTTCAAATAAACATAATGTGTTGGATTTATGATTTCTATACATAAAATATGTAACTATAGTTACAAATATTTTTGAGTTTAAAGTTAACTTCAGTCAAATATAATGTATAAAAAAATTAGTATTAAGTGGAGTTATATATATTATGGCTAAAAAAATTAAAACTAGGTTTACTCATGTGCATTATATTATAACTCATAATTCCTATGCTAACTTATTTTATTCATATAAGCATAAATATAATAACCTTTAAAGTTTATGGATATCTCTTTAATATATACCTCCACTATGTTTAATTTATTATTACTCTTATATAAACTACTAAAATTATTCATCTCGTCGATAACCTTTCATCTCACTCTAATTATCTCTATCCTCTTATAAAACCATCTCTATATGACATCCTAATGTTTGATAAAATTATGAAAATCGTTATCCATTAGTTCCTCCATTTTAAGGATATTCTCCAACCTATCCCACACTACATTTTATTCCCATTCATATTATTCTATAAATTAATATGTATGAAAAACTAAAAAAAAATATCAAAAAAATTATGTCTATGGCATATACTTGCATGTATGTATATCTCTTTAGGAACTTACTGAATCTTATCCTATCTTCACATAATGCATAATTAAATAGGGTGTGCCATCCTCTAGTAGTCTTTCCTATCATTTGATTTATCACATTGATAATGTTTATTTTTCCATTGATTGTGTTACCCCATATCCATATGGGAAGTAGTTGGCTAAAAATTTAGTATTGTGTCATGTTCATATGCCCATTTTGTGAATTATATTGATTGATCATATACCAAATACATAGGGATTTTAATCATTATGACAATGTTCTCATTTAATAATTTTAGCTCTTCATTTATTGTGTCAAGATTATTGGATTCATATTTGGTTCACTTGGTACAATAATTTTTGAATAAAAACAAATATATGATTGAGTGATGAATTATAACTCATTACTCCGGTAAATTCTAGTCCCCATTATGCAAATAATTGCCTCTCTTTTTCCAGTTAAAGGGAATTATATCATTATTATCTCTTCAAATTTATATCTATAATGCTTTATAAAAATTCACATGCTTTTAAGCATCCTTGAAAATGATGGGATAGTAATATCCTTCTCTAACAATATTGTGTGTTTTGGTGTCCCCTGAAACATGCCCACCTCCCAAGACTTCTTGAAACTATTGCATGAATAATTGTGCTTATGCTTTGTCTAGACATCTCAGATATACTAGTTCATAGTTCCTCCTATACAATATTAAATTTTAAATTAAGTAATGTGTTGATTTTAATTTAAAAGCATTTCATTGAGTTTAATCTAAATTTTGAGTAAAATTTCCTTAGAGAAGATATTATATAATATATGTATATCAATAAATTTTCATATCCTTAATTTGAGTTATATAAATCATGTATTGGTACTCAACATAAAATACTTCTTCCTATAGTTCCTTCATGAATTTACCTTACACGATCAATTAACATATCCCTTTCCCTCAAACCATATCTATTGTTTTGGTTTCCAAATCAAACTATTAGATCATGGACACCCATTTCCCTCTCTTTTATTCTAATTCTATATAATTTTATAGATAACTTACGGTGCGAATAGGAACAATGGAATGAATATGACTATTTAAAACGTAGGTCATGAAAGTTTTGTATAATTTCACCAAGGTATAAGCCTAATTTTCAATATAATAATATAGTAATGTTGCATATTTAAAATTGGAGCTCATTAGTGCTATGAGTCATTAATCTTCTCTAAAGCAATTGTGTAAACAAGGTAGAAGTTGAAAAATAATATAAATTTAAATCTAACTAATTAAACCTACTTTCTTGATCTCCTAAAAATATTGGTTATCTATTTTGTCCATTATAATATTGCATCATATTTTAGCTTCAAATTCAAAGGTGTTGCTATCTCTATAAATCTTGATAAAAATGTTTTAAAATTAATATGATCAAATAAATATGTCAACTTATTTTTATTATTAGGAAGACGTATATTAAATACTATTTTAGATCTCTAGATCAATGAATATACCATATCTACCTTGTTCTATGCCAAATTCACTTTTTATTGAATTTAGAAATATACCATACCATACTCATCTCTTGAAGACATTATGTGAATGTTTAAAATGTTGAGATTTGTATTTATATATCATAGAGATATAATTAATATAGATAAATACACATTTACCCACTAATCGTCCAAATGTGAAGTCCATAACTTGTAATAAGGTTGCACCTAGATATAATGAGACCCAAAAATAATTATGAGTAAATTTTCCCCACTTGGTAGTGAAGGCCAATTTGTATGTTTTTTAATCCACTAGTACCTAGTTATGTCCTAAAACTCCATCCAAAAATGACATCATTTCAGATCCATTTAGTAAATGGAGTACTTCATCTAAAAAGGGTAATGGATGGTTCTATTTTTTAGATGTTTTTTCTATGTTTCTAAAATCTATGTATAACCTGATTTATTCATTTTCTTTTTCCTGCAGGAACTAAATTGGTTACCCAAGTATAATGTCTAATGGGAAAGATGATCTTTGTGAAAAGGAGTTTGTTAATTTAATTATATATGAGGCTATCCAAAATAGGATTAGCTAGTCATTTCCTTTATTTAAAGGGTCACACACTTGCATTAAGTGGAATAATGTGGGTTATAATTCATTAATTAAATACTTTGAAATATTTTGAAGACCAATGTAGCACTTTTTTGAATTCCATTAACAACTTAGTTAATTCAACACAATTTCCTTGGAGCATGTGTTTCTTACATTCACCATTTGTGGTTCCTTCAATGTGATGAAATTTATTTGAACATAATGTTTTTTATTCAAGTCACAAACCTTCTTAGGATTTATAATATTTGTGTTAAATGTTTTTTCAATTAATATCATTCTTTTGTAGATTTTATTGGTTTTCAATTCTAGTGATCCATATTCTTCACTGTGCATTAGGTTTGTATGTTTTTTTTTAATATGAAATTTGATTTTTGAATGAGTTTTAACTACTGATAAATTGAATGATATTTTCATCATCACGAAAAACCTAAAAAATGCTATATTTTTAAGTGTTAAAGGCATAGTGATTATTTTATGTGAAGGTTAGGATGACCAATATAATAATACTATTTCTCTCTATAGAATAGGACACAAATAAGAGTTCATAACCCAGAGCTTGTGTATAGTTGGATGGTGTAGTGAAAATAGTCAAGCTGGACATAGATCTATTAGAGGGTAAACCACACTCAATTTCAAGGGTATCGGGTTCCAAATCCTATGCCTAAGATATGGAGTCTATGTATAACTATATTCTAAGATAAATTAATGATAAACAAGGGTGTTAAGGAGATAAAAAGGATAATAACATGAAAGGAACTAAAGAATAAGGGTAACCTATATTTAAGATAAAAATGACACTAAAACAAGAAAAATGTAAATGACACAATGGTAGACCATAAGTGTAGTCTATGAATCCAAAAATGTTAATGAAAATTTTAATCACCCTATGCTATACTAGATTATTTGGTATAAGGAGAACTCAATCAAGCAAAACAACTTACATGTAGAAATAATCAAAGTAGATATATGTACTGAGCAACTAAATTATTGATAATAAGGATATATATATATATATATATATATATATATATATATATATATATATATATATACATAAATTTAGATTTTATTATCATCACATCAATCTCAGTCTTGTATTTAGTGTAAATTTTCAATAAATATTATTAATTAGATAAAGGCCTCAATTGTAAATAAGAAACCATGTATGTCCTTAGTTATGAACTCCAAATACTATGGGGAACTGTTGATGACTAAATGTGTACCACAGGTGCCTAGAGTGTTTAGAGAACACTTCTCATTTTATAATTCTAGGAATTCAGTGCATGAGTTATGGGTTACAATAATCTTATTATAAATTGGTGGAATTGAGGTAGAACAAGTGATTATTTCACAATATTAATATTAGTTGGTTGTTGGGAGCCAACATGGCCAAAAAGTTGATATATACAACATATGCATTACCTATGCTAAGAATAATTAATTATGATCAAGAACTAATACAAGAACAATTCTAAGATGGATATTTAAAATGACCATTAAACTAAGTTGATTTGGTTTAAAAAAATCAAAAGGAAGGGTGGGGAGAAAATAAGGATGTTGCTAGTCTTTGTTACAAACATTATGACAAAGTTCAAATATCATTTGAACATGCATTTCATGAATGTATGAAGTGAAATAGCTTAAGCCCAAATCATAACATACATCAAGAAAGATTTTAAGGATGGTATGAAATGATGCAAATAAGAACTAGGCTCAATTTAAAGATTCTTTCCTATAATAAAAAAACATTAGCCTAAATGCAAAATAAGTGTAATAAAAAAAATGATCTTAATAACTATAAATTCATCTAGCATCGACATAAATTAATAACTCTACATTTAAGATCCACATCTATAATCCATAATAACCATTCAAATCTAAAAGTGAAACTAAAAAACTAAGAGAGAAACCATATAACACTTCACACAAGAAAATACTAAATAATATTTGTATAATTCCTTGCTTATATTAACTGTTCAAAGTTTACAAAGTAATTTTATTCTAAAAATGCCCCCCTTTTGGACAAATGGAAACTATCCTTATATGAGATGCAAGGAAGTATGTCAAGTAGTGATATCAAGCTACATTTGAAAATGTGTATAAGATAGTTGTCCTTTCTATTATATTTTAGAATAAATGATCTTTTATAATGAGCTGACCTAGAGACAATGTGCTCTTATAAATTGCACATGTCTATAAAAATAATATCCTATTTCAAAATATAATACAATGATTATTACAAAAATAAAAATCTTACTTCACCCAACCTTGGGACCCATTGGCTATTTTAAGATATTTATGGTTCCTCGATGCTCCTAGCCTAGTATAGGCATGGTCCCATCTTCAAGTTACTCAAGGATAGTCAGTGCTCTAATGATGTAGTTAGTCTAGACATTGTGAGCTTAGATCCTAACCCTTTATGTTACCAAGATTTTAGGGTCTCTAATTTATCCTATTAAACTAATATAGATCTAACATGGAATTTCTATGGTATCCTAGGTCATTTTGTTTATCATTGTCCAAAAATGACCATTGCTTTTTAAAATTTAGATCCAAGTTTACTATGTTAAAATTGGCATCCTCACAATCATCATTTCACATCTGTGGGAACATCTTTAATTGTCATGTGACCTTCAATTTTAACCATGTGATCAAGGCTCATTACTATGTTAAAATTGATGTCTATGTAGTTGATATTTCATATCTATGGGAATGTCTTTGATAGTCATGTGACCATCAATTTTAAACACATCATTAGAACTAGTTACTGTCTTAAATTTTACATCCATGTGACCATTATTTTACTTTTGTGGGAAAATCATTGATAGGTGCATGATCATCAATTTTAATCTCATCTTTGGAACTATTTATTAGGTTTGTCACTTGTCATTTATGGGTTCATCTTGCATTTTACATGAGCCACATGTCAACTACTTGATGATTTTGGGTTATGAACTAGGCTCCATAGTTATGCCATATGGTGGTCCTATGTTAAATTAGAGCTTCATTTGAAAATATTTAAATTGATACACTCTATTAATCAAGAACTATATGTTATAATGTATACTATTGATATATAAAGGGTGCTCAATGTTTAACTAGGGTCCATTGCTTTTCATCATTGATCACACTTCATTGAATTTGGGTCCTCTTCTTAAACATGTGTTGTAGATTGGGATCCTACATTTGATGAAATATCAAGATTGGATTCAAGACATTAGGATAAAATGATTAAGCTATGTTTTAAATAAACTATATAAGACTCCATGAATTTAAAAGGGACTTAGCATTAAGTCTTTGGACCATGGTTTTAGTTGTATTAATAAATAAAAATATTTTAGTCTAAGGTCTTTTAGGCTAAGTTTGCAACATATAAAATAGACCCTAATAATAATAATAATAAAAGGACCTAAGCATGAAGATTTTTGGACCAAGGTGATAAACATAGAACAAAATGGACATCACAAAAAAATACTTAGCATAATGTTTTAACCTAGGATCTCATTGTATAAATAAATATGATAAAACTTTAGGAGAATTCCTTAGGCTAAATAATAAAAGTGACCCTAAATTTTAAGTTGGACCATGTGATATAAAATAGACCAAGCCAAGGATTTTTAGTCTAAGGTGTGATTGTGTTAAAAAACATAACGAAGCATTAGGATAAAAATCAAACTAAGACCATGGTATTATTAATTTGATCCCACTTAAACTTAAATAAAAGGCTCCCACCAATCTCAAATTTAAATTAAAAGGTCCAGGTAAAATATTAGTCTAGGGTCTCAAAAACATGGATTTAATTAATCAATCATAGATCAGGTTAATAAATGATCAATTTAACATTAATTCAAAAAAAATAAAAGCATTCTCAACACCGAATTGGTTTCATTGAACCTTCAACTTGAAAAAAATATATTTGATGTTATCACTTTAGATAAAATTAAAGCAAAACTATGAACAAATAAGTCAGCTAGACCATGGTGTGGATGATCTTCAAATAAACATAATGTGTAATCATGCTAATGATACTCTGACCATGTGGATTTTATTATTTAAGGTAAATATTTGCATAATTTGACATGAGGGTCCCTATTTTCTAAAAATGAGGGTATGTTGACCTCAAAAAATGGCAACTTTTGGGGGAAACATAGAAATATGTTAGAACTCAAGGACTTTGTTTCAAACTAACATGAAATCTACTTATTATATTTGATTATGCACCATTATTAAGATCAATTCATGGTTAAAATAAATCTTACATATGTATAATTAGGATCAAACATCAAAACTCAATCATGGTATGTGTGTGCTTTGATTCAACTTACTGATTGCGAAAGGATTTAGAGAACAACTTATAGGTTCATGACTTTAATCATTAAAAATAACTTTAAACATGTTCAAATGTTCATTAAAAATCATGTTTTAGCTCAATGAAGGCTTGGGAATTACTTTTTTACTAGCTAGGTATCCATAGCCTTAATAGAGATGTCTTTAGTTCCACTCAAGGCCTTATTCTACTACCACCTAGGCATCCATAGCCCCAGTGGAGAGTAATAGAATCATGAGTACTAGAATTATCTCCAAACTAAAACATCAAGCTCACATTTCAATAATCCATAATCAACCAATGTTGAGAAGTCATACTTGCATTTCTAAACTATGAAGCTCTTGAATAGCCTAGATAAGACTAGATCTTAGAATTGTCCAAAAGTACTTATTTAAAATCAAGGAACAAAGCAAGAGAAAACAAAAAAATATAAAAAGAACCATATACAAAAAAGGAATAGGAAGGAAACTAATCTAGAGACATACGCTAATTTTATAAAGAACTTACCCCCAAGATCAAATAGAAAGTTATTTAATCTACTAGAGAACATTAAAACATGATTAAATCCCTTCAATGGACTCTCCTTGTGGATATGAGCAATTTTATGGTTTTGTCTTCTAGGTGATGCAACTTTCCCCTTATTAGCATTCTCATATGTATAGTTCAAAGGTATGAATCTAGGACCCAATCATTTTTTTCCAAAATCCTTTTATGTTACATTAGTAGTGTTAATTATCCTTTAGTCATAAACATATAGTGACTTATATCATCCTCATTCAATGATGGAAGGTCAAGATAGTATTCTCTTCCTAATGTCCTCATTAATCGCAGTTTGATGTGGGGATGGACTGCTAATCTTTATGCCAAAACTTTCCAATTCATATAGAAATTCTACTTCATTATGATTAGCTAAAAGAGAATGAAATTCATATACAACCTTACCATTTGAATCAATTTGATCATATACTTCCACCCATTTGAAGGTGTCATATGAAAATTCCTAATCCATTTCATTTTCTTCATCTTCATCCTTCATGCAGGATGGAATCTTAGCTACCCAATTGAATCTAAAATCATCATCCTTTGGGATTTATAGAATGATATTATTGTATTGAAATACTTCAATTTATTTCAATAAATCTTGGCATAAATGTTTCCACTAGTTTTCTTCTTTAGGGGTAGACTCTATTTCAGTAATGGCCTCATATGAATTACCCAGTTATCTTCTAAAGAGAAGTCATCTTGTATCTAATCTTGTTCATGGATCTGATAATCTTGAATGTCCATTTCATCTTCTATATCATCCTCTAATTCAATTTCTTCTTAAAATGGAAAATCAAAAGCTTGCATGAAGGATTTAGAAGTTCCTACAAATCTAGATGTCCCTGCAATAATGTCTTGATTAAACAAAGGTTTAGATGTATCCCTTTCACTTGTACATGCTTATAATACATTATAATGATTAGTTAGATCTATATCAAAAATATTAATTTCATGTATGTCCTCAAATGTCTCATTTTATTTGTTATCATGAAACCTATTAAACCTTTGAGAAATATAGCCTCTATTGGAGCCTTCTCCAAAATTGCCCACTTATTTTTACAACTAAAGAAAATCAGTGCTCATATTTTGAACCATCTTAAGTATGGATTCATTATTTAGTGATTTTGAGTTATGAACATGACCATCATTAATAATGGGCACCAAATCTCTATATCCTTGTGGATGAAATCCATTTGTATCATTGCGAAAGAACCCCAAATTTTGGCTAGGATAGGCATGGCTTAAGGGTCACTAGTTTAATGGTAGTGTATAATTTAAGGTAGACATAATCTAATTAGCATTATGAATGGAATTTAGTGTTCGGAAATTGAGGTTGAAATTTTGGATAGCATATGCAAACTGACCTTGAGGTTGCATTTGATCATTGATTATTACTATTTCAGCATAAGCTAATGCCATGGTATTTATGACTCTAATAGACCTTTTAAGGAACACATAAGTCATGGGATCCAAATAATCCTTATAGATATCTAAGGACAAATCCTCTTTAGGTCTATATGGGGCTATATTTATATTGAACATGTTCTAAGACCTAGCATTCAAGGCTCTAATGGGCTCATTTTAGTCTCTTTTAATAGTGGTTAATTGTTGATATAGAATGCATGGACTAATGATATTATGAAATTGATCAATAAATATCTTGTTAAAATCATCCCAACTAGAAATATAATCCTTTAGAAGGTTAAGGAACCACTTATATACAACATCCTTAAAAGTAAATGGGAACAATCTACATGTTACATCTTCATGGATAACATTTAAGAGTATTAAAGTAGCTTCAAAAGATTTAACATATTACTCAATAGTGATAATTCCATTAGGATAGAAAGAAGGTAAATACCTTTCTAGATTTTTTGGTAAGTCATATACCTGACCAGGCATGCTGATAAAAGCTCCACCTAACCATGCCATACTTTGATGATGATCTTACTTGTGGTAGTTCCATCTCCAAATCTTATTTGGAATATGATATGTAAGCCTCATCTTTACAAAAAATAATTATCAAACTCACACATTAATCAAATTTTGCATAACATTAATCAAATTTTGCATAGATATATATAAATAAAAATAAAGGACATCGATCTTTAACTAAATTAGCTCAAACAAATGCAAAAATACGTCAATATGACTAATATTTAGATGTTTCAAGCTCAGATGAACTCCAATTTTTAAAGAATTAGTCAATTTTCAAAGAAAATAACTATTACTAACCTCAAACATCTTGGATTTTAGCTATCTTTACCACAAATACTCAGGGATCTTTAAGGAATGTTGATATTTATCTAAAAGAAGCACAAAGATTAGTCTAAGACCATGGAGATCAATGATATTTTAACAAATATGTTAAAAGAAACACAAATATGCAAACATTACATTAACATTTGGACATAATTCACCAAAATGAGCAAATATTCTACATTTTTACAAAGATTTGGCTAAAGGCCCTCCTTCTAGGTCTAACGAACTCCTCCTATTGATGCTTAAATGTGTACCATAGGTGGCCAGAGTGTTTAAGTAATACATCTCATGTTAAACTTCTAGGAATTTAGTGCATGAGTTGAGGATTGTGATAATCATATTATCTATTGGTGGAATAGAGGCAAAATAAGTGACTATTTCACAATATCTATATTAGTTGGTGGTTGAGAGCCACCGTGGCTAAATAGTTGATCTATGTAACATATGCAGTACTTATGCTAAGAGTAATGAATTATGATCAATAACAAATATAAGATGGATATTTATAATGACCATTAAATTAAAGTGATCTGGTTAAAAAGGAATCAAAAGGAAGCATAGGGTAGAAAAGAAGGATGTTGTTTGTCTTTGTTATATACATTATGACAAAGTTTAAATATAATCTAAACATGTTTTTAACTGATGTATGAAGTGAAACATATTAATCCCAAATCATAATATACATTAGGAAAGCTTCTGAAGAAGGTATAAAATTATGAAAATAGGAACTAGTCTCACTTTAAATATTCACTCCTATAAGAAAACAACATTATCCCAAATGCAAAATAAGTGCAACAAACAAAATAATCCTGAAAACTTTCAACTAATTTAGCATTGACATAAATTAGGAATTTTACATTTAAGATACATATTTAGAATCCATAAGAACCATTCAAATCTGAAAGTGAAATTAGATAATTGAGAGAGAAACCGTATAACACTTCACACAAGCAAATATTGGATAATCTTTGCAAAATTCCTTGCTTATATTAACTACTCAAAGTTTACAAAGTAATTTAGTTCTAACAACTCCCCCCTTTTTGAAAAATGACAATGCTCATTTTATAAGATGTAAGGAACCATGTTGAACAATAATATAAACCTACATTTGAACATGTGTATAAGATAGTTGTCCCTTTTGTTATGTTTTATAATAAATGATCTTTTCTAATGAGTTGACCTATAGACAATGTACTCTTATAAATTGCACATGTCTATAAAAATAATATCCTATTTCAAAATATAATACAATGATTGTTACCAAAAGAACATTCTTATTTCACCCAACCTTGGGACCCATTGGATATTGCAAGATATTTATGGTTCCTCGATGCTCTTGGCCTAGTATAGACATGGTCCCATCTTCAAGTTACTCAAGGATAGTCAGTGATCTAATAATGTAGTTAGTTTAGACATTATGAGCTTAGATCCCAACCTTTTATTTTACCAAGTTTTTAGGGTCTCTAATTTAGCCTATTACACTAATATAGCTTTAACATGGAATTTTTATGGCATCTTGGGTCATTCTATTTATTATTATCAAAAAATGACCATTGCCTTTTAAATTTTGGATCCAATTTTACTATGTTAAAATTGGAATCCTCATGACCATCATTTGATGTCTGTAAGAACATCCTTGATGGTCACATGAACTTCAATTTTAACCATGTGATCAAGGCTCATTTCAATGTTAAAATTTATTTATGGATGACCATCATTTGATGTTCATGGGAATATCTTTTTAATTCATCACTATCAATTTTAAACATGTCATTATAACTAGTTACTATCTTAAATTTGATGTTTACATGACTATCATTTAATGTCTATGGGAATGTCATTAATGGGTGCATGACCATCAATTTTAATCTCATCTTTAGGACTATTTACTAAGTTTGTCACTTATCATTTTGGGTTCATCCTATATTCTATGTGTGCCACATGTTGATTTCTCAGTACTTATAGGTTATGGAATAGGATTCGAGGTTATACCACATGGTGCTCTTGTGTTAACTCATAAATTTGTTTGAAAATATTTGACTTGATATGATCTATTAATTAGGATCTATATGATAGAACATGTACTATTGATCTGGAAAAGGTGCTCAATGTTTAATTAGGGTCCATTACTTTTCATCATTGATCATGCTCTATTTGATCTAGGTCCTCCACTTAAATGTGTGCCATAGGTTGGGATCCGACATTCAATGAAATATCAAGTTAGGATTTGAGACTTTAGGATAAAAAGATTAAGCTGAGTTTGAAATAAATTATACAGGACCCCATGAATTTAAAAGGGACTCAACATAATGACTTTGGACCATGGTTTTATTAATATTAATAAATACAAATATTTTAGTCTAAGGTCTTTTAGGCTAACTTTGCAAAATATAAAAAGGACTTTGAGAATAATAAAAGGACCTAGGCATGAGGATTTTAGACCAAGATGATAAACAAAGAATAAAAGGGACCTCACAAAAAAATGTTTAGCATAAGGTTTTAACCTAGGGTTTCATTGTATAAATAAATATGATGGAACTTTGTGAGAAGGCCTTAGGATAAGTAATAAAAGTGACCCTGCATTTTCAGTTGGACAATGCTAAGATAAAAGGAACCATGTGATATAAAATAGACCAAGCATAGGATTTTTAGCCTAAGCTTTGATTGTGTTGAAAAACATGACCAAGCCTTAGGATAAAAATCAAACTAAGACCATGGTATTATTAGTTTGTTCTAGAATTAAACTTAAATATAAATCTCCCACTAAATTCAAATTTTGATTAAAAGGTCCAACTAAAACATTAGAATAGGGTCTCAAAAACATTAATTTAATTAATCAATTATAGATCAAGGTTAATAAACACTCAATTTAATATTGAAGCATAAAAATCCTAAGCATACTCAACCCCAAATGGGCTCCATTGAACATACAACCTAAAACACAAATATCCAATGTTAACACTTTAGATAAGATTAAAGCAAAACCATGAATAAATAAGTCAAACAGACCATGGTGTGGATGATCTTCAAATAAACATAATGAGAAATCATGCTATTGATACTCTGACGACATGGATTTTAATCTTTAAGGAATAAATTTCCACGATTTGACATGAGGGTTAGTATTTTATAGAAATAGCTATGTGTTGACCTCAACAGGAACCTCCTTGCTTCAACTCCTTCTATTGAACTTCAATTACCTTTAGTAATAATTGACTCCAAGAATAAGGCTTCAACATATAACTCCTCATTTTATTACTTACAGGTATAAATAAAAATAGAAGTAGAGCACTAATAATATTTTAATATTATGTCCCACTAGCCATCTGTAAAAATATTAAAAAATAAATCCTAAAAAATACTTAATGATTTTTGAAAAAAATTGGAAAATGTATATCCACTACATATTTTTATATATAGTATTAAACATATTTTGAGGAGAATATGAAATTATATGTGGCTTATTTATGCTAAAAAGTGGGACACACTATTATGCTTTGACCTGTATATGAGGCTTGTGTGTGTTGGGAATGATAAATATGGATCTAAATCTAAACCCATTAATCACCTAAGACTCTAAGTTAATGGTATTTTCTAGGTTAATATATTACATGGATAAATAATAATGAAAAATATTATATCAGCCATGGAGATACATATGAATATAAGGTGGTTATCAAAATTGGACATAAGGAGACAAAGAAGGAAGACATAAAGAGATTTAGAGGAGCTCAAAATTATATTAGTGAAGGTATGACATAATAGTGTGTACAAATCTCTCATAAATTACCATGAGTTAATCCAACCCTTTTCTTGGTTTACTCCTTAGAATGCACACTCAAGGATATTAATGCACTGATGATACTTACAAGATAAACCATCATTAAAGTGATAAAGATAAAAAAATATCATATGTATTATTATTATTATTATTAAAATTAAATATATTATTATTATTATTAAAATTAAATATTATTATGGACAAGAGTGAAATGTTTATTGTAGATGTAAATAGAACATTAGTTATCTCATTATTTTCTCTTGGGATGGATTTTTTTTAAAGTTGTAAAATTTTCAATAAGATCCTAGGCTCTATACTTTTAAAGGTTAAGAAACATGGTATTACATTGAAAAATAATTATTTTCTAGTTAACAATCAACTCAAGATATCTATATAATTTTACCATATTCACGTTATGATTTATAATAAATTTTAGATGAAGGACCAATGCTTCATAATCTATTATATTTTTGGTACATGGAAATTTTAATTTATAACAAACAAAATGTTCTTATCCCATTAGATCAACTTAAACTACCCAATACTAGAACCTTATTTAGATCAGGTGCCATTAATGTATAAAGTCCAAAATTTAATGCTTGAAATAGGGTAAATTTTTTAAATGTAACTCTCTCTAGTATTTAATGTGAACACACCAATTTCCATCGTTATTATTTCAAATTTTTATTCTTATGATTATACTTAGTAATAGAATTATACTTAACCTTTAGATCTCTTTAAATACAAATATAATTTTATAGACATTTCCATGGTATCCACATGTGAGAAAATTTCTTGGCTACATATCTATTCAAAGATTGATACCAAACTTTAATAATAAATAATTTAAAAGTATTTAGGGATTTATACTACTTAAATGTTTATGTATTATGAACTTGGGGTTATATGGTCAATTGCATGTGGATATGTATTAGTTATATTATAAATTTATATATGATTTTTTAATTAGCCTATGTTTTTAGTGGATTCCATAATATTCAATCCCAAATTTTTAAAAGGAGTGCATGATGATGTTATAAGATGATCCTAAATATACTACATATATATGTAGGTTCTTTCCAAAAATTGTAACTATAATTAATAATGTAGTAGTTTACATTTTCCTTTCTATGTGACCATATTAGCACAAGCTTCCTTAGATTTCCATTCATCAAAGAGGGATCTAAGGATAATATCTATTTTATATTCATTTTATCCAAATTTTTTAATGTAATGTTTTCCTTAGTCATTTTCATGTCTTCTATTATATTGTGTCCAGATAAGGAAGAGCTAAGAGGACTTCTTTGTGTTTTTTGGGTTAGGTAAAGTTCACACTTAATTTTGGAGGAGGTAGATAATTATTTTCTTTGGGGTTTGGAGGTGTGTATTTATAATTGTGTTGGGGTAGATTATGTATTGGGAATTTTTTTAACTCCTCAACTTATACTATTTTAATTAAACAGTTGGAAGACATGAAATTAATCTACATTTTCTTTAGGTTCATTATCATCTTTTAAAGGAAAATCAATAGTTATAACCATTAGAATAGTAGAAGTGATTGAATAAATAGTAACCATAGGGGTCTTTCTCTATAGGATTTAGATAATTATGTTTTATATATTTCACAAGAATCACAAAGATATTTCAAAATTTAGGATAATAAAAATATCCATGGGTAGTATTGTATGCACTCAACACCAATTAAATAAGGATATGCCTATAAATTTTATGACAATGGTTGGATTTGAATGAATTTTCCTAGAATTACCTCCTATTTGATTATAGTTATTGTTTTGGTTATTACCAATTACAATTTTTATTCTTATAGAAGGAATAGTTAATTCCTAATATCTCTATTTGTCCATAATCAACCATTTTTCACATGCTAGTGTAATCATTTTATATTTTTTTCATAATTTTAATAAGAGATTAATATTTAGTTGAATGGGTATTAGATGTTGATAATTTAAAAAGTGTATTTATATTATTATAACTAAATTTAATATGTGTGTGTTGTAGTATTATTGGGTATGGATCTAATGATTTGTGGTAATTCAAGATTTTCTATCATCCATATATTATGAATAATTAGTTGGATAATTTATTAATGGATGAAGTTTCATTATAACACAATTATATCCATGCAATATTACACTAAATTTGTTGTATTATTTTCTCACAAATATAAAGGTTACTAGATCTAATGAAAATAGGTACATATGATAATCCATCGATAAAACATGTTTCTGTTTTATAGGAATAAGAGTATAAATTCATTGAAATATTACATTAAATTTTATCCTGGTTTTATTCATATCTTTATTAATCATGGAAGATTATTTAAACCTTACACTAGGGTCTATTGATTCTCTAAAATACCATATAAAGTCTTCTTTAAATTGTATCTAATTAGTAATATATCTTAGTTTTAAGTTAACAAACAAATCATAAGTAGGTATTTTGAAAGTGAAGGGATAAATTATGCATACAACATCCTCATGTATTAAATTCAATAGTATCAAAGAGACTTTGAAAGTAAAATTATGTTCTTATGTAGCCTTGGTCTCATCATTTGTGAACTTAGGGAGATATTTTTTTATAAATTTTGGAGTTGGTCATATTTAATTATATTAATATATATGAAATTTACCATCAATCAAGAGACCATTGTATTAGTGATATGTTCTTCTTTTTATATGATTTATATTACTAGGTTAGAATGAGGTTTTATAAAAGTTTAAATTATAGGTATATTTTTATCTCTTATAGTATTCTATGACTCTCTCAACGTATTAATCTCTACTCTCTGATCAACCTCAAGTAGTTAATCTATGTGGAGTATTCAGTGTGACTACCCTTTACTAATGACCCTCTTATGTTTTATCTTTTTTTTTTTGTCAATTTTTTGACACATGTTATTTATTGGGTTTTTAGAAACCCACCTATACTAGACCTTATTAAAGATAATATCAATAGACAAGTTACCTTATGTTTTTAAAATACATAGCTATATCTACGTTAGTAAATATATCTATACTATAGTAAGTAATTGTGTGTGTGTGTGTGTGTGTGTGTGTGTGTGTTTACATATACATATGCATTTACATGTGTGTGCACGCACGCGCGCGCACACACACACACACACACATATGTATATATACATACATATATATATGTATATGTATATATATATATATGTATATATGTATATATATATATATTTATGTTATATATATATGTATACATATATATATACATATATATATATATATACACACACACACATATATATATATATAGATATACATACATATATATATATATACATATATATATATATGTATATATACATATATATATGTATACACACACACAAAAAAAAAAAAAAAAACTAAAAACATTGTTCAAAATAATTGATTCCTTTTAGTTATTAATAATTCTAGTTATTTTATATTCACACTAAGTGTAGACACCGAAATCGTGTCGACTCCCCTGGTCATTCCTCGTCTTCTTTCTTCTTCGCCTATTGAACCCTTGCCGATCACTTGTTTCACTAACCTTGACCCTGGGAGCATGTAAAGAGGAGCACAGAGCGAGAGCTAGACTCTATCCCCATTATGCATCTGCCGACGTCGGTCTTTACCCGACCGATGTCGCTGACGTCGGTCACCTATCGGCCGACGTCGGCAATCCTGCCGACGTCGGTCACCTTCCCCTTTACCGTTATCAGTTACCATTCGGTTTCCCGAAACAGTTGACGAACTGTTTCTGGAACCGTCCCCGTCCCCCGCCTTCATCAACCTCCGCCAGCGATTCGAATCCAATCCCAGAACGCTGATCAACCGAACGCTGAGCAACCAACCTGCGAATTTCTCCACGAACCTGCGAACTCCGAGCAATCATCGACACTACGACATCAACTAATCTGCACACCACGGCTTTCATCGGGTCTTCTACCAAGTAAGTCTTTATTCTGTTTATTTCATTTTATTTCTTAGTTATTATTTATTTTCTGTCTTCCCAACTGTTCAAACTCCTCAGACTCTGTTTAAACCTCGTCCCTGTCCTTATCAAACCCTGTCTCGACTCTGTCTAAACTTCGTCCTTGTCTTTATCAAACCCTACCCTGACCATATCAGACCTTGTCCCGACTGTTCAGACCTATCCCGACTCTGTTCAAACCCCCCAGACTCTCCCTGAACCTACCCGACTCTCTCAGAACCTGTCCCGAACCGTTTCCCAGAACCTGCCCCTACCGACGCCGGTCACTGCCCCGACCGACGACGGCACCTTGACCGACGTCGGCACCTTCCCTAACCGACGCCGGCATCACAGAGACTGACGCCGGCGACTGTGCAGAACAGTGCCGCTTATCAGGTATGCCTTTTATTTTTCTGTCATTTATTTCTATCATTATCATCTACTTTCGTTCAATATTATGCTCTTTTTTATCAGTGGGTTGATATCCTTCTAGGGAGTCTTCGTACTTCCGGGATCGGGCGTTCGCCTGACAACCCACCATATCTTTGACTAACGTCTTCTCGTGTTTTAGTTTCTTTTTCGCAGGTGTCATTCCTCCACAGCCAAAGAGGAGAATCTTCCAACGTCTGATTTCGGTGCGCACGACTTTATCAGGTACTTCTAGCCTTAACCATTTATTTCAGTTTCTTATTTCTTCTTTGAATGTAGAAAGCAATTTTGCATAGAAACATTCTGGCATGCCCGGTGGGACACTAGGTCCTCCTCGGGTTCTTTCTTTCTTTCGTTCATTTAGGCGCATTAGGTTTCTTCCTTTTCGCCTCCTTTCGTCTCTTCTTAAACGACATCATAAGCAGAACTAAAATGAACATTTCTTTCTTTCTTGCACTTCTAGACTAGCTAAACTCATATTCTTCGACTCTTTCTCCATTCGTCTTCATACGAACAAACATTTCGACTTGGACATTAAAACACTCTGCATTCATTTCTGTTTGCCTGCATCTCTTAGACCACACATAGTAATTAAATCACATATTGAATTAATCTAGATCACTTCATGTTACACGACCAAACCACCTGCACAAAACAAACATTTTAACTTACCTGAGATAAGGCCCGACTGGGATTTCATCCCCCAGCGGATACCTTACCCGTCCCGGTGACCCTACTTAGATTTCATCACCAAGGGGGAAACCCACTCCGTTCTCTGGCGGAGTATAATCTCTAGGCGAGGTATATCTTGGCTAAGCGAAACCAGCTAACCACTGGAATCGTGAAGTGAGGGGAGCTTGCTTCTTAGCACCAGGCCACGTACCAGACCCTAACACAGACTTCTTGAGCACCATAACAAAACCCGAGACCATCCATAGACTGCTTCTTCTAGGACCCATTTTTTCAGCCAATCTTTCTCTACATACACATTCTAAGGCATAAGCCACTATAATCCTAAAATTTTATTTCTAGAGTTTCAGGATCTGCTTGTGTCTTCATCTTTTTGGTTCTTATCTGCTTGTTTGAGCTTGTGAGGACGTTCTCCCTTGCCTTGAATGGTTCTGACTCGTAGCCAAGCCAAGGCTCTAGTCGATCACGCGAGGCATCATCCTCTTCCGTCTACCCCGCCTACAACTAACCCTACAATGGAGTTCAACTCAGAAACTGAAAAAACTCTTACCAGACCATCTCCGCCCCAAATTCCTATTATTCCAGAAGGGGACCAAGACTTTGCACGATTCTTGGACCTCAATACTAAAGCCCTGCAACACTATCTCGCGAATAGCCAAACGCGAGACCCCTTTGGCAATCCAATTTATGGAATGCCGACTTCTCTCCTCGCAACTGCGGTCGTATCAACAACGTCTGTAGTCCAACCTTTAGACACCCAGGCCGTTGCCTCAGCCAATGACCAACCTTTCACCAACCATCCAAGTGTGGCCTCTCCTTCCGTTGTTGGGCCCACTTTCACCGGGGTTTCGGCCCCCAATCAATCTCAGTCTACTCAACCACTTTCTACCCCCTTTCAAAACTTGGTCGTCTCTATTCCGCCCACTCTTACTCCTATCAACACTAGGGTGGCTACCCATCCGTTAGCCCATGTTACCTCTAACCAACCTCCCATGACAACATCAAACCTACCCATATCTTCCATCCAACCATCTTTAGTCACTTCTTCCGTCCCTACGACTAGTCATCCGTACGTTGCGCCCTTATTGGTACAACCGACTACGTCGTATACCTCTTCCAGCCTCTTTCAAGTGCCTCACAATCTAGGAGGTGCTCCATCCGCCAATCCGTCAGTAGATATTATCAAGATGCTGATGGATAAAATGTCCAACCTAGAGACCTCTATTACCGGCTCACGCAACACTCTCTCGTACGAACAAATCTGTAACGAGCCCATCCATCCTTCCGTCCCCATCAGACCATATCCCAACCAGTGGGAACTTCCTAAGTTTTCTCGTTTTCAGAGTAAGGAAGACCCACAACAACATTTACGGGCATTCAGACATGCCTGTTACCTTATCTCCCACGACGATGCGTTACTCTTACGCACATTTTCCATGTCTCTCTCGGGTGCTGCACTTGACTGGTACAGCTCTCTTCCCAGCCATTCCATCCTTACATTCACTCAGTTGGCCCAGCTCTTCCTCGATCATTTCTCCATCAATATCACCAAGAAGGTCTCTATCACAGACCTCTATTCTATTCGCCAGTTCGAGGATGAATCTATTGGTGATTTCGTCACTCGGTGGAGGAGCCTTATCAATCAACTTTCATTTTCTTTACCTCAGCCTGAGCTTATTGAACTTTTCTCTCAAGCCTGTGCTAAACATATTTCTTCTACCTTGAGGGTTCAAACCTTCCACACTTTTGACGAGGCCTTCACGATGGCTCGTAAACTTGAATTACGTGCCATTGAGGAGAATAAAGTCAAGTTGCGGAGTAAGAATCCCAACTCCAAAACCAATGACCCTTCTTCTAAGCCCTCCTCGTCCAATCCTAAATCTAAAGCTTTAGCAAATGCTGTGGTTGTTAGATCTTCCTCTTCTTCGCCTTCAACTAATCAACCTGAACCATCCACGTCCATGAGCGCCACTCGTCAATTTCAGCAGAGATACATACAGCGACAGTTTACTCCACTTGGAGAATCATACGCGTCTGTGCTGGAAAAACTCGTCAAACAAGGGGCCATCAATCTCCCTCAGATCCGACCTCCACCACAATTTGATCCCTCACGCGCCATCCCTGCGTGGTATAGGGAGAATGACTTCTGCCACTACCACCGTGTTAAAGGTCATGACACGGGCAACTGTAAAACCCTTAAAAACATAGTTCAAGACATGTTGGAAAAGGGTGACCTCATCCTCGACAATCCTAACGCCCCTCCTAATCAGGGTATCGATATCTTCAAACAACCATTCCCTAATCATCCACCAACCCAAAACAACGTCCAGACCTTGACTGACAATACCCATGAACATAATATTCGAACAGTCAATACAGTCTCGCCCCTCATTTCCAACCAACCCCAAGAGGTGGGTTCATCCATCAGTCCATCACATGTGGACGAACCTCTTTCTCCGGCTAGTTCTCCCTCAACTTCTCTCATTTCGGAGGATGCCTCGACCTTACCAGCACCGCCAGTTTCACCATCTTCCTTCTTGCTGCCCATGGAGGACCCAACCTTTCCTACTCCTCGGCCACAAGTGGAGGGCACTATCATCCCTATCCTTTACCCGCTTGAGGAGCTTCATTCACCAGTTTCTTCTCCACCCAGAGAAGAACCTATTTCTCCTTCATCTCCAACCAAACATGAACCTGTCACAACTTCATCCTGCTTTGAGCCCGAGACTACTACATCCGTCCCACCTTCAGTCCCACAACCATTGGCATCTTCTCAAGAGCCTAAACCTCATCCCGCATCTTCTCAGCCATTTTCCCGACTAGTGGAGAGACTCGAACTTCTCCCTTCTAGGAAAGTGGAACATCAGGGATTGTGGGACCGTCTCACAGCTCTTCAACAAGCTCGGGCCCTCTCATCTCATGCTGCTAATCCTCCCATTGCAGAACCTTCTAAGACTATCAACAAAAATCCGATCTCCACTTCCAAACCGTCTACATCTCCATCAACCTCATCAAAACCAAAACCCTCTTCTACCCCGCCTAAACCTATTAAATCACTTGGCGTTCGCCCCGTCTCCAACCTCACTCATCCACAAGTGAAGGTGGACTTAACCTAAACTTCAACTAATCGTAGTCTTCAATCTAAATCTCAAAAAACTGCCAAACCACAGAGGTGAATGCCTCCTCTTCCGTCACCATTGCCCTCCATTTTGGGCCCGCATCCTTCAACCTTAACCAAAGTCCTTCCCGCTTCAACCTCTAACCAAAACCGGTTGCCTCCTTTGCTTCCTTTACCTACCGCTAGCCTACCCTCTCCCAAAAGGGCGATACCTCTCACGAAGAGTGTACCGTCTCCGCCTGTCATCGCACCATCAACCCAGAAGGTGGTACGAAAACCTCCTCCCATTTCGCCCAAGCGAAAGTCACCGACATCGCATACATCGATGAACATGGACCCTTTAGTGGGCTCATACTCTTTGATCTTGCAACGACTTTTACAAACTTCTAGCATAACTCTTCCACCCATCAAGCCCTTTCAACCTCTCGGGTCTAAACCTTCCTGGTTCGACGACACGAAGATTTGTTTATATCATCGTACACCAGGACATGACACTGAGACTTGTTGTGCCCTCAAGGCTGTCATTCGCCGTTATCTGGAGAAAGACACTCTTCTCTTTGAGGACACTTTCGACCGCACCCCGACTCCTTCTCACAACCCTTCAACCTCTTCAAACCCATCCACATCTCATCAACCGGTTACAACCCCTACATCATCTTCAACTCCCATCTTTGAAATCAATGCCATTCACATCACCACTAGGTCACAAAAGGATAAGGCGAAAGAAAAAGCCGCCATTCCTTGGACCTACCCTTTTGTCAATCCACCTCAACCGCCTAAGCCTAAGATTTCTATCCTTGGCGCGCCTCAACCTTCCTCTCCTTCTTCTTCTTCTGGACCAATCCACGACTCCATGTTGAAACAGCTTCACCAGACGCCTGTGAAGATGTCCCTCTACGATCTCGTCCAAACCTCACCTCAACATCGTCAAGCCCTCATCCAAGCCCTGCAGGCAGCGGAGGTCCAACCTGAGGATCCTCAGCCACTTGCTGCCCTTGTCCACTCCTTAGCCCCTGTTGCCTCCATAACATTCAGTGACTCTGAGATTCCTACATCCAACACGGAAGATCAGGACGCCGCCCTCTTCATCACTGCCTACATTGATCGGACACGCATTAAACGCGTTATGATCGACGGGGGTGCTAGCATCAACATCATCTCCACTCATGCCTTTGATCAGTTGGCTCTTCCCAAGAATTGCGTCTCCAAAACTGACGCGATCTTGTGCTCTTTCAACGACACTACTGCCACAACCATTGGCACAGTTATCCTTCATATCCGCGTTGGTCCACGCACAGTCCCGGAGCTCTTCTACATCATCAAAGGAGAGTTCTAATACAACATCTTGCTGGGCCGACCCTGGATCCACGCCATGGCCTGTGTCCCCTCCACCCTGCACCGTTGTGTGAAGTTTGAGCATGACGGACAAGTCCACACCATTCCCGCTGACCCTTCGCCTTTCAAAACTTGCAATACCACCTACCGTCCAAACGATGTCCTCATTCCTATCAAGCCATCAACCTCGGCACCTCCTCCATCCATAGAAGCTTCAACCAGTTCGCAACAGGCGGTCGTCCTTACACCTCCCCTTCAAGCGACAACCACAGATCCCATGGAAGACGTCTTTCAAAGACTTTCATTGGGAGAGTATCGCTTGTTGGCTTTAGACATGTTCCAAACTCCGCAAGAGTATGGACGCCTTCATCACAGCCCCAGCTACGACCATCGAATTGGGATGATCATACCTTATGGTCCCCCTCACCTCCGCACCAACCTCATCTATGGAGGGCTTAATCAAGCTCCTACTGACGGTAATCCTCTTTCTTCACCTCAACCTTTCACATCAGATTTCTCATTTCTTGGCAACCCCGCCTTTGCACATACTTACCTTTACAGATGTGCATGGAAGGGTTTTGGTTTCAGACGCTATGAGCAGGGCTCCCATCAGCCTATCCAACCGCTCAATGATGACGACGCCAAGAAACGGTATGGTCTGGGATATCACGACCCCACTCAAGACCCTGTAGACCTTTATCCTGAACCAATCCTTGACCAATCTCCTCCACACTCGCCTATTTCGCCACCTTCACCTACGGAGTCAGTGGTTTCCATTCCTCCTAGTTTTTTTTTTCCATAAACACCATTCGCCTGGACCCCTTGACTTATCAGCTCAATGGGGTATCCAAGTCTCTCCCTCTCATTCTTCCCACCATGATCGAAGATGAGTCGGCAACCATCCACACTGTTCACTACGTTGACGATGACGCCATTCTTTCCTACATGGGCACTGATGATTCTTTCATCCAGCGCTCCCTCCCTTCTGAGACCCAGGTTATGTTAAATGAATCAACCATTGACATCAACCTTCCTTCTTCTGATGTTCCTCATGTCTTAAAGATTGGCCAATCTTTAGACGCTCAGGAGCAGCTTGACTATACCCAGTTCCTCTCCGACCATAGCAAGGCCTTTGCCTGGACTTACAGTGATATGCCTGGCATCGACCCCACCATCGTTACCCATAACATTGTCACCAAACCAGAGGCTAAGCCTGTCAGGCAAAAGCTTCGAAAGATGCATCCTCGCATTGCCCTCCTTGTCAAGGAGGAGCTTCAGCGTCTCCTTTCTGTCTCCTTCATCCAGCCTATCGATTATCCACAGTGGGTCTCTAACATCGTCCCAGTCACCAAGGCAACTGGGGGGATTCGGATCTGCACAGACTATCGTGACCTTAATCTACCTGTCCTAAAGACGACTTTCCTCTTCCTAACATCGACCAGCTTGTTGATCTTACGGCCGGCCATGAGATGCTATCTCTTATGGACGGGTTTTTAGGATACAATCAAATCCTGATCGCTCCGGAAGATCAGCACAAGACTACTTTTATCACCCCATGGGGGACTTTCTGCTATCGAGTCATGCCTTTTGGCTTGAAGAACGCAGGCGCCACTTATCAGCGTGCCATGACCTACATTTTCCACGATCTCCTCCACAAAATCATGGAGGACTATGTGGATGACCTTCTCAGCAAATCCAAATTTCACCGCGACCATCTGACCATTCTCAACATCATCTTTTCTCATCTTCTTCAGTACAATGTCCGTCTTAACCCCAAGAAATGTATTTTTGGGGTCCTCTCTGGCAAGCTTCTCGGCTTCATCGTTTCCTTCCGTGGCATCGAGATAGATCCCGCCAAGATTCGCGCTATCCTCGAAATGCCTCCCCCGACCAATCTCAAGCAGCTTCGCAGTTTGCAAGGCAAGCTCCAGTCCATTCGCCGTTTCATCTCGCAGCTTTCTGACCGCTGCCAACCCTTTCATCATCTCCTTAAGAAGGACGTCATTTTTACATGGGATAAGGACTGTCAAGAGGCTTTTGAAGCCTTAAAACGCTATCTGGTCTCTCCACCAGTTCTCATTCCACCTAAAGACGACCAACCCTTCTACCTTTATATCTCAGCCACTCACCATTCGTTAGGTGCCATGATCGCGCACCGAGACGAGCATCACCGTGAGTAAGCCGTTTATTATATCAGCCGCACACTAGTCGACTATGAAACTCGGTATACCCATATCGAGAAACTCTGTTTGGCGTTAGTCTTTACTGCTACTAAGCTTCGCCACTATCTTCTCAGTCACAAAACCTTTGTCATCACCCACACCGACCCTCTCAAATATATGCACTCCAAGCCATATCAGAATCAACGTATGGCTCGGTGGCTCATGCTGCTTGCTGAGTTCGATCTCGAATTCATCCAACAGAAATCTATCAAGGGGCAAACCATCGCTGATCAACTAGCCGATGCCCCTCTCCCTGACACTCAACCTTCGCAGTGTGAATTCCCTGACGAGTCTATCGCTGCGCTTTCCTCCGACGACACCACCTATCAGATGACTATGTTCTTTGACGGGTCCAAATGTCAACTAGGTGGAGGTGCCGGGGTCATTCTCATCCCACTCGAAGGGGAGCCCATGCCTCTGTCTTTTAAACTCGACTTTGATTGTACCAATAATATGGCCGAATACGAGGCCTTAATTTTGGGACTTCAGACCGCCCTCTCTCTCAGCATCAAGTCCATCAACATCTTCGGCGACTCGCAGCTCGTCGTCAATCAGGTTAACGGTTCATACCTCTGTAAAAATGAAATTTTGCAAAGGTATAAAAATCGTGCTGACATTCTCCTTGCATCTTTCGACCATTTCCTCTTGCAGACTGTTCCTCGATCCACGAACAAGTTTGCTGACACTATGGCTTCTCTTGCTTCCCATATCCCATCTTCCTCATCTGCATCCAGACTTTTTGTCACGGTGCATCATGTGTCGTTACCTTCATATATCTCTCCTCACATTCATCATGTCAACACTATAGACCCAAGCCCACAAGATGCTTGGTATAAGCAACTTGTGGACTTCTTATCTCTCTCTATCATTCCTCCCAACCTCTCTAGTAATGCACGACGAGCTTTTATCAAGCGTACTGCTCGCTATACCATGCTAGGGGGTCTTCTCTATAAGCGAGGCTTCGACGGCCTCCTTCTTCGCTGTCTCACCTCCACTGAAGCATCTCAAGCCATTCAACAAGTCCATGACGGAATTTGTGGCGGACATTTCAGTGAAAATTCGGTTGCCAAGCGCATCCTTCATCTGGGCTATTATTGGCCTACCCTTCATCAAGACTGTAGCGATTATGTTCGGCGTTGCATTAAGTGTCAGCAGCACTCTAACTTGCTTCATCTCCCCAGTCACGCCTTACAAGTTGCTCAGGATTTCTGGCCTTTTTCTCAATGGGGTTTAGATCTCATCGGTGAGATTAATCCTCATTCATCTCTTCATCATCAATCCATCATCACAGCCACTGAATATTTCACCAAGTGGGTGGAAGCCATTCCTCTCGTCTCCACAAAAGCCGACAAGATCGTCGACTTCATCAACACTCACATCATCTGTCATTTCGGTGTCCCTCATAAAATCATCACCGATAATGGCAAGTCCTTTAAAAACAAAACTGTCCAAAAGCTATGCGACTCCTTCGACATCAAACTCAGTCTCTCTTCGCCTTACTACCCACAAGCAAATGGGCAGGCCGAGGCTTCCAACAAAATTCTCACCAAAATTCTCATGAAAGTGGTTAGTGACACAGGCAAGGATTGGCACATTCACATTCCCTTCGCTTTGTGGGCTTATCGCACTAGCATCCGAACCTCTACGAGTGCTACCCCTTTTTCTCTTGTGTACGGAAAAGAGGCTGTCTTACCTCTCAAAGTACAGATCCCATCTCTCCGCATTTCTCTACATGACATTCTCTCCAATGATGACTTTCATCAAGATCGCTTAGCTCAACTTGAGTTACTTGACGAACACCGTCTTGCTGCCCTTAATCATCTCCATGTCTATCAACGTCGCATCAAACACACCTATGACAAAAATCTGCGAGAACGAGATTTCAACATCGGAGACTTCGTCCTCAAAGAGAATCAACACGTGACCAATATGGAGCGAAGTAAACGAGGCAAGTTTGCTCCTAATTGGCTCGGACCTTTTATTATCACGCACAAGTATGGATCAGGGACTTACCGTCTGTCTTCTCTTGATGGACGCCCAGAACCTGAGCCTCTTAATGCGTTGCATCTGCGACCGTTCTACTTCTAGTCGAGTATTCATCCACTTGACACTTAACTTGAGCTCATCCCTTGAGCAATCCCCGTCCTCTTAGTCCTACTTCCTTTCAACCCTATTCCTCTTAACAATTCCTATAACCCTTTTATGCGGTATGGATGCTTTGTCCTCATAAAAGGGAGCCCTTGACCTTCTATAATCTTGTCCATGACTCACATTTCTGTCAAAACAAATCAAGATGTCAAAACATATCCATGGTCACTATATCTATATCTAAAAAAAAAAAAAAAAAAAAAAAAAAAAAAAAAAGAGACTGCTCCCTCGAAGGACAGCTGTACTATCATTGCTGTAATAAATAGACTGCTCCCTCGAAGGACAGCTATTCAAAAGCCTTTTTATTAAACAAAAATCTAGACCACTCCCTCGAAGGATGGCTATGACTACTCTGGCAATAAACAGCATTATTTTAGAAGCTTCCCGCATCGATCAGCTTCACAACCTGACCACTACAACAAATGACATCTCTCTGCAGGCTTCTCGCATTGATCAGTCTGCGCAAAAAAAAAAAAAAAAAAAAAAAAAAAAAAAAACGAGTCACAGACTTGACTTGTAGTTGTCTCAGGGTCTCCTATAAAAAGGGGCAAAGTTATCTCTGCTCTTAAAACGGGTTACCCTCCTTCCTCCTCCTATCACCCGCTCAAGGGACTTCGAGCTCACTTTAATGTCTAAGTGATTCGATTACCGCTCTAACATAACCACGGTCAACGACGTCACGCATGAATGGGGCTCTTGGTTCTCATAACCCCCTATCTATGCTTCCTTTTTGGTCCTTGTCAATGAAAGAGCAATATGCTTTTCACTTCTTCTGCACTTTGGTCACATTCACCTTCATCACTTGTCAATCGACTCAGCTCAACTCTCTTTTCAGACCATCAACCTGACCTAGCCTATTCACCCTAGTTTCTATGGACACCAATACACATGGAAACTATCGACTCGACCCAATTTATGTTAAGCATAAACCAATACTTGCTGAAGCATAAATAGACCTCAATTCATTTTTAGCATACATCCATCACGAATATGGAATATTGCTAGGGATGAAAAACCCGTCAACCAATGTTGCAGAATACACCATTTGGAAAAGGCTGCAACATCTTTTTTTTTCCTCATCATTTCATCCAATCATCGACCAATCTATCAACCATTTTAACCACTTGTCTACCACTCGGACCCTTTGTCTGAACTACATTGGTCTGAGGCCCTATCACCAGGGCTATGTAGGCAGCACTCAGTTGACATGGGGTCTTCTGAGGTTAGCTCGACCATTCTCGTTTGTCCGTCTCTCTGATGGACAACCCTTCTTTCCTTCTTTTAACCATAATCTTGTCCTTGACCACCACCCATTTTATCCCTTTGACCCTCCCTCCCTTCTAGGGAGAACTACATCGGCCTGAGGCCCTATCACCAGGGCTATGTAGGCAGCACTCAGTTGACATGGGGTCTTCTGGGGTTAGCTCGGCCGCATCCTTTCGTCCATTCATCCATCCATCGACCACCAACCATTGGAGATCATACCTATCTCCTCCGCCCTCGACCACTTCCAAGACGTTGTTGCCTTGGTTGTTTTTGCATGTATGCTACCTCATGACTGGTTAGCAGAATTGTGCGCAGACCTTTTTGGACCCTCACAAGTATAGGATCGCACACCGGTTGATCCGCACTACTTGTGACTTTTTCGCATTTCTAGGAGCACTTCCTGAGCCCGGGATACCTGGAACGCGACGACCCATTTGGAGCTTCAGCTTGGATTGAGTGACCCGATCAGCAGATGACTAAATGCTGGGGCCCGATTACTTCAATTTTGGCACTCCTCGATCCTTGACCTGTGACACTTTGACCTGACCATCTCGTGCAGTGGTATGCGCGCAATCACGACCTTTGCAGCGTTCACCCTCACCCCTTTTTCATCCGCTCTTTATCAAATCAGCACCCGATTCCCAGTTCCCTTCCCTCGATTCCTGCTTTGAGGGGGAATACCTCATCCTTACTCGGGGCATTTTGCTTCCTATTTTGTCTTGCAGTTCATTCGAACAACCAACAAGACGAAATCAACCTTATCCCTCACCTGGGGCACTCACTCCTATTTTTGTCTTGCAGTTCGTCCAGAACAACCAACAAGACAAAAAGGGGCAAATGTAGACACCGAAATCGTGTCGACTCCCCTGGTCATTCCTCGTCTTCTTTCTTCTTCGCCTATTGAACCCTTGCCGATCACTTGTTTCACTAACCTTGACCCTGGCAGCATGTAAAGAGGAGCACAGAGCGAGAGCTAGACTCTATCCCCATTATGCATCTGCCGATGTCGGTCTTTACCCGACCGATGTCGCCGACGTCGGTCACCTATCGGCCGACGTTGGCAATCCTGCCGACGTCGGTCACCTTCCCCTTTACCGTTATCAGTTACCATTCGGTTTCCCGAAATGGTTGACGAACCGTTTCTGGAACCGTCCCCGTCCCCCGCCTTCATCAACCTCCGCCAGCGATTCGAATCCAATCCCAGAACGCTGATCAACCGAACGCTGAGCAACCAACCTGCGAATTTCTCCACGAACCTGCGAACTCTGAGCAATCATCGACACTACGACATCAACTAATCTGCACACCACGGCTTTCATCGGGTCTTCTACCAAGTAAGTCTTTATTCTGTTTATTTCATTTTATTTCTTAGTTATTATTTATTTTTTGTCTTCCCAACTGTTCAAACTCCTCAGACTCTGTTTAAACCTCGTCCCTGTCCTTATCAAACCCTGTCTCGACTCTGTCTAAACTTCGTCCTTGTCTTTATCAAACCCTACCCTGACCATATCAGACCTTGTCCCGACTGTTCAGACCTATCCCGACTCTGTTCAAACCCCCCAGACTCTCCCTGAACCTACCCGACTCTCTCAGAACCTGTCCCGAACCGTTTCCCAGAACCTGCCCCTACCGACGCCGGTCACTGCCCCGACCGACGACGGCACCTTGACCGACGTCGGCACCTTCCCTAACCGACGCCGGCATCACAGAGACCGACGCCGGCGACTGTGCAGAACAGTGCCGCTTATCAGGTACGCCTTTTATTTTTCTGTCATTTATTTCTATCATTATCATCTACTTTCGTTCAATATTATGCTCTTTTTTATCAGTGGGTTGATATCCTTCTAGGGAGTCTTCGTACTTCCGGGATCGGGCGTTCGCCTGACAACCCACCATATCTTTGACTAACGTCTTCTCGTGTTTTAGTTTCTTTTTCGCAGGTGTCATTCCTCCACAGCCAAAGAGGAGAATCTTCCAACGTCTGATTTCGGTGCGCACGACTTTATCAGGTACTTCTAGCCTTAACCATTTATTTCAGTTTCTTATTTCTTCTTTGAATGTAGAAAGCAATTTTGCATAGAAACACTAAGTTAATGGTCTAGTATTACACTTTCAAAATAAAAGTAATTGATTATAAAAATAATAATGTACTTTATGACTTTGGAAATTTATTAAAAAATAGATTAACATTTTATAAAAATAGTAAAGGTAAAAATATATAAACTCTAGTGCTATCTTAGGTCATAAGCATTGTTAAGTTAAATAGCATTAGCAAAATAACTTCACAATCCTTACAATTTTGATTTTTTAAAAATGAATTATTACATTAAAAAAAAATTACAAATTATATTTAGTTGATAGATTCTATTTCACTTAGTAATTATTCACTCATTCAACTACCAAAAATATAATAGATCAAATTTAACATAAATCAATGAGATAAATTATCATAATAAACTTTAATAAACAAAGAGATGTACCAAAATTCAAATAAAAAATACCATTGGAAGTGTTAAATTTATTTATTTTTTCTATTACTCCTTTACCATACTTCTTAAAATGCATAAAATGAAATAAAATATGTAAGATATCTAAAAGAATTAAAAATATCTTAAGATAAGGGGAATGAGTTTTTTAGTATTGACGGATCCTCTCAAATTCAATGGACCATAGTCTTAAATAACTAGAGTGTTTGAATATCGAACAAATTTTATACTCTCAAATTCCATCTAATTACCTAAGACACTAAATTGTATAAACTAGGAATTAAAAATTATCTTGGCATTAAATTCTCAACAAAAATTATGAAATTCTTGGAAACAATCTTTAACATATGACACATCCATGCGCTAGTTATTTCTAAGTCTCATTTTAGCTTTTAGAAGGTCCATTTTAATCTCTAAAATTAATTTTTAAACATCTCCTATTAACATGCATTTACGTTATAACTTTTTAATATTATAAATGACATAACATTAAATTATATGATCTTGTACTCTTTACCAAGTGATGCCTTTAGATTTGACAATATTTAGTAACTTTTCAACCATGTCCTTTAAAATTTACTTATAAGTAATTTTCCTTCTTTGTCCTAAAAAAAAGGGATAAGAAACATAAAAACATGTCTTTGGTTTTATTCGCAAATGATTATTTATTAGTGGTCATTTAGTAAGACTTATCCCTTATTGAAATCAATCTCTTTCAATGATGGATCACAAATATAAGATCCATATCTAATTAAATTTTAGTGAATTTTTTTATAGGCATCCTCAATGGCTTCAACCATTCTTATTACCTTCACCAGTTAAATATTTTATAACTTTAAATTATTATAAATCAAATTCACCTAGGTTAAATATTATTGTAAATTTAGAGACAATGAAAATAATTCAATCAAAGTACACTCAATATCAGAGAACATTTTCCAAATATATTTTTTAATACTCATTAATTTATATAAATTTACTTTGGATTATTTCAACTCATCTTTTAATTTCACAATATTTTTTTACTCTCATAATCCTCTATAACTTGATAAAATATTATATCATTAAATGATTTCATCATAGAAAGGATAGTACATTTATTTATCCTATTCAAATCAGCTAAAATATAATTTTAGTAGCCTTGACTTCTTCTTCTCTTTCTCTTTTTCTTCGACTAACTAATTTAACTTTTTAGTTTTTTTACTTAAATTACAAATCAGTCCCTTAGTAATAACCATGCAAATATTCTCATGTTTCCTTTATTCATATTCAAGTCATTACATCTAATATGATTACTTGGCATAAGTATACCTTAAAAAGCAATTAGTTGATACTCGATATTTACTAAATTGATTACTATATTCTTAATAGTAGTATTAAATTGGGCTAACTCTAATAATAATCTATATTAAAAATGAACAATAAAAAGAGTTGAATTAAATGAATGGGGGCGGGGGGTGTGGAGGGAATGGTACTAGATTAATCGGACTATGAAAAAACATAATGGTTATATCATTTTAAATTGAAATAACAATAGGGATTAAATTAAATTAAACTTTTAAATTGAAATAAAAATAGGGAAAAAATTAAATTAAACAAGAATAACACCATAAATAACCACATTAATTAATTATTTTTACATAAAAAATGATATTTGAAATTAATTCATAAAATTGGGAACATTACTATCCCATATAGTAGGGCCGACCAATTTGGAAACTAAAGAAATTACAAAAGTAAAAATACAAAAATATTGATAAGGTCCAAAATTAAATATTTTTTATTCATTATTAACCTTAAGACCTTGAACATCTGAAATTTATCTTAACCTTATAATTTCCATTTATCTAATTGTCCTTAAATGACTAGCCTTACAAACCTCATCCAAATTTACAATTGTTTCTTGGTTATTTTCCACATCCATGAAAATATCATATTGTGAATGAGGTTGGAGCTTTTATCCTATGTTAGCCTTGTACCAAATGTAATTTATATAATTATCCATGTTACCCCAAGTATCCCTTTGTTAGAATTATGTTTCTTTAAAATCATATTAGTTCAAGTTATCTCTTTTATTTTTCCACATAAAAAAAACATTGAGATATCTCTTTACCAAGGGACATAGGAACTTTTGGAATCATATCCTAATTATTTCATTTAAAAAAAAAAAACATTGGTAGAATATTAATACAAAATTTTCATGATAATAAGATGATTAGGAATAAATAGGGGAAATACATGATGTTTTTTGAGAGATCCTTATAACATGAGTGGTGTACTATATTTAAAATAAAATTGATTAACTTATATTTAAATAGTTCCTATTATAATGGCAGAAATCTGAGGGTAATTATAATTGTGAATGGATTTATAAAATATTGAAATAAAGGTATAACAGAGTTTTAAATATTTAGGGTGGTGAAAATGATTGTATATAATGCAACAAAAAACATGAATAAGATTATCGTTCAAATGATATTAGACTAAGGATTGAAAAAATCCATAATGAATGCTAGTATATAACATAAAAAAGGAATTAAATATGAAGGCATATGATTTTTCCCTTCCTTGCATTCCTTAAGTGATTTAAGGAGATGGAATGAAATGAAATCACCCCAATTTATATGGTTTCCCTCATTGAGTAGGTTGTTGAGTAATGGAACCTAGGCATTTTACCCTAATTTGTATTTACAACCCAATTTAGGATATAATCTTGAAATGTAATTGAAATAGATAAGTATGTCATTCAAGCATACACAATGTAAAATATGGTTCAAAAATTTGATTATGATAAATATAATAAGTAAAATAAATGGATGCATAATTAAATTTTATGAGTGAATATCTAACTATGACCATATTATAGAAGTGGATATTAATTAAATTTATTCTTATGATTCATTTAATTTGATGATTATATCTTTATCTACATAGTTTTGATCAAGTGATATGAGTCAATATCATTAGTTTATACTAATTTTTTTTTGTATTACTAACCTATGTGTAAATTTATAACTATAACCGCATGCATGGTCACCTTATCCTACCTATTTATGCTTTGCATATATGGTATTAAACCTTGTTGAGCATGAAATTCCATAAATCAGTCTTTTTCCTTAAACCCTAGGTGTGCTTGTAAGGGACAAAACCATACAAAAATAGGGAAAGTGTAATGAGATGAGTTTATCCCAATCATCCCCATTTTATTATCAAACATTAAATATGTATATAATACTCTAAGGATGGAAATCAAGCCACACGTAGTTCTCCCACCTAGTGTGATTATTCAATTCTTTTCCTTCACTATATGTATGCAACTAATGATTTAAATGTAATACTTGAAAATGATTTCATGAATTTGGATATAGAGTACTTTATAATTGGATTGTGACCAATCATAATGATAGATTCACAAGTTTAAAATAATAAGTTATATTCACTCTATGATATAATGTGTATATGTGTTCTTAATAAATTCCCAATACATTTTGAATGAGACCTTGATTTTTTATATATGAGTTAAATTGGGTAATATATCATGCCACTAACATGATAAAAAAATGGTTCAACCGTAATGAACATTTTGTTATTAAAAAGTAACCATTATTGCAAAAGGGTCGGTTCTAACCATGTCAAGTTAATATCGACTAGTGATATTGACCAAATCTGGTAGACTTGACTTATGTACATGTGGACTAAACATAATTTTTGGAGATATATATGAAGGATATTTATTATTTTTTAAATAGATAGTGAGGTTATTTTAGGCTATAATAGCATATAAAAATGTTCAACTCATAAGATAATATGCAAGTGTGAGATAATTAGAAATTAAAACCATGTTTGTGTACTCAAGTCATGTGTGGTAAATGTGTTTCAATATTATCATTTTCAAGTAATTAAAAATAATTTTCACCATCTAAACTAGGATAAATTAATATGATTTATTTGGCTCCTCCTAAAAAATTAGTTCAACAAGACCATGGCCTTCATGATGGGGACCTTGAATATTTGCATGGAGTTGGACATATCTTTCTCATTCCTTCATGAATTGGGATTTTCACTCTGTTTCCTCACCACATCATATTTTTTTATCTTAAATACCATGTTAAAATATTTTCCCTAGAATAAATGAGGATGGGTTCTATTAATATCAATATTTTTTTAATGTAAAATCCTATGATGTCTATAATAACCCTTCCACTTGAGGAATAAATTATTCCATCCTTTACATCATAAAAAAATATTTGATCAACTCTCTATTGAGAAACACTTCTAGTTTTATTGCTACCATATAAAAATATGAACTCTTGATATTCCATGTATTTTTTTTCTCTTCATCAACATCATCTGTGTATTTTTAAAATTAAAATAAATAATACAAATAATTATAATTCAGTTGGCTACATTTTTTTAGAATGAACACTATGTCCCACAATTTCCTTATAGAAACTTAGATATATTTTCTTGTTACCGTTTTTAAATAGGGGATTTAACATGAAAATAAAGAGGTTTCTATAAAAACTTTAGATTGTTCCTTCTATGTCATTTCTTCACAAGGTTCAAAATAATTATGAGAGCAATAAATTTTGAATTTAAACAAAACAAAAGTTTATGATTTATATGTTCATTCAATCAAACCAATTTTATAATTCAAAATATTTAAATCTAGGTCACTTCATTTTAAGTATTTTTTTTCTTATTGCCTATATAAATATCAACAAATCAAAAAAATGAAATGTAATAAATTACTTAGAGAAAATTATTACTATTTTTGGTTTATAATGTATCGATGAGTATATATGGTATGTGATAGATTCCCAAAAATAAAATGCAACACAAAACTATGATTAAATGGTTCTCATAAGTTATAGGATAACTTGATGATAATTCATGTTCATCATTGTTTTAACCTAATTTGGTTTTGATACCCTAATAGGATAGAAACTTGAAAATAAATTTAGATATTAATATATTGTGTTTAAGAATACACTTGAATGTAAAATATTGAAACTGATTACAATGATTTGAAACATGGAATATGTTTAATATAGTAAGTAAAAAAGGGGTGAGTACTTATATTTTATAGTTGATTGTCTAACTTTGACTTTATTATGGAAGTTAAAATTGTGTAAAAGGATTGGTCCAAATTATGAATTGTATTTTTAGTTTCACAAGGTTGGTTCTATGTACATAGGTAAATATCATTAGTCATGTTTTATATGTTTGATCCCAAACCCTCATGATGTGCACGACTTTATAAATTGTCCTTATTCAACATGAAAACCTAGTTTACTTTATGAGGGATAAAAACTTGAAAATACTATAAAATTTATTGGGTTGAGATAACCCTAATCACCATCATTTGATGATTGACAATTAACTATGTGTTTGGTACTCTGAATATGGAAATAAAGCCACACATATTTCTCAATATAATGTGATTATGAAAATTTTCTCATTATATATATATATATATATGTATATATATTCATATATATATATATACATATATATATATATATATGTACATATATATATATATATATATGTACACATATATATATATATACATATATATATATATGTGTGTGTATATATATATATATACATATATATATATATGTACATACATACATATATATATATATACATACATATGTATATACATACATATGTATATATATATATATATATAGACACACACACAAACACACACATACACACACACACACACACACACACACACACACACACACACACACACACACACACACACACACACACACACACACACATCTAATTATTTGGAATTGATGCTTTAAATGTGTTCTTTTACTTGGATTTAGTTTACTTCAGACTTGGTTTATGACTATTCCTAGTGATAGATTCAAATTAGGGAATAATAGGAGAAATATTCTCAAAGTATAATAGTTTATACATATGTACTAAATATATGCCAAATCCTTTTTAAATGAGACATTAATTTTTTTTAATTAATTAATTAATTTATTTATTTTTGTGTGTGTGTGTGTCTATACACACACACACACACAAAATAAATAAATAAATAAAATAAAATTATGTCTCATTCAATAAGATCTGGCATATATTTAGTACACATGTATACACTATTATATTCTCAAAGTATAATAGTGTATACATGTGTACTAAATATATGCCAAATCCTTTTTGAATGAGATATTAATTTATTTTATTTTATTTATTTATTTATTTTTTGTGTGTGTCTATATATATGTGTATATATACATACATACATACATGAATTAGATGACCTTGAGAGCTCTTGATTCTAGGCCCTTATATGATGTCACTATTTATATTAGTAGTATAGTGGGTTCCTCATATTCCCACATTCCATTTTATAAATATTATTAGGAGGATATGCATGATGAAGAAGAGGTTAGGTTGAGAGATTATTATAGAATAACCATGGAAAAAATTAAGACTTATGATATGGCCCCCATTCCATAAGATCTAAAATATGAGGAATAACTAGTGGATAGGGTATATTATGATAATCAATTCTACCTCCTACTTCTTCCTATAATTATGTGGTCTACACCTAAATATTTTTGATTATTGGAAAAGACCACCCAAGTTCTAAATAGAACATTGAACTAGTTAAGGAGAAAGGGGGTTAAAATAACCAAAGAGTCCCTGAATATCATAGATAGGATAAAGGAAGCAAAGCATAAGTATGTTGTGGTAGTAGAAACAACAGAAGGTTCTAACAGTGGAAATCGATTAGATTAGGTAGTGGGGATAGTTATGTCATAGAAGTGAAAGTAATATCAGAAGGCAAGAAGGGATTCTTTTAGTAACCAAGAGCCAAAAAGCTAGCCAATGGATTAAGAATTATCAATTTCCATAGAGTACGTGGATAATGTCTAACTGAAAAATGTAATCCATCCTCCTATCTCTACTATCCAACCAATTATAGTAACCCATCCTCCTATTTCCACTATCAAAAAAGTGCAAGGAATTACTTGTCCTATTTTCATGATCCCACTAGTGAAAATAATTACTCTTTGATCTGACTCCCCTTTACAAGTGAATCCTTTAGAAGAAATAAATTAACATAGTTGGTTATTCCAACTCCACCTTCACCTTCCTCTTCCAATATCACTTCTACCTCATCCCCTATATCCACTACCACACCATTAATCATCAACACCACATAGCAATACAAGGATAATGACTCAGTCATTCTGACTATGACCCCACTATCTCTTAAAGTTACTAGGTTAGATATAACCCCATATTCATCTTCCATCATTCTACCCATTTCATCCACTCTATCCATTCCCACTATGCTGATTGATTATTTTCCTACCTTATATTGGCACATGTTAATTACTCTACATTTATAGGTGCACGTAAAGAATTCATAAGAGAAATTCAAATCTAGAAATAAGAATAAACAAATGAGATAGAAGTGAGGATAAAAAAAGACACAAGCAAATTTGGACAAACTTTATAGAATTCTTTGCTTATATTAATTGCTCAAAAGTTATAATTGGCTTTTGGCTTTAGTAATTCCTTCCCTTTTACAATTGACAATGCTCTTTTCATAGGATACAAGGAAGCATGTCAATTATTCATATCTAATTACAAAGGTACAAGTGTTATGACAACTATCCTTTCCAAAAATGTTCTATAATATATTAGACTTGTCCTAATGGAATGATCTATAGGCAATATGTTTTACAAGCTGCACATGCCTTTACAAATAGAATATTCCATTTTAAAAATGTACAATGCTTATATATAAGAAGAATATTGTCAATTTAACTAATCTTTGGGACCCTTGTGTTGATGAATTCCCCTATTACTGTTGTAAGATCTTCATTTCCCTCTAATTTTGTTTCATCTCTCTAGAAGGATCTTCGTTATGTAATGCTTCTTTTTAATTAGCTCAAGGTTGACAATATGTCTTATAAATAGGTCTTTTCCTGATCTCTTAGGTTACTAGGGTCTTTCTTAGCACTTTTAAAATTATTTTTGATGATCCAACATTTATTATCCTCAACATCTATCTTCCCTTGACCTTGGTTCTTCACCTCTTATTTGAAATGAGAATTCATATGCTTAAACTCGTCATCAGTGATTTAGCTCAAAGGGCTAAGTGAAGTGGATTACTTGATTGAGTTGTCCAACATGTATACCATTTTGTCTTCTTCTTATTTGAGGTTTTTTAAAAATATATACCATCATTGCAAATCAAATTCTCAAAGATTTGATTCCTAATTAAATTCTTGACTTGGTAGCTCGAGGCTTGCATTGGCCAACATGGCTTGTAGACATTGTGTTTTATTTATTCACTACTTGTTGCCTAGTTCTAAGTGATTTTAAGGAATTAAACAAGTAAATTATTATTTCCTTACATAGCTTGAGTCTATATTCTTGATTTAATTAATGGAAATCCCTTCTAAATTTATTTTATTGCAAGATTATCTTGATCATTGTAGTATAATCTCCTTGTAGACATGTTCTCCATTTATTATGGGATGCTAGTTTTTAATGGCTCAAAACTAAGCTTGAAAAATTGTTTCCACTTATGGAATCAAATTTTTCATCTTTAAAAACCCTATCTTTAGTATCTAAAGTTAGATAGAGCTCTGCATCCTTCCTTGGAATTCCATTTCAAGCTACCTTGGCTATGGATTTGTTTAAATTGCTTACTAATGGTTTGAAATTTGATGCTAGTTTGAATTACTCTTATATAGATGACAATTTATCTTCTCTATCTTGATTATGTTCACCAAAGGGACATGTTAGGGCTCCTATATATGCTTAGGTATTTTTTTAAGTTTTTTACATTTCTCTAATTGTATTTTCTATCTATACTTGTATGAGATTCATTACTTAGATCACCTATTTATACCTTTACTTTACTATAAATTTGCAAAATCTCTTGAATTGACTAGTCTAGCTTATGTAGCTCCACTTTGTAATATTCATGGCATCTATGTGGCATTTTTGTGGAATTTTGATCATTCATATTTAAAAAATGATCATTACCTTTTAAAATTTCTTTCTTGATTTTAAACCATTATATCATCCTCTTCTAGATCAATATATACCATTGATCACGATACAAGAAATTAAATTCCATTGGTTACTTGCTACATTTTTTGAGGTTATAACACTTGTCACTTTTGCATTTGTCTTGAAATTTCAGCATTCATATCACACCATTAGATCATCCTTGTATGGGCAAACACACTTCATTGGATATTTATCTTGAAGGTCAAATGTCATTGTATATTGAGTATTTTTTGGATGAGATTATGACAATTGTCACATTCTCACGTATCCTGGGGATCTATTTACTTTTTGACTCGATACACATCATTGGATCAATCTGGCCTAAGAAAATTTGTACCATTGATCTTGAGAAGATGATCTAACTTTAGGTTAAGGTTAGGGTCTTGAATTTTCAACCTTAATATTTCATTATTGATCTCATTCATATGAGAAAACATGGATTGTTAATCTTGAAAATAAAAAATGACATTTAATTCAATGCCTGGGAAAAATAAAAGACTTATAATAATGTTTTGTACTATAGTTTTATTTCATATTAATAAACATGGGAAAGACTTGAGAAAAACATTTTAATATAAGTTTTGAGACATAATAAAAGGGACCCAATAGATAATAAAATACAATATATATTCTTAGGACAAGGCCTTTTGGATAAGTCTATAATTGTAACAAAATGTCTCAATGGTTAGTTAGACCATGTAGAAACAAAAGGGACCAAGGGGCTCAGAAAAATAAAGAGACTAAGTAACAAAAAATTATACTAAGGTTTGGTCATGTTAATAAACATGACTAAACCTTAAGATCAAAATAGAATTAAGTCCTTGACATAATAAAAGGGACCCCACATTTAATTATACCATGCTAGGATAAAATGGAATGAAGGGGGCTCAGGATGTTAAGAACTTAGGATAAATATTTTAGACTAAGGTCTTGGTCATGTTAATAAACATGACTAAGACCTTAAGATAAAATAAAAATAAGACCATGGCATGATAAATTTCTCCCACATAAAATGTTCTTGCGAAATTTAAAATCAATTCAAAGTGCATGAGCTAGGGTAATTGGAGTTAGGGTTTTAAGCTGATCAAATATGAATTTAACTTGATTTCAATAGATCAAAGGATGTTAAAAGATCCAATCATTATTAAATCATAAAACCTAGACATTTCTCATTCTAAATAGACTCCATTAGAGCTACTACCTGAAACATAAAGATCCAATGTTAGCAATCTTAGGTAAGATAAAGTCAGAATCATGAACCAAAAAACCAAAAAAACCATGGTGTGGATGACCTTAAAACAAATATAATGTTTAAAACATTTTAATGGTACTCATATAAGATGTATTTTCAAATTTAGGGTTCACATTTTCAAAATTTAAGACAAGGGTCCCCATTTTTTATAAATGGGGGTATGTTGACTTTAATAATACTTGCCTTACTTAGGTTTTATAGTGTTTTTATCAAATACTATTTAAATTATGTAATATTCCTAAAAGGTCCCCTACATAATTACAAGGCATAAATCCCTCTTGCCTTCTCCAAATCAAACCCTATAGATATTTTAGTTTTATAAACACATAAAAACCCTGAAGGAGATTTCTATTACTTTAGCAACTCTAAGTTACCATCAAAAGTATAACTTGCCTTTGCAAAAAAAATTCCCACTAGACATTTTGTCAAACATTTCCAATGCAATTAAAAATTCAAATCTTGCCAAGTTTGGTTATAATTTATAGCAATTATTGTACATTCTATTCTTGTCAAAAAATTTAACTACAAAAGCATAACAAAACCCACTAGTTTTAAAACATAAGAATGACCTATAATTACAAGTCCATATCCTAAAAAACTCTATAGTTTGTTTCCCCACACCAATGTACCTAGTTTACATATTTTGAAAAGAGATATGATTCAAGTCAAAGGAACTTAGTATCACATCTAGCTTGTATTCAAACACTAATGAGATAACTGACATAGATCTAGGTCACATAGACCTACCAAAATTCTAGAATAGAGTCAATTCATAATTCAAGAATGATTCAATTCAAAGCGTCTATGATATTGGTTTTCCCTAGTATTAATCCTTCACACTCTCATTATAAATCATTGATCTTGTGCATACCATGACTAGACACTATGATGTTGATTAGAGGGAAGTAATGAATAATAAAGGGGAAAAGATTCTAAATTTTGATTCAGATTTTATTGATATTATTTTATTGATCTTAGAATATGAAATTTACATAGATATTACCCTTGATTCATCCAACAAAATTTATTAAGATAATAATTCACCCTATTTAAGGGTTTTAAACAAATAGTGGTTAAAAATCTTTATATCTACAACCATAACAATGCATAAGACCCTAGTTAGGATAAAATTCAACGTTAAAGTAGGAGATATCATTATAATCTTGCATAGAGTTATAGAGAGTCTAAATTCAAAGAATTATCATGATTGGATGTACCAATATATCTAGGTATCCATCAAAACAAACAATTCATTCACTAGGCCTAGTTGATTAGTGAATCCATTTATAAATAGTTGATGGAGGTTCAAACTATAAGAAAATTTCATATGAATTCCTACCTTGTCTATATTTTAGCAAAAATGAGGGAATTCTTAGGATTGAACACATAACCTAATTAAATTACCAAAGTTTTAAACTACTATCTTGATATCACCGTAGAGGGAAATAAATAATAATTTATAAGGTTTAATGATGCTTTTTATCTACTACATCATAATTATGTTTGAAAAAGAACTAGGGAAGAGAATTTTTTTGATGTTGCAATAAGAAAAAATGCAATTTGTTTGTCATATTTCATTTAGTTCCCAACATATTCTTATATCAAAATTGGTGGTTTTAGTAGATGTATTTACACCCTTCATAGATATGTAAGTGACAAATGGGCCTTAATGTAACTTTTGAGATAACTAGTGCAAACCCATAAGTTATTATCAAGAAGATATAAGATAAGGATAAACTTCCTGATTAGTATAGAGAGATACACCTTCCCTTCTCTATCTAAGTCCAAATGTGTGGATGTAGAGATGAATTAGATGACCTTAAGAGCTCTTGATTGTATTCCCTTCTATTATGTGACTGGTTATGTTAGTAGTATAGTGGGTCACTAATATTCCCACATTCCCTTTTATGAATATAGTTAGGAGGATAGGAAGGATGAATAAGAGGTTAGGGTGAGAGATTATTCTAGAATGGTCATGAAACAAATTAATACTTATGATATGGCACCTATTACATAAGATCTGAAAGATGAGGAATAACTAGTGGGTAGGGTATACTATGATAATAAATTCTACCTCCAACCTCTTCTTATAGTCAAGTGGTCTACACCTAAATCCTTCTCCTTATTAGACAAGACTACCCATGTTATAAACAAAAAATTAAACTAGTTAAGGAGTAAGTGGGTTAAAATAACCAAAGAGACCTTGAATATCATAAACATGATAAGGGAAGTAAATTATAAGTGTCTTGTGGTAGTAGTAACAACAAAAGTTTTTAGTAGTGGAAATCTAGTAGATCAGGCATTAGGGCTAGTTATGTCACATAAGTGAAAGTAAAAGAAAAAGTCAAGAAGAGCTTCTTCTAGTAGCCAAGATCCATCAACCCAGCCAATGGATCAAGCACTATAAATTTTGATAGAGGACATGGATAATGTCTAGCCAACATAAGTAATCTTTTCTCCTATCTCTACTATCTAATCAACTATAGTAACCCCTCTTCCTATATCCACTATTAAACAAGTGAAAGTAATTAGCTATCTTATTTCCATGATCCCACCAATGAAAATAATTATTCTTTCATCTAAAATACCTTTAAAAGTGACTCCTTTGGAAGCTATCCAATCAGCACAATTGGTTATTCTAACTCCACCTTTACCTCCCTGTTCCAGAATCACTTCTACCTCATCCCCTATATCCACTACCACACCAGTAATCACCAACACCACCCAATAATACATGGATGATGAATCATTAATTTTGACTATGACCTCACTATTTATCAAATCTAATAGGTCAGATAAAACCCCATGTTCATATTCCATCACTCTACACATTCCATCCACTCTATCCATTCCCACTACATTGATAGATTCTTCTCCTACCTTATATTGGCAAAAGTTAATAATTTAGCATTCAAAGGTGCACATCAATAATTCATAAGAATAATTAAAATATATAAATAAGAAAAAACAAATGAGAGATAAGATAGGATAACAAAACACATAATCAAATTTGCACAAACTTTAAAAAATTCCTTGATTATATTAATTGCTTAAAAGTTACAATTAGATTTTGGCTCTAAGAATTACCTCCCTTTTACAATTGACAATGCTCCTTTTATAGGATACAAGGAAGCATTTTGATCTATAATATCCAATTATAAAGGTAAAAGTGTTAGGATAACTATCCTTTCTAAAAAAATTCTAGAATACACTAGACTTTCCTCAATAGACTAATCTAAAGGCAATGTGTTCTACAAGCTGCACATGACTTTACAAATAGAATATTCCATTTTAAAAATGTATAATACTTATTTATAAGAAGAATATTTTGAATTCATCTAATCTTTGAGATACTTATTTTTATGAATTCCCATGTTGTTGATGTAAGATCCTCATTGCCCTTTGATATTGTTTTATCTCTTTAGTAATATCTTCATTCTATAATGTTGCTCTTCAATTAGCTCAAGGTCAAAAATGTGTCTTATCAACATATCATTTCCTAATATCTTAGGAACATAATGTCTTTCTTATCTCTCTTCAAATCCCATTTGATGCTCCAACATTTCTTATCCTCATCCTCTATCTTCTCTTAACCTTGGTTCTTCACCTCCTATTTGAAATGAGAAGTCTTATGCTTGAACTCTTTATCAGTGATAAAGATCAAATGGTTAAGTGAAGTGGATTACTTGATTAATCTATCCAACATGTACAACATTTTTTCTTCTTTCTATCTAAGGTATTTTTTAAATATCTTCCATCTATTTGGAATAAATGCTCAAGGATTTGATTACTAATTAAATTCTTGACATCATAGATTGAGGCTTGCCAGTGGGCAGCTTAGCCTTTAGCCTTTGTGATTCATTTAGTCATTGATTCTTGTCTAGTTATGACTTATTTTAAGGAATTAAACAAGACAATTATGATGTCTTTACATAGCTTGAGTCTATCTTCTTGATTTGACCAATGCTAGTCTCTTCTAAATTTGTTTTATTACAAGATGATCTTGATCACTATAGTATAATCTCCTTGTAGACATGTTCTCATTTTGTGATGGGCTACTAGTTCTCAATGGGTCAAAGCAATCTTGGCTAATTTTTTTCACTTATGGCATAAAATTATGCATCTTAAAAAACACTCTCTTTAGTATTTGAAGTCAGATAGAGCTCTGCATCCTTCTTTTAAATGCCCTTTCAAGCTACCATGGCTATGTATTTATTCAAATTTATCAGTAGTGGTTTGGAATTTGATTCTGGTTCAAATTACCATTACATAAATGATAATTTATCTTCTCTAGCTTGATTATGGTGAACACAAGACTAAGATATGTCTCTTATGTATGCTTAGTGATTTTTTAATGTTTTTATAATGCTCTAATGATGGTAACTATCTAAACTTGCACAAGTTTCATTACGTAGATCCTAATTTAGATCACCTATTTATACCTTTGATTTACCATGAATCTATAAAATATCTCAAACTAATTGGTCTAGCTTATGTGGCTCCACCATGGCATATTCATGGCATCCATGTGGCATTTTCATGGAGTTTTTATCATTCATATTTTAAAAATGACCATTGCCTTTTAAAAATTCCTACTTGATTTTACACCATTAGATCATCCTTATTAAGATCAATGTGGATCATAAATTTTGATCTGAGAAATTGAGTGCCATTTACTACTCACTACATTCCCCATGATTATGACACTTGTCACTTTCATAGTCATCTTGAATTTTCAACATTCATATCACACTGTTGGATCATCCTTGTCTAGGTAAATTCACTCTTTTGGATCTTTATCTTTGAGGTAAAATTCCATTGGTTTTTGAGTATTCTTTGGATGATATTGTGACACTTGTCACATTATTACTTTTCCTAGGTATCTATTGAAGTTTTGACTTGATACACATCATTGGATCAATCTAACTTGAGCAAATTCATATCATTAGTCTTGAGAAGATGATTGAAGTTTAGTTTAGGGTTAGGGTCTTGAATTTTCAACCTTAATATTACACCATTGATCTCATTCATCTAGGAAACCATGGATTGTTGATCCTAAAAATAAAAACGGCATTTAATTCAATGCTTTTCAAAATTAAAAGACAACATAATGTTTTGGACTATAGTTTTCTTTCATATTAATAAACATGGGTAAGACTTTAGGAAAAACATTTTAATCTATGTTTTGAGAGATAATAAAAAGGACCCCATAGATAGTCAAATAAATAACATATAGTCCTAAGACAAGGGCTTTAGGCCAAGTCTATAGGTGTAACAAAAGGTCCTAGTGGTTGGTTAGACCATGTAAAAACAAAAGAGACCAAGGGTGCTCAATAAAATAAAGATAACAAGAAAATAATTTTTATACTAAGTTTGGTCATGTTAATAAACATGACTAAACCTTAAGATAAAAATAGAATTAAGTCTATGACATAATAAAAGGGACCCCACATTTAGTTAGACCATGCTAGGATAAAATGAAACAAAGGGGCTTAGGATGTGAATAAGTTAAATTAAAATTTTTAGACCTAGGTCTTAGTTATGTTAATAAACATGACTAAGACCTTAGGATAAAATAAAACTAAGCCCATGGTGTGATAAATTTCTCTCGCATAATATATTCCCACCAAATTTGAATTTAATTTAAAGGGCACAAGTTAGGGTAATTGGAGTTAGGTTTTGAAGTTGAACAAACATAAATTCAAATTGATTTCAATATATTAATGGCTATTAAAACATCTGATCATTATTAAATCATAAAACCTAGACATTTCTCATTCTAAATAGACTCCATTAGATCTATGACCTAAAACATAAAGATCAAATGGTAGCAACTTTAAGCATTATTAAATCAGAATCATGAACAAATAAGCCAACTAGACCATGGTGTGGATGACCTTCAAATAAATATAATGTGTAAAAAAATATAATGTGTACTTTGATCAAATGGATTTTAAAATTTATGGTACACATTTGCATAATTTAAGATAAGGGTCCCCATTTTTCAAAAATGGGGGTATGTTGACCTCAACAATACTTGCCTTAGGTTCTCTAGTGTTTTTATTAAATACTATTTAAAATATGGAATATTCCTAAAATATCCTCTACAAAATTATAAGGCATAAATCCCTCCTACGTTCTCCAAATCAAAACCCATAGAGATTTTAGTTTTAGAAACATATAAAAGCCCTAGTGGAGATTCCCCTTACTATAGCAACGCTAAATTCCCATCAAAAGAATGACTTACATTTGCAAACCATTTTGTTGATAGAAATTTTATCAAACATTTCAAGTGTAATTTCAAATTTAAATCTTGTCTAATTTGGTCAAAATTTATAGCTTCTATTGTATATTATATTCCTATCAAAAATTTGAACTATAAAAACATAACAAAACCCCATCAGGTTTAAAGCATAAGAATAACCTATAATTGCAAGTCTAAATCTTGGGAAATTCTATAGTTGATTTCCCCACACCAATTTACCTAGTTTACATGTCTATAAAAGAGATTAAGTTCAAATAGAATGGACTTGGCGTCCCATTCATCCTAGAATCATACAACAATGTGATAACTGACATAGATCTAGGTCATATAGACCTACCAAAATTCTATAATAGATTAAATGCATAATTCAAGAATGATTGGGTTCATATCATTTATTATAGTGGTTTTCCCTATGCTTTATCCTTCCCACTCTCAGTATAAATTATCAATCTTGTGCACACCATGGATAAACACTATGTGCTGATAAGAGGGAAGTAGTGAGTGATAAATGGGAAAAGATTATGAATCTTGATCTAGATTTCATTTATATTATGTTCTTGATCCTATAATATGATAGCTACATATATATTACCCCTAATTTCTCCAAAAAAATTATTATAATAATAGTGCACCCTAATTATGGGTTTTAAACAAATAGTGTTTAAAAACCCCTATATCTCAACCAAAAGAATGTGTAAAACCTTGGTTAGGATATACTTCAATGTTAAAGTAGGAGATATCATTATACTCTTGCATAGATATATTGAGATCCAAAATTTAAATAATTATCACGATCTGATGTACTAGTATATCTAGGTATCCATCAAAACAAATAATACATTCACTAGGCTTAGTTGATTAGTAACTCCATTTATAAATAGTTAATGGAGGCTAAAACTATAAGAAAATTTTGTATGACTTCTTACCTTGTCTATATTTTATCAAAAGGGATGGAATTATTAGGTTTAAACACATTTACCAATTAAATTCAAAAAAGTTTTAAACTACTATCCTAATAACACCTTAGAGGGGAAGAAACACCAATTTAGAATGGTTAATGATGCTTTTGTCTACTACATCATAATTATGTTTGAGAAAGAACTAAGGAGAAGAAGATTTTTTGATTCTACAATAATAAAAATTATAAATCGGGGGTCATAATTTATTTAGTTCTCAACTTATTCATATATTAGAGTTGGTGGCTATAGTGGGTGTACTTACACCCTTCTTATATATGTAGGTGACAAATGGGCCTTAATGTAACTTATGAGACAACTAGTGGAAACCCGTAAGCTCTTATCAATAAGATGTAATATAGGGATATAATTCCCTATTGATATAAGGAGATACACCTACCATTATCTATCTAAGGTCAAATGTGTGAATGTAGAGATGAATTAGATGACCTTTAGAGCTCTCGATTTTAGGGCCTTCTATGATGTGACTAGTTATATTAGAAGTATAGTGGGTTCTTCGTATTCCCACATTCACTTTTATGAATATTATTAGGAGGATATATAGGATGAAGAAGAGTTTAGGTTGAGAGATTTTTATAGAATTATCCTAGAAAAAATAAAGACTTACGCTATGACACCCATTCCATAAGATTTAAAAGATGAGGAATAACTAGTGGATAGGTTATACTATGATAATCAAGTCTACCTCCAACCATTTCCTATAGTTAAGTGGTCTACACTTGAATACTTATCTTTATTAGACAAGACCACCCAAGTTATAAATATAAAATTTAATTGGTTAAGGAGGAATGGGATTAAAATAAACTAAATAGACCCTATATATCATAGATAGGATAAGGGAAGTAAAGGATAAGTGTGTTGTGGTAGTAGCAATATCAAAATGTATAAATAGTATAAATCAAGTAGATTAGGTAGTGGGGCTAGTTGTGTCTCATAAGTGAAAGTAAAAATAGAAGAAAAGAAGGGCTTCTTTTAGTAGCCAAGAGCTATCAACCCAACCAATGGATCAAGCATTATCAATTTCCATAGAGGACACATATAATGTCCAACCAACATAAGTAATACATCATCCTATCTCTACCATTCAAAAAAATAAAATAACCCATCCTCATATCTCCATTTTAAAACAAGTGCAAGCAATTACTTATCCTATTTCCATGATCTCACTAGTGTAAATAATTGCTCTTTCATCTGACTCCTATTTACAAGTGACTCTTTTATAAGTAATCCAATCAACAGAGTTGGTTATTCCAACTCCACCTTCACCTCCCTCTTCCATAATCACTTCCAAATCATACCCTATATCCAATACCACATAATTAATCACCAACACCACCCAAAAATACATGGATGATGTCTCAATAATTTTTATTATGACCCCACTATCTATCAGATCCACTAGGTTAGATATAACCCCATATTCATCTTCTATCACTCTACCCATTTCATCCACTCTATCAATTCCCACTATGCTGATTGATTCTTTTCATACCTTATACTCCACCCTTTCAAATCTTCCATTATTCTAACCTCATGTGCCTACCTTTTCACATGTGTCACTTCCAAATTTTTCACCCCTAATAAGCACATCCACTTTACCCATCCAATTATCCCTACTTATTCCAATCTCACATTAACCCAAGCCGTAACCAAGGAGGTGGAAATAAATATACCCACTGATATAGTTGGACTACTTAACCCACCAATGGGGAAGATATAACCAAATCATCAGTTGAATACTCAATGACAATGTTAGTGGTAGATACAATACTTGTCACAATAACCACTAGTATAGCAGATTTAACTATAGGCTGACAAATAATAGTGGATATTGTAACAACACAAGATTCATAGGTGGCCACTCTAATTTTGTGGGAATAATCAATTTTATATAAAAGGAAACAAATGATATCACCAAGTACTCTAGATTTTGGTCTATTAGAAGTATCCAAATGAGTGAAAGAAAGGCCACAAAACCATATCTAAAATCCCATACAATACAATAGGGGAAAAATATGTGGAGATAGAAATTTCCCCATCATAAAAATAAAATAAATATTTAGTGGTGGAGGATTACCAAATATTTAAGGTGCACCTGGGTTGTTCAATAAGAGAAGGACTAAAACATGATGTTCATACAAGTATAAGTTCCCTCTTTGAGAAAATGGATAATGACAAGGTCACTAAAGATGATTTGAAGAAAAAAGTTGGGCAGTTGAAATATGACTTAATAAAGCTAATATAACTAACTAATCCACTTGATTCTACTCATCCAACTCAATCTCTCTTTGAATTCCTTGACAAAGAAACATTTGAGGTAGTGACAAAGATTGTTACCATGAAAGGAGCTATAAAATATTAACCTGATGAATTAATCATAAAATGGAATAGAGTGATATAACTTGTCATAGACTACTATAAAATTTTGAAAGATAATTGTGCATCTCTAAAGGTATAAATATGTAAATATGAAGAAGTTGAAAGGTTGAACCCTCTACTTTCCCAAATTGTAGGCCATTGAACCAATTGAGAATGACACCCTCATGTCAGAAAAGATAATAAAAATATTTTAGAACATGATGAGATGGAGATTGAAGCTAAACTGAAAATTGGAATACTTAATGAAAGTATTGAGAAGGCCAAGAGAACATGTAACAAGACCATAGATACAATATATGATATTGAATATTCACATTGTAAGTTATTGTGTGATGCAATGAATCACCAAGATAAAACTCTTCCTATTCAATAGGTCCAAGATAAATTAAAAGGGGTAATTAAAAATAATCAATACATGATAAAAATTTTAACTTGAATTCCATCCACCCATTCATCAAGTATCTTAATACACTCGATAAAATGGGAAAAGACATTTAAGTCTATAGAGTTGCTTCTAGAGATCTATTTGAGGTAGCAATAGAATGTGAAATCAACAATATTTACATGTTTTTTCCTAATTAAGAGTGCCTTCAAGATATATTCATTATCTTTTATGATTATATTAAGAAGGGACAAGCAAAAAAGGACAAGGAATCATCATAAATCACTATGTAAATTGGTTATAGGATTATTTGAAACATATTCTATAAACTGCAATTATTGTAAGATACATTGTAAAGATACAAGTTAAAAATTGTAATTATCATTTTGAGATCTCTTAACTTTAAGTTGAGAAATATTTAACTATAATTTTCAATTATCTTTTATATCAATATTTAGTTGAAAAAGTGTAACTTGTATTTCACACTTTTCTTTTTGACAAGTTGAATGGTAAAAGTTGTAAAAACTCATGTTGTAATTTGAACTTTCATTTTTATCAAAGTTAAATGAATTAAAAGTTGTAAAAGTCTTAGTTACAAATTGAAAGTTATGTCTTACAAGTTATATCTTAAAATATCCAAAAAACCTTCAATTTTTTCTACAAGATTAACTAAGTCATGAATTCTATTATGGTGCCTCTTTTTTGTGGAGAAACTTCCTTAACTAAACTCAAAGAGAGATAGTTTAACTAAAAGTTTTCAATAGATTTTTCTCCTCTTTAAAAACTTGGAGAAGCACCCAACCATTGTATATTTTTATTCCTCCTTTTACTCCACTAAATATACCATTTCAAGCTTGAAAAGATGACATTTGCATGTAGATTCCATAATTTCCTACTCTAGATTTGAGCATAAGGGTGCGTTAACTTCCTCTATCTCAAGGGAGTGATTTTTTTTATAAATATGGATTTCCTACATATCCCATGGATATCTTTTTTCTATTAGACAGTTTTTTTTGCTTTTAAAAAAATGATCTACATGTTGTAACCTGGAGAACACTAATATATTAAAGCTTTGCCTTCCTTGTCTGGTCTTATCTTTGTGTATGTATGGATTTAATGAAATTTGTGAATTATCTAAGTCTTGTTTAAGTTATATAAGAATCACTTATGTTATTTATCTTACCCTTTTGAAATATTTTTTACAAAAAATCAAGAAATTTGTTCCTTATTTTTTAGAATGCCCAATCTTACCTTTGATCTCATATTTGTATAAGTTTATGATCTAATAAATTTTTGTATATTAATTTATTCAACTGTGTTCAATCAAAGCAAGCATTAATATCCAATAGAATCCTTGGTGTATGACCACAATTTCTAGTTTTTAAAACTCATTCTAAAACTCTTTTCCTCATATGTTAAAACCCTAGTTAGGATCAAGATCACTAAGACATTGTAGTTTGAAGTGAACTAGTCATGTATTAGTTGCACTAAGCTTAGTGAAAGGAAGCTAGCCTTCTTTGGAGGCTCACTTCAATTTTACAAGGTCCCATAGCTTGGAGATGATCCTATTGTGTCATTATATTTCACATGTACTACAAGTTATGCTACTCATATTATAATACTATAGAAACATAAAATAGATGCAAAATCTAATTGATAATAGTTTATGGCACACTTGATGGGACCTAAATATCATATCTAAGAGATTGGTATTATTATCAACAATCATTGTGTGATATACATACACATTCAAATATCACGTAACAGCTTTATTGGCTTATGAATTCTATAAATTCAAGTTTACATATGCCAAAGATAAAAATAAGATCATCTAATAAAGGTAAGAGGCCTGACATGAAAGAATTGTCATCTCCATATAAATGGAAATCAAGATTAATTATACATAATACTAGAATAAATCTTGAAAATATGTCTACATGTCCCATAAATACCAATAGTTATTTCATAGCTCCCACTATGGCCTTGAGAAATCAAAATTTTATACCATTCAATGTAGATAGCACACTTATGTTGGTCCAATATGATTATATACCCACCTCATCTCTAAAAATACTTTCATATTTTACTAGTGAAACTTCTAACACACCCATTGAACATATTTAGGATGTTGCCAACATCTGTTTAGTTCATAACATAGCACAAGAAAATTTTGCTATCAAATTTATTGCCTCCTCATTTAAGGTTAAATCCTTATAGTGGTATAAAAGTCTACTTCCCAATTCCATCAATGTTTGGGATGATCTAGGGTCTACCCTATACACATAGTTTAAGGATAAGAGTGACCACATTTCACTAGTTGAATAATTAACCACTATAAAATAGGATCCTCATGAGTTATTTTGATTTTTTATTTTAAAATATGTAGAATGGAATCCCAGTGTTGGTAAAAAAAACTTTGAACAATGCTTTATTGTGCTATCTGAGATATTTAAATAGTGATATAGTTGTCATGATTTAGTCAATAGGTGGAAAAAAACTCCCCAATGCTTATGACATAGAAATAAAAGATAAAATATATCTAATTCAAGCTATAAAAATTACACGACCTCTAATGCCATTATTCCTAGAGTTTCCTCCCATATAACCAACTATATCCCCAATTCCCACAAAAAGAAATCAACCAACTTTATCTCCTACCCCTTCTAATGATTTGTATGAAATTAAGTCATTATTTAATATCTTTGGTAATGATTTATTAGCCTTGAAAAAGTAGAAGTACCAAAATTATAGAAATTATCAACCTACTAACCAAATGTATTAGCCCAATAGGTAACCATACCAAGGTAGTTCATAACCCCAAAGTCCAACCATGCAAGCAAAGCCTCCAAATATAAGTGCTCTACCTATGCCAAGTACTTTTAAATCCATCTTTCCCATTCAAAATAACATATCTCAAGAATATGAGTGGTGTTATCCTTGTGCTCAATCATATAATCAGAATGCTTGCCCTCATGGTGACATCAACAAATCCTTGATGGTATAAATCATATCAAACCCCTAAGGGCATCAAAAATAAGCTACTCCTTAGTAGGAATATGTATAAGTTCCTACTCAAAATGAGACTACTTATTTAAACTAGAAAGAGGAGGATGTTTATGCTATAAATTAGGAGAAATCACTAACCAATGGTGGTAATTCAATGGAAAAAATACGCACTCAAAAAAAGGGGTAATATAAGGTGATAAAACACCCAATTTTGAGTAGGCTACAAATTATAAAGTTTTACAAGAGGTTATAAAAGGAAACATAGTTCAAAAACAGCCCAATGTATGGATTGGTTAGCCAAAGTCAAAATTATTGACCCCAAATATCATGAGAGAAGACATAACTCCCACAAAGGCACCAAAAAAGTTGGTAGCATTCCTTTTAGTATTATGAATAAAATGAAAAAGAATAAATTGAATGTTACCATGTGGGAATAACTATCTATCCTAGCATAGAGGGACTTGCTTCATGAAGCTCTAAAAAACTTCCAACTAATAGTGAATATCTTGTTTAAGGGACCTATTACTGTTGTTAACTTGTATCAACCTCAAATAGGCACAAAATCAAGTAAAATGGTAAGCCTCCCCATTTTTACCTTCCTCTCATAGTTGATAAAAATTGTGTCCATAACCATATGATAGAATTTGGGGATAATAGTTTTATTATGCCCAAGAAAATAGTGGATGCTCTTGGTATTAAAAACATACCTATCATAAAATTCATGGTTTAATTAGATAGGATTGCTTACCAAATAGTTGGGGCTATAAAAGGTTTAAACCTTACCATCCATACATGTCCAAGATTATACATATCCCAACATATCTCATTTATTACCTACCATCTTACTTTTCTATCTACCTTTACCTAGACTTCACTACAAAAATAGGAGGGTACCTATCTACTAATTGTTCATATATGTAGCTCAAGACAAGATATGGGACTAGAGTGACAATAATAGATGATCCAATTTCTATAGACCATATTTAACCATACACTCCTATCCTAGTGGATATTAATTTAACACTGTAAGATCAAGAGGAAGAACTAGACCATGAGGTTACAACACCCATGGAAGAAATCCTAGACACTCACCTAGATGAATGGGGGTCAACTCTCCAATTTAATCCTGATGATTATGTCATGGAAATAGGGTTGGATACATATTGAAATCATTAATATGACACAATCATCCCAAATCTTTTGAAACCATTTAAAAATCATAAGGGAATGTAGAAACTATACTTTGATGGCTCAAGGAGAAGGAATGGTGTAGGTGCAGGTATTTTTTTAATCTCTCCCCAAAAGAGAGTTATTTATATTCCTTCAAACATTAATTTAGCTACACTAACAATGTTAATGAATATGAAGCATTTATTTGAGGTCTTTAGTTGGCCAAGGAAAGGGGAATTCACTAACTACAAGTTTTTAGTGATAGTGAACTAATTATTCGTAAAGTGAGATCATAAAACAAAACTATGAATAACTTGCTGAGATATTACAAACATAGGGTCTAGGACCTATTGGAATATTTTATCACTTTAGACATTCAAGCAATACCAAGAGCACAAAAAAAGGATGTTGATCACATGACCTTAGTGGGTTCTTAATATAATTTGCTTGAAGAGATTGAAAAAGATAACAACCAACATGTAAAAATAATAGTAAGACCATCTATTCCTAATAATGTAATTAACTGGCATGTTTTTGATAGCGATAAAAAAATTAATTTTATATGAGATGAGGATAAATTCTGAGACAAAAATTAGTCAAGGATTTGAGAACAATATGGGGATCAAATAATTTAGTTGAAGACAAACAAGTTTCCCATGGGTCTTGTTACATTAGAATGTATCTTTATATTTGATAAACATATGAAGGGTGAGAAGAAAAATATCATGATTAAGGAAGAAGACTATGAGCTAGTAGTCATCTCAAAAGCAAAATATTTGAAGATCAAAAAGGTATGTAACACTTTTGAAAAGAAATATTTTATAAGATTATGTCAAGAATTTGATGATAACTTCACATGGAGTCATAAATATCTAAGGGGTTTTGACCCTAGCTTATCCCAATACACAATAGATCTCAACCTAAATAGCAATACTGCTAGACAAAAATAGAGACTAATAAACCCAAAAATAGAGCCCTTGATGAAGAATCAGTTATCTAACTTAATAGAAGCTAATATTATTTTCCCTATCAAACACTCATCCTAGGTTGTGAATTTGGTCCCTGTTAAGAAAAATAATGGTGAAATTAGGATTTGTGTAGATTTTAAGACATAAATAATGTGTCCTTGAAGGATCATTATCCCCTTCCACCCATGGATTAAATATTCTAACTAGTAGCTAGATCCAAAAATCTTTCCCCTTCTAGATGGTTATTTTGGATATAACCAAATCCTAGTTTAAGAATTTGACTAGTTCAAGACCACTTTCACTATAAAATGGGGCACATATGCCTATAAAAAGATGACTCTTAGTCTAACCAATGCTGGTGCTACATTCCAAATTGCCATGGATATGGATTTCAAGGGTTTGATGAATGAGATGATTCTAGTGTATCTAGATGACATCAATATTTATTCAAAATAGGCTAATGACCACCTAATCACCTTAGGAATTTTTTTGAAATGTGTAGAGAGTTTAGAGTTTCCCTCAATCTAAAGAAGTGCATTTTCAAAATTCATGAAGGGAAATTTATAAGACACAGTGTTTCGAAAGAAGCTCTTGTAATAAACCTAGAGATTAAGTTATATATCTTCTCTATAACTTTCAAGCCATAAAAAGGGGTTAAAAAGTTTCATAGGGAATAACAAGTTCATGATGAGCTTCATTCCAAATTTTTCCTTCGTGGCCAAACCCCTTATATGCTTAAAAAGGGGGTCAATTTTAGCTAGAAAAGGGAAGAAAAGGATAGTTTTGAAGCCATCAAGTATATTATTTCTCAAACTCCTACCCTTGTAAATCCCAAATATGAGAATGAATTCAATCTCTATACTTTTATAGGGGAAGGTTATATATACTATTTTGACCCAATAAAACAAAGATTAGTTGTAGTAGCCTATAGCCTTTTTTATGAAATCCTTAAATGATTATGGGCAAATGTACAATTTTATTGAGAAGCATGTATATGTAGTGATAAAATCTCTCAAAAATTTCAAGCACATGCTCTCAAAATCAAAATTCATCTGATGGTTAGCCACCAAAGTATAAATAAGTTCCTGTTGTGTTAAGAAATAAATGAAAAGAGAGTGGATTAGATCATGAAAGTAATGGGATATGAAATGATCATCAAAATAACTAAACTCATAAGAGGAAAATAATTATGTGAGTTGTTTGCTTCTAACATTAATGGTGTTGATGTAGTTTACATTCAATAGGTGTTTCAAACAACCACTCCATATCTTATCAACATTTGGATCAATGGCATGACTACTTTCATAAAAACTAGTATATATCCACATGAGCTCCAATAGTCCAAGTAAAGGTATTTTAGGATTCAATCTATTCTTTATGCTCTTGTTTATGGGATATTGTTTAAGAAATATATTAATGGAATTTTGATTAGATGTATTGATCAAGATTAAGTCCAGAAGGTAATATAGGAGTTTCATGATGGCTCATCAAGTGGCCATTTCTCTATAAGGACCACTACTATCAAAATAATGAGGGTAGGCTATTATTGGCCTGACCTATTTAAAGATGCACATAAATGGGTGTGGAATTGTGAGAAATGTGCCTACTTTATAGGAAATCAAAGATTAGTAGATCTTCCTATCTCACCAATCCAATCTAACCAACCATTTGCTTAGTGGGGATTGGATTTCATTGTCATGATCAATCCATCATCAAGTGCCAACCAAAAATGGGTCCTTAAAACAATTGATTATTTCACTAGATAGACTAAAGTGGTTGCATTAAAAGATGTCATAGAATCATCCATCTTAGAATTCATGGATGGCATTGTCACTATATTTGGCATTCCTTAAACCATTATCTTAAATGATGCCGAAGATTATATGGACACTCAGGTGAGTTAATGGGTAGTTAAATGTAATATATACCTAAAGACCTCATCTAATTATTACCCTCAAGGTAATGGCTTGGAAAAATCCACCAACAAAAATCTCATAAGGATTATTAAAAGGACAATGGAGAATAATGAAAGGACAAGGCACAAGTTGAAATCAACACTTTGGGATGAAAAGATCACTCCCAAAATAGCCATTAACAATTTTCCATTCATGTTGGTTTATGGAAGGGAAACTAGAATTCCACTATGAATAGAGTTACCATCTCTAGAACTCAATCATCATTTTGAATTAATTGAAAATGTTGCAATGATTGTATAGTTAGAAATTTTCATGGAGATAGAAGAAGTCAATAACTAGTCAATATAAGTTTTATAATCAAATCAAGCTTAAATAAATATAAATTTTGACAAAAAATCATCTACTAAGAGATTCAGTGGAGACATAGTTCTGAAATGGGATGTTAAAAGAGCGAAGCTAGGAAATTATACAAAGTTTTATGTAATATAGAGTGGTCCATACATCATAACAAAATGCAAAGGAGCCAATGCATTATATTTTTCTAGGCTTGATGCATTAGAGCTACCTATCCAAGTCGATGGGATATAAATAAAATATTGCTTTTGAGTTTGGAATTCTTTCCAAAATTTTGTATAGATTAGGTTTATTTGGTTTTCCCCAATAAGTACTTTCACACAATATAAAAATCATTAGGATATTTTGTTATTCTTTAGGTAATTCATAGTTTTTTCTTCTATAGGTAGAATGTGTTAAACATAAAATGACTCCATGCCCAATAAACTAGAAAGCTACTAAAAAGAATTGATTAGGAGGAAATCACCCCACAAAGGTCACAAAAAATGTTAATATTTTTGTGAAAAAAATATCAAAACACCTTATGCCCTAAGTGAGACTGATAAAATTTTTGATAAAAATATTTAAAGGTGACCTAAATACCTTTATCCAAGACCCAAGTGGAAACTAGAGATTCTATGTAGTTTGAAACTTTGCAAAGTTGTAAAGTGCACCCAAACCTCCACTTTCCCACTTACCTAATACCTATTGGGAATCAGAACTCATATTGCACTTTTCAACTTTAAAAATTTACAATGTGAAATTATTACTCTTATTTATACTCTTCTTTGATACCAATGGGAATCAAAACTCTCACAAGACTTTTCAACTTTCAAAGTTGCAAAGTGCGACATAAACTCTACTTTATACCTTTTACCACAACCCAATGGGAATTTGAACTCTCGCTACACTTTAAGATATTTAAAAGTTTCAAATTGTAACTTAGGTTTTTCTACCCACATCCAAACCATTTACTACCTCTAACAAACACCCTCACTATAAAATATATATTAAAAATCAAATGATAATTTTTTAAGTTAAAAACTTGTAAAGTGATTCCAATGACCCACTGTTCATCCATCTACCACTATGATTAAAATTAATTTCATGATTTGTTATAAAAATTAGGTTTTCACATTGATAAATAACATTTTAAATACAAATATACTCAAAATTATTTTGTGATCTATGCCTCCAAGATGAGTAACACCATGCACGAGATCTATCATTGACAACCCCTATGCATGCAAACATGGTATTCTCCTAGGTTACCTGCTATTTTCCTTTAGTCTTTCTATGTCATTACTTCCATTGTTCTTCTCAAGAAAGCATAGGGTTATCTTACAGAAATATTGGGTGTTATCTATGGAGTTTTCAAATTAATATCATAATTTTACTTTGTTTCTTGAATTTTCCAATTTTTACCTATAATTATAGAGTCTTGTTGTTAAAATTTGTCTAGGTACTTATCATACATAGGGTTTTATAGGTTTTTTTAATCAAATATTGTTTAAATTTTGGAATATTCCCAAAAGACCCCTTGTAAAATTACAAGGTGGAAATACCTCCTACCTTCTCAAAATCAAACCCCACAAAAATTTTAGTTGTAGAAACACATAAAAACCCTAGTCGAGATTCCACTTACTTTAACAACTCTATGTTCTTTTTGGAAGTCAAAATTGACTTTTTAAACCTTTTTCCCACCATAAATTTTGTCAAAAATTGTAAGTTTAATTATAAATTGAAATATTAATGACTTTAGTTGGACTTGATAGTTATTTTTACACATTATACTCCAACCAAAAAATTTAACTACAAAAGCATAACAAAACCCTACCAGTTTTAAAGTGGAAGAATAACCTATAATTACAAGTCCAAATCCAAACCAACTCTATAGTTGGTATCCTCACACCAATTTAATCAATTTAAATGTATAAAAAAGAGATTAAGTTCAAGTCAAAGTGATTTGGTGTCCCATCCATCATAGAATTAAACACCAATGAGATAACTAACATACATCTAGGTCATATAAACCTAGTAGACTTATAGAATAGATTCAATAAAAAATTAAAGAATGATTAGATTCATAACATCTATAATAATGGTTTTCCATATATTTTATCCTTCCCACTCTTAGTACAAATCATCAATCTTGTTCTCACCATGGCTAAACATTGTGATGATGAGAAGAGGGAAGTAGTGAATGATAAAGTGGAAAAGATTCTAAATCTTGATCTAGATTTCATTGATACTATGTTCCTAATCCTATAATATTAAATATACATATATATTACCCTTAATTCCTCAAAAAAATTTATATTTTTTTAATAATGCACTCTATTTATGACTTTAGAAAAAATAGTGGTTAAAAACCCTTAGATTTACAACCATGAGAATGACTAAGACCCTGGATAAGATAGACTTCAAGATTTAATTGTAAGATATAATTATACTCTTACATAAAGTTATAGGGATCCCAAATTAAAATAAATATGAGGATTATATGTACCATTATATCTGGGTAATCCATTAAAAAAAATAATACATTCATTGGGCCTAGTTGATTAGTGACTCCATTCAAAAATAGTTGATAGAGGTTCAAACTACAGGCAAATTTCATATGACTTCCTACCTTCTCTATATTTTAGAAAAAGGGAGGGAATTCTCAGTATTAAACACATTACCTAATTAAATAAACAAATTTTTTAACTACTATCTTGATATCACCTTAGAGGGTAGCAAAAAATAGTTTAGAAGGGTTAATGATACTTATGTCTACTATATCACAATCATCTTTGAAAAATAACTAGGGAGGAGAAGATTTTATAATGCCATAATAGAAAAAATTACAAATTATGGATCATACTTTATTAAGTTACTAAAATATTCTTATATTAGAGTTGGTAGATTTAGTGGGTGTCCTTATACCCTTCCTAGATATATAAGTGACAAATGGGCCTTAATGGAACTTGTGAGGAAACTAGTGGAAACCAATAAGTTTTTATCAAGTAGACATAAGAAAATAATAAAATTATAAATAAATATGGGGAGATACACATGATACTCTATATCTAAGGCCAAATGTGTGTATTTAGAGATGACTTAGATGACCTTGACAACTCTCTATACCAGTCCCTTTTATGATGTGACTAGTTATGTTACCAAGTATATTAGGTTCCTCATATTCCCACATTCCTTTTTATAAAGATTATTTGTAGGATATGAAAGATGAAAAAGAGGTTAAGTTGAGATATTATTATATAATGACCCTAGAACAAATTAAGACTTATGATATGGCACTAATTCTAGAAGATCTGAAAGATTAAGAATAACTAGTGGATATGGTATACTATGATATTCAAGTCTATCTCCAACCTCTTCTTCTAATTAGGTGTTCTACACATAAATATTTATCCTAATTAGATAATACCACCCAAGTTATAAATTGAAAATTTAACCAATTATGTTGCAAGGGGGTTAAAATAACCAAAGAGACATTGAATATCATAGACATGTTAAGGGAAGTAAAGGGTAAGGGTGTGGTGGTAGTAGTAACAACATAAGTTTATAGTAGTGGAACTCAATTATATTAGGTAGTGGGGAAAATTATATTGAACAAGTGAAATCAAAAGTATAAGGTAAGAAAGGATTCTTCCAATAGCCAAGAACTAGCATCCTAGCCAATGTATTAAGTTGTTTTAGTTAATTTCACTCATTTATTACTTTTGGAAGTAAAGTATTGAAAGTAGTAATAGGGTATGTATAAGAATACCTAGTAAAGTGTGTGCATGAATATATACAAAGGTGGGATATCCTCTTTGGATAGGGAGGAATAACCTATAAATATGATAGATATTAGAAAAGGGATTTTTTAGATGGATAGTTGAGTGGATTGCCTAACATGAGCTAGATCCAAGAAGCATAATGCTTTCTAAGAGGTTGTTAATCCACCATTATGATAATTAAGTTTAAAATTATAATAATAAATGATACTCGCATTTAATAATAAGAAGGTAAATATATGTAAGAAAGAAAAAGATAAATTTATTGTTAAGATAAAATGATCAAATTTTATGCTAAGATGATTAGGGTTAGGTCTAGAAAATCAAAAAAAGTCTGGTGGTTAGAAGGAAACATAGAAATCAATATTTTATTAAGGGTAAAGGGGTAAAAATAGATTGCTAAAAATGTGTGCCACAATGACCATCGATGGGTGGGTAAATTGTCGGTGGTTGGGTCTTGCTATCGATGGTTGGGTGTGACTGTTGATGATTGGGTGACTATCAATGGTTACCTATGTCATTCTAGGAATGATTAGAATAGAAAGTACCAGTTGAGAAATTGGGAAAGTAATGGTTTAGATATGAGATTGGAAGGTGGAAATAAGGTACTAGTAACTCTGATAAGGTAGAGAGATTAGAAATAGGATAGATTAAATTAAATAACCATAAGATACCTAAAACTTGGTGAAGGAATTTTAGAGTAATTTGGCTAAAGTGATGCTACTTCAGGGCTTGAAATGTGATTCTAACATAGTTTTGGGTTGCTAATGATACTACTCGCTATAACGATGCTAGATACCTATAAGAGGGATTAAACTCAAAATACTTGATTGTCAATCCCTTTTCACTTCTTCCTCTTCTCATTTTATAAGTAGAAGTTACTAAGTGAAATAAAAGAAGTTATTAATTTGATAGGGGATAAATTTGTCTATTCTCATAGCTTTAAAAGCTTTTTTTAAAGGCATTTTACCATTTAGGGAGTTGTTGATCTTGATCCTAGTTAGAAATAATTTAAAGTTTTAAAGTAATTTTGGGGTCCTAACCATTGATGGTCAGGTGAACCATTGATGGTTAGGCTGATTGTCAGTGATCAAGGGACTAAAATAAAATTGGTGAAATATGGGTGAATTAAATGATGAATTAGGTTGGGTTTTAATAGGTTCAAGTTGCAAAAAGAGTCTAATGGACTACGTAGCCTACTAGATGAGGGCCCCCAAAGTAGTGTGACATCAAAATCTATTGTGTGTAGGTTTTAGGTGTCTACATTTTGGCCATTTTTAATGTGTGGCATTATGACAAGCTATAGAATAAAAATAGATTGTTGGTTAAGGTCTGGGTCTTATTATCTTGAGTATGAGAGGAGGTATTCCCACTCAAACTAAGAGATGATTAAGGTAAAATAAAAAATAAGTTGGGGGTTGATAAAGGGTAGTCATAAAATGGTTAACATAAAAAGCTAATGGGCATTTGAGATGCAAACTTGTGCATAAAATGTGACTAAAAGTGATAGTCCAGATCATGCAAAGACAAAAGTTACCAATGTTATTTAAAATATTCCTAGGTTTAAGAAGGACTTAATAGGGTAACTAATCCATACTATCAGTCATAGATGATTGGGTTACTCTTATGAATCTATCTAGATAGGTTTGGTGTTGATAATAGGTATCCAAGTGAGGAATTAGTCTTGTGAACAACATAATTAGCCAAGTTGAACATGAGGTGGTTCAAAGGGTAAAAGTTTAAAATGGAAATATTGGTCGATGTAATAAAAAATACCATGACAAATAATCACAAAACATGTGAAGTGGTTGGGTAACAACCAACATCGAGGTGGATGTGGTGTAAGAAGAGGTGGGTAGGGGATTGGATGGGTAGGGGTGGCTGAGCTGACTCTAACTACACTAGGTGAGTGGACACTACCTACAGAGTTTCCTATATAGAATATGAAAGAATAAATATAGGACAAATGTAGTTCTATTCAAGGTTTAGATTGTTGATAAGAATTTTATATTAGGAAAGCAAACTAAAGAGTATGGGACCCTAACTGTCAATGGTTAAAGTTACCCCTAGGGTCAACCATCGATAGTCACCTTGACTGTCGATGGTTACAGGAAACCCTACAAATTTCAAAAGTTAAAAAGTGAAAATAAGAAGTCATTTTCAATATTGTTGATTATTGGTGAGTGCTCTCTATTAACTAGGTTATTTGTGAATTTAGTGGATTGAAGTGCTAATCTAGTTGAAGTGGAGGCATTTGGTTAGGTGAGAGTGATCCAAATGGAGGGAGGATGAGAACATAGTTGGGTAATGATACGAGGGTTTTAACCATGTCAATAATCATGGAATGAGATAGGGTCTATTTTAAATTGGATGAAATAGGTTTAATAAGATATAAAGGTGCATATATTATGTTTGGGTAGATGTAGATAGGTTAGGTGAAAATAAAACCCAAGGCATGATGCCCTAAGTGTATATTTGGTAAAATTGGGTAATGGGGTGAAATGAAAATGAAATGGAATGGTTGTGGTAAATGAAAATAGTGAGTAAGGTAGTGAATTTTTTTGTTTATGGAGTTTTATTTGGTGATTTTAGAAAGGAGGTGGAAGGATTTCACCACCAATGGTCACACAAAAACTATTGGTGATCGATCCTAGGGGAATAAAGGGTCTAGGGACCATCGATAGTTACATGAAACCATCAATGATCGAGAAGTGATGGGAAATTTTTTAGGATTGAGGTTAGGTTAAATGTGTTGAAAGGTTTTTAAAAGATTAGAAATCAGAAGAGGGGTGTTAGAAACATTGTAAGGTGATGAAGGGGATAGGTTAGGGTTGAAGTTAAAAATAGGCATAAGTTAAGTTTGTAGAAGTAGGTAAAAAAGTGAATGAGTGTAGATTAAAGGGAAGTAGGTGTATATGTTGAAGGCCCTTTAAAATGTTAGATTTGCAGGTTAAAAGCTTTTTATAATGAAATGTTGAAAGTATGTTGTTAAGTGAAAAAGTTTTATTATAATGAACGAGTGAGATATATAGAAGTGTATGACATTAATGGATAAGTAAGGTTTCTAATTGTGCAAGGGCATGATTAGATTCAAATGAGAGACCAATTCCTAAGGATCTTTATTGAGGTGTGAGATGGGATGACAGAGGCTGAGTGGGGTCAAATAGAAGAGGGTGGCCTAGGGAACATGAGACATTACCAATACCTACCATAAGATGTGATAATGATCATCATGATTATTGAAAGATAGGACCTGATGATGAACACCTTCATGATACCTATCGGTGAGATGACCATCTTATTGGAGGACGTGATGTGGATCACATAGCTACCCATCTAAGGTGATCCCATCTATCATGTAGAGTGTGATGATAGTGATTATTAAATGGACCTAATATATGGAGAAGATTGGGAGTATGCCACATGGCTTATAGTTGGGTTTAAGCTCAAACCATTATACCATAGGTATCTAGAGGATAGATGCTTGATGATGATGATGATGGTAGTGACCTATTTTTCATTACCAAACTCAAGCCATGGCCAATTTCCATACTTTCTATTAGGGGTATTGGTGGAGATGCTACTTGGGAGGACTATATTTGGATGGGCCCTAGTATTCCTACTCTAGATCTATAAGGATCTTTGGGATTTTTAGGTACATAGATAATATGGGATTAGTGTCAAATTTATTCTTCACTACTAGGCATTCGAGCACATATGCATGTTGAGATAATTGGGGGTAGTATGGCATGGATTTACGTAGGTGGCCTTTCCAATGGGATTTATGTAATGGAGGAGATTAGATGCTTTGATAGGTGTTGGAGGAGGGACTAGAGATATTAAGTGGTTCATGGATGCATTGGAGGGTTTGGTAATGGGGAATGTTATATGGAGGCCTTATGTGGGTTGGCCCATGTGGGTAGGATCTATGTTCTAGACTTTATCACTCTAGAGATGACATTGGATATATGGGAGATGAGATGGAGAAATGGAGTTGATCTTGTTTAACTAAGTGTGATGTCAGTTTGGAATAGTATAAAATATCCCCTCTAATTTGTTATGATATAAGAGAGAGGATTTAGATTTTCCACTCCTAGAGCCATAGCCACAAGATGTCATATTAGACTATCAGGAGCTACTAGTTATAGTGGATATTGATGACGTATGGGTTGTAGATGGCTATGTAGCATGGTTCTAAGCTAGGTATGTAACTATAGATTTTAGATGGGTTAATGGGGACCAACAACCCATGGATGTGGATCTAGCATAGGTATAGGGTACATGGAAAGATGGATAGGTATAAATAACTCTTGTAATAGCTCAAAACTCTGTGATTACATTATAGGGATAAGTTAATACATTATAAGCATAGATAGTGACCTTACAGGGATAGTTTGCTACTCTAACTAGTGAGTAGGATTAGACACATATATTTCTATAGTTAGTGACTTAAGAGAGAGACATATTAAGATAGAGAGTAGGGGTGATTACATCAAGGGATGGAGGACCACCTTGTATAATTTCAAGGACATGGTACTTATCCACCATCAAGGAGTTTAGATATTATGAGGTGATGGTACTAACCTAGCTACTCAAGGCAATACATTATGATGAGTATAGGGCTAGCTTGGTCAGGGGTCCATCAATAGCTACTCCAAGTTAGTGGGTATTGATAGTGGGAAAGGTAAGCACATTAAGAGGGCCACCACTAGATGGTAGTGTAGGTCTAGTTCTAGATGGTTCATGTGGTATTGGTGCATGTGGTAGTGATATTGGTGCCTTAGGGGCTTGATAGATGATATTTTATGATGTGTATATTATTTGTGTTTTAATATTGGCCTATGTGCCAATGATGTGAGATATATGAGAGAGAGAGAGAGAGTGATTGATATATTATGATATGTATTGCCTCATTAATGTATAGGATGACTATTTTTTATTATGTTGATTATATTATATCATGTTCATGATGTTTTATGGTTTGTATCAATGAATTGTGATTATGATGTGATGATGTTCATAGAAAATGTTGCATGCTAATTTTTATTGTTAATTTTGTAATATATATATTTTATGATGTATATGATGATGATTATTCATGCACATGATGATGTTTTTGATGAAGATATTTTTGGTTTTTGATAGATATACTTTGATGATATTGATAGGTAGAATAACATTTTGTTGTGATGTTGATAATGTTCTATGATAATTTGATGATGTTATAATGGTATGTTATGATTCCTAATGTTTAAAGGTAAGAGGTGTATTAGGTTTATACTGTTATAGAGTATAATGGAGGGACATAAATTATGTGTAGATAATAAACTAAATGTAAGAAAGAGATAAAATCATGAGACATATGAACTAATGAGTAGAGGGAAAAATGGGGCATGATGTTTTAAGTTGACAAGGATGAAACAACAATAACACCATAATTGGATTGACTTAGTGAACACAATCTTGTTGAATGCTTCATGGGAGCATGATTTGATTGAGAAAGAGGGTATCTTGACCATGTTATATTAAGTAAGCTCATAGTCCCTTGACTATAGAGGAGTGGAGGGAATGGCGGTAATAGGCAGGAGGTTGAATGTTTTTTTAAGGGTACCCTGATGTGGGTTAACTTGCCCCTTCTATAAGTGACCAAATAACCATAATAGACAATTCCATGCCTTAATATGATATGTAGATTCATTAATGCATGAAGTTTACCCATTCCATACATAAGAGCTAATGGTGGTAAAATAAGACAATGTGTAGACTAATTGATGCGAGAATTATATGAGTGATATTTATAAGAGCCGATTGTGGCTTACTTATAATTTTATCATAGGGTTATTGGTTGTTTTTATTATTATGATAAGTTGATGAAGATGATTGATGTAGGAAGGTTATAATTATTATTGCTTATCCATCCTTCAAGGGAGTGGTCTAAAAATTTGATTTTTAGAGCTATCCTTTAAGGGAGTAGTCTATTTTTAAGCAATTTTCAAATATTGGGAAATTATCCTTCAAGGGAGCAGTTTGTAATGCAAATCATTATTTCAAATGTGTGTTAGACATGGACAAGTCTATTTAGGATTCAAAGGTTGACCTTTATGGAGGCAAGGATTGATCACAAGAGGTTAATGTTAAATGGGTAAAGTGTTTTGAGAGATAATTAACCATGGGATTTCATCTAATTAAAGATGAAAAGCATCTATGAAAACCATCCCATAGGTAGATATGAAGTGCCCATGCTCAGGATTAGGTCATAACTATGATGGATATTCACATGGTTCTATGATGTAATAAATTATTTCCAAAGGGGTGAAGGATGTGAAGGGTAGGTAAAATCTTGTGAACCAAGCGATGGGATTAAGTTAGATACAAAAATGAGTTTGATCCCTATTTCAACAATAGAAAGGATGAAAATGTGAAGCATTGAGAGGCTTAGGTTCTAGTTTTCCCTCAAGATAAGACAAATAATAAGCTCTCGATCCATACTTATGGGTTATGATGTAGGGTCTAATCTAATTGAAAGCAAATTTTCCCTTTTTGCATTTATCCATGTTAGTTACATGTTGATTTTATTTGACGATGAGGTCTCTAATGTTGAACTCTCACTCTTTCAAATTTTTTCCAAATGTGTGCTTAATTTGATTTTGATAGACATGAAGATGATTAAGTAATGCAAGTTGATGCTCATCAAGAAGTTGAAGATGTGCAAGGAATTCTTGATGATAGTAATTTTTGGAAAGGATCTCATGTAATGATATGTGAAGATATGGAATTTGGACTTTAAGGGGTAAAACTACCTCAACTACAAAAATGAGAGAGAAAGGTGTAGCACCTATAGAGGTTCAGATGCTAGTGTAATAGGGCCATATAATGAATGGGATGTGAAGGTGCCAATCCCAACCTAAAGCACATATTACCTTAGTGAGCATTTTGATGAGGGTTTTGTTTAAAGATTCTACCTATCCATTGGATTGTGGATGATAAGGTGATGATAAGCTTAAGTTGATGCTAAAATAATCACAAAATTCTTGAACTTTCTTATTTTAAAAGGACTTTCTATTATCAATGATGATTTATAGGGAATATTAAAGTGGCAAATGATGCGGTGGTTGATGAAGTCAATAACGTTTTTGGATTTGGTCGATATAAGTAATATGATTTCCACCCATTTGGTGAAATATTTGGTAGCAATGATAAAATATTGATATCATTGGGAATAATTGGGTTTGATTTCCCAAATAATGTCAAGGCCCCATTATGAAAAGGGCTAATAGTATTTTGATACTTGAAGGCCATGAGGAGGTTCATGATGTAAGTTATCATGTTATTTACACTTGAAACATTTTTTGACATAGCCACAATAGTCTTAGTTGAGTGTGGGCCAATAGTATCCCAAGTGAAGGATATGTTTGGTAATAGATAGGCCACTAAAGTCTCCCCTATAGATGCCATCATGCACTTCCTTGATAGCATGAAAAGGCTCATAACTATAGATATAATGGATAAGGATGCCATTAAATACTCATTTTTAAAGGATTCCCCCTATAATGGTGTAACAAAAGGTACTCTAAATAAACGCTCTTCGAGCATTCTTTGAAAGGTTAGGAGGAAGAACACCAAGGTTAAAGTAATTGAAAGTTTGATCATACCAAATGTTAGAAACAGATGCTTCCACATTAAAAATGGTGGGGAGGTTTGAACTAATATATGAAGGTGTGATAAAGTTATGAATGGTGATAAATAGTTTAGATTTGGTAGGTTGGGATGGGATTTGGGAAGTGAGAGATGTCATGGTGTCTGTAAATTTGTTGGTGGATTAAGGAACCAATTGGATAGTGTAGTGATCAAACGATGCCAATAATACATCTACAATTTTTTTTACTTCAATAGGACATAATTTTTACACTGATAAGATCCATTGACTTGGTTAATGATGATTTGGGAGTCTCCAAAGATAATGATTATTTTGATCCCCAAAGGTAAGGTGGTTTGGAGACCTATAACTAGGGATTTGTATTCAGCTATGTTATTAGTACATTCAAAATAAAGTTTAAAGGAAAGAGGAAGAGTTTTTCCATTAAGTATAATGAGGATTAATATAGCACCCCAAACATTTTGGCTCTTGGATCCATCAAAAAACATGGCCATTTAATAGGTGCATTCTTCTTGGGAAAGAGTTGTAATGGATTCATCGAGAAAGGTAAGAGGTATCAATTGACTATCAGGTATAGGAGATTAGCCTAATTAGTCAATGACGACCTATCCTTTAATGGAACTTTTTGGTAATAACTCAATATAAAACTCAGTTAAAACTATGAGCCACTTAACCATATGCTATTTTTTATACAACTTGGAGTGCATATACTTGAGTGGGTCAGTGTTAGTGATGACATAGGTTTTGTGATTAAGAATATAATGGTGGATTTTAGAGGAAATGAAGACCAAAGTGAGGCAATGTTTTTTAGGATGGGTATTGTTTTCACTTAGATATGTACCTTTTGAGGAGATTTAAATATCTCCTCATCAAAGTGGCATAATGGAATCACCTCTATGCTTGTGGGTAGCCTAAGGAATGAGGTGAGTCTCTAGATTGGGCTATCTTCCTTGATGTACCACTATGGATAAAAATACAACTAAAATTTTACAAGGTGAAAAGGGATATAAATAACTAAGAGTAAATATAAAATAAGGAGGTAATACACCAAATTATTTTGATTACTTCTAACCAATTGCATTATAAACTTGAGACCAAGAAACAAACTAAAATTTACACTCCTTCAATCTTCATCTTCTCACATAAATTTTACATTGTGAAGTCATAAATGGATGTGAAAAATTAGGAGTGTATAAGAGGCATTGATTCTAACTAATTAAAATACTAACTCACTCAAAATTTCACATCTCCTAAAACACTTCACATACCCTACAAGAAGAATTTTTCCAACTATAAACAAGGAGAAAGAATGAGACCACATGCTAGGAATCCATAGTCTTCACTAAATAAGATTCATCATTAAAGTGGAACACACTTATGAAAATTCACTAATAGGTAACACTTATTCATTTTATTGATCAAAAGGTATTCAAATAAGTAAGACTTCACCATACTCAGTAGAGGATCCATGTAATGGCTAAAATGGCTAACTCTTATAGAGTTTGAGAGAGAGAGAGAGAAGAAGAGAAGTCCAAGGGTCACAAGGACACTTTTAAAGATGATAAAATCAGTTATACATGCATTATAATAAGTTATGGGTTACACCACACAATATTAGGATCTCCAAGTGTCAATCTAAGTCACAAACTTAAAGAAACATGGCAAGAAACTCCTCATTTACACCAACAAATTACCTCTATTTGGACGTCCCATAACTGATGAAGATCATGTATAATGATTATAATGGAAACATATACTCTCATACATGCCTCTCCATGATTTTTTTACATTCTTGGTCTTTTGAAAACCTCTAAAAGTGAGCCATCATCATCTATTGTCTAAAAAATTGCCCTTCTATGCACCCTACACACTTGGCCTCAAAATTGAAATTCTTTTTCCATGAAAATACATGGGAGTGAGTGAATGTAATTTTTTAAGTCCCTCCATGGCCTTAGAAGCATTAGGAACACCTTAAATTCATGTCACTTGAGGTTCTTCATCTTCTTCACTAGTTTGTCAAGTATGCTAGATTGGACTGGATGAGTTGAAACACCTATTGGGGCACTTAAAAGTTTTTTCAAGGAAATAAATAGATATGGGGAGTTATATTAAGTCTTAATATTCCATCCAATTTTTTTCATCTCTTAACTCATCTTGTATCCATAAAAACACACAAAATAATGAGAAACCCCCTATTTTTCCCCCATCCGTACAAGTTCATAAAATGCATCTTGGTGTGAATTATCATAAGTTATTCCTCTACAATTTATAATCATAATTATAAAAAATTTATTTCATCTTAATATATATCCAACCTCATTTCCCAAAACTAGTCCTTAGTAAGGGTTTAGTAGGGTTTTAGGCCTAGTTTTGGTATTAAGGTTGGTTCATAAATTTTGGACATTAAAACTTAAAAAAATTCATAAAAAAGGTGCTTAGGTACCTTTATAACATATTAAATTACTTGGAATCCCATTAAAAACCTTAGGGGAGATACAATTAATCAAACTTGCCAATTCAAACTTGTTTTCACTGTTCTGCACAAGTCTGAGTGGTTTTGAGGTCAAAAAATGGGTTTTTATTGATTTATTATACAATATATAAGAATAAAAAACTATTTATTATCTATATTAAAATTTTACAATAGGTTTCAAAGCATTTTCAATTCCAAAAGTATGAATGATTTCCTCTTTGCTTATTAGGCCTCACCTTTACCTAGTAGGATTAGTTGCACCTTGAGGCTTAAAATGGTTTCTTGATGATTATTCTTGAATAAATATATTAAAAAAATATAAATTAACATTTAAAACATGATTCAATAATATATGATGTCTTTTTCATGCAAAAACTAAAGTTGACCTTCCATTTGGCCTTTAGGCTTAGTCATGCCTAGAAGCATGTCTGTAACCTTTTGAATATTAGGATTCATTATTTAGATTCATCCGCTATTTATTGGTATATCATGATTACCTAGGTTTATTTAATCTTCACAAAGACTTTTGAAATGTTTCCTTGGCTTTTGGTTACTCTTTTATACCATATCCCTCAAAGACTACATGGTTTGCATGAGGGGAAGTACCCCATATCTAAGACAAAATAGGGGTTACTTCCCCTATTCTCTAAAAAAAATATTCCAAACTAAAAAAAATGTTTTAAAAAAGTTTTTATTCCTTTTTTTTGTGATTTAATCACTCAAAATCTCCAAATTCTCAAGCAGACTGCTAAGAAGAAGACCGTGCATAGGCTTCTTGCAATTTGACTATGTTTTGACATTTTAGGAGCCCTTCTCTCTACTTTTATCCAATGTTTATAGGTTTAAAATTTCACATGGATATATTAATTACTTTCATTATATTTTTTTTATCAATCATCCCATACTCCATTAATCTTTCTTATGCACCTTGGGCTTCAAAACTGAGTCTCTTCTTGCTATGACTAAGACACCATGTTTACTCCTACTAGTAGATGTTGGTGTACAGTTATACTGCAAGGTAAATTTTTAATATCTCATATTATTCCCATAAATCCATATTTAATTTATTTAGTTTCATTTTCTTCATCTACATTATTTATCTTCATCAAGAGATTCAAATATTACTCTATGTCTACTCAATCAACACAGTCACTGTGTTGAGGAAAATGAAACCATGTAGATGTTTATTGAATTTTATTATGTATTGAAAACATGTCTTAGACCCTTAATAAGGTTTATATTACAATTTTATATTTATTATACCCATCATATCATGTTTAGTATCCCTAGGTCACCACTTGGGCACACTTTTCACATCACTATTCACCTACAGTAACCTGCAATAGGCTATATGTGTATATGGTCTATAATTTAGCTTTGGTCATCATGTTTAGAGGTAATTATTATATATTTAAAAACACCTAAAAAATTATTGTGTTTTTATTCATATTAAAAATTATAAATCATCACTAAGATCCCAAGTAAACACAACTCTATCTCCATACCTAGTTGATTGAGACACCTTCTCTTTTTCCTCCACCTATAGGTTGTTTTAGATTATTAAAACATATTCATGATTTCGAAAATACTTTCCTATATAATTTACAACCATATCTAACCTTCATTCACTTTTGACTCATTATGAATGGATAAAATAACATTAAATCATATAAAACTAGATCATTGTCCTAGACAGTCACACATAGGACTGTAGGTATGCATTTAGGAAGGATAAAGAAATATATGGCCTTATTGAAACCTTATAATGTTATAAATAATGATTTATATCAATTAAATTTTTATTTTAAACATTTAAGACACTAAATATCTATTTCTTATACTTAGACACACCCCTTTAGGTCACTACCTACCTATTGTAGGTGTCTATTTGAGCAACTTGTATGGATAGGGTATGTGTTTATGGCTTAGAGCATAGTATATAAAATATCTTGACGTAATCCATGCTTAAAGGAAAATATTTCACTTCATGAGGTATCTAACATGAAAATTTGTCTCATTTAGTCCTTAAAGTGTTAAAGCCATTTTATAACTCAAACTTTGTAGAGTCTACTACTTAGTTCTAGTGGTTTTAGAGGCATATTTGGGCCTTTAAATCTCATTTTATACTGACCTTTTCGACTTCATATTTTTCAAGGTCCTATTCTATTCTAGGGGAAACAAATCTCACCTATATATATGCCAAAAATTTATCATCACCATGATTTATGATATTCACCATAAGTCCCTTTGCCCTTATTTTGCCCATTTAAAGAAAATCATCGTTGTATCAGTCATTGGGCCTTATGAAAGTGGTTTCCAAACCTTATTTTCCAATTTTATCCTTAAAAAATATTTTCATATTCCCTTTATAATATAAATATCCCAAATAAAGATTCATATTTTGCTTCCACACCTCAAAATGTAATTACATGCTCTGTTAGCGCCACCTTTAGGTGTGCATTTGACTGAGCAAGCATTATAACCTTATACATCATATGCATACTTGTAGTTTCTAATGTAACTTGGATCTTTCACAATTCTCAAAGAACCTTCCCAAATATAATTTTTTTTCTTATCTAAGACAATTCCATTTCAACATGATTAATATCTATGAGGACCCTATAGGTATGCTAACATGACCAAATGTGTGAAAATGTCCAACATGACTACTACAATCTCCTCATTTGCATCATATGAAAACTTGGACCACTGACATATGATAAAAAAGGATTAATAAAAACTTAAAAACACTTATGAACATGTTATACAGGTCCTCTATATGGAATTCAAACTTGTATAAGTGGAAAATTGATTGAAACTATTCATTGTGAACCCTCCTACAAAGTGAGTTAGTTGGATTATACAAAAACCTTGAAAGATGAAAAAAATCATGGAAAGTATTATATGATGAATTCAATATGCTCTAAAAATAATCTCAATAATTGGATTGTACATAATTTCTCAAACCAAAGCAAAACACAGAGGGTCTATAAAATAGTAGGTAGTGTTGAATAGTCAACTTAAAACAGATGATTCATAAATCATAGTTGATCATTATAAAACTTATTTATATTAAAATGTGTGTATCTAAGTATATAATATTCCACCAATATCATTTTTCTTGAAACCCCTTGTGTTGACTGTACCAAGCAAGAACCTGCAAGTCACTTCTCTATGACAAAAAGTGTGAAAAAGAGATAGAATAGTTTTGTACTAGAAATGGAAATTTCAGATCATTCCAAACGTGTATTTTAGATTAATAATATTAATAGACATCCCCTTACCCTATCCCATGTGTCAAACTTCCCAAAGAGGTCATACAAGTGCCATTTTATTCTTCTTTCACTTGATAACTCCCCTTTCTTTTGCATAACCTACAACTTTTTGTTTTACCAATTACTTGAGACTTAAGTGGACACATGTAACATGAAATGAGAATTTTTTAACCTTCAAATTTCCCAATAAACCTATACAAATCATTAAATGCACTATTTTTTACCCTTAAAATGATCCAATATGATAAATGGACCTAAAAACTAATTGACCAAAGCTAGTACAACATTAATTGACATAAAATGACCTAAAAAACATCTCATGACAATAAATTATACCCCATTATAGGCCTATATATTCATGTTTTTTACTAGGGGTGCCCTAATTTGACCTAAAAGTCAAATTTGGTCAACAAATTGGTGACTCATAGGGGTAGTATGCCTACTGTACTAACTAGATCAGTAGCCTCATTAGTCCATTAGGATTAGGAGTCATCTACGGACTAAGACAAATAATAATATTTTGACCATTTACCACAAACCTTTGATCAATACAAGACACTAGTGACTACCTCCACCATACAAAGCAAAAGACACACATCAAAGAAAGCAAACACAAAAGACACACACATGTACTCTAAGCACTTAGGGGAAGTAAAGAAAAACCTATTATGTATAACTAGTAATGATCATACCTCCTTCCTAGATCAAAAGCAATGTTTCTTGAATCATCCGCATGGTGAGATGAAACATATTGTGAAGCATGCTTATCTTTGGATTGAATGCTTTGTGGATCAGACCTCTTCCTTGGCACTTCACTTGATCTAATTTGAAGTAGATAACCCATAAATAGGTCTCTGATGAAGACATATTTCTCTTTAACATATTCACATATTTCATACTATTTCCTACTCTTCACCTCATGATCAACTTGTATCTCCTTAGTAGGCATGGCTTCAAGAGGATTGATTCTTTACTTCTTAGAAGATTGAGGCCAATAGGATTTTTTTCCATCCTTCAAGAGCTGATATGTTTCACCCAGTTTATTGATAAGATGATATCCCATCTTGATGAATTCAAACATGTCATCATCAAATTCATATGCTTCTTGAAAAGATAGATTTGAAAGAATACTTTTCCTTTACATACTTACTTGTGTACCAATGCTACCTTCTCCATCTTTGACTAGCTCATATCCTCCTTGAAGAGGAGTATAACCTAATTTAATGAATTCAAACAAGTCATCAAAAGACTAATTAAGAACATGTCCATGTTCATCCATGGTGTCTTACAAAATGAATAAATTGTTGATGATCATTTCTTCCTCTTTGGAAAAAGGAAGACATCCTTCCTTATCAACCTAATATGAAATCTCCACATAAGAAGTTAACTCTTCTTCATCTTTGATTAGATCATATTTAAGGTATATTTCCTCTATCTTGGTATCATTAGACTCTCTTAAGACTATCACTTTTTGAGGGGTGGATTGAAAGTTTTATCCCTTCTTGATAACACATTACACTTCAAATATGGAGGAAAAATCTTGTGAATTAACTTTTGGCTCACCAAAGTGAGTCCCTATGGTGATTTCTTCCTCATAAACACTCATGACATCTTTTTTATTATCCTATAATTGAGCATGTTCCTCTTTATTTTCTTCTCTCAAGATAGGTTCTTCAACACAAATAAATCATTCTTCATCATAAACCAAGCAAAGAGACTCAAAATAAGAGCTTACCTTATCTTCATCACTTAAGACCTCTTGAGAGATTTCAAATTGAAATTTAGATGTCATAATATGATTTATTTTGTTAAGGTATGAAATATATTCAACCTCCTTCATGGTGATGCCAAGAATAGGCATCTTGAAATCATGTGATCTAGCCCAATGAGGCTACCAAGGAGGTAGGTTTTATTCAAGAAAGAACTATCTTTATTTATCAACCAGATAATCCTCTTTTCCATACCATAGGTCCACCAAGGTAAAGGGTGATGGGGTAAGGACAATATGAACTAGGTGGTGGAGGTGGCACATAGAACTCCAAATCAGATTGACGATGCAAGTTAGGATGCTCTTTGGGAATATCTTGAGAGAGGGGAGATGGGATTTCCTTAGGCATAGGATATTCTCTTTGGTCTAAACCCTCCATCACAACTAAACTTAGTAGATTCTTTTTTGTCTCTAGCTCCTCTATTTTCTTGGCTAAGTTCTCTTGGAAAAGTCTCTCTTGAAGCTCATAGGAATCATCATGAGGATAAGGAGTGCATGAGGTCTGGCATGGAACACAAGAAAATTCTTGAGGAAGGGTGGGAGGGGCTTGCAAAATATCAACTCCATTTTCTACTTCATACTCTTTGACAATGCTTCCACCTTTTTTATTTACCAATGACTCTACTATTTTGCTCTAGCTTAAGACATTATGATTATATGTCTTCTCAATTTCACACTCTTGATGAAGATTTTTCTCCTTCTTTCCCCATGAATCCACTATCTTACTCCAAATTAGGATATTGTAATTATGAGTCTACTTTTGAGGTGGTGGGGATGCAATGTGAGAGGGAAATGAGGGTTTGAACTCTAATTCCTTTGCTTCTAACATGGACTATTTCATATTCATATTTTCCTATTAATTTTTGCGTCAAACACAATATTTATCTCTTCAACTCTCTCCTCTAATTGATTGAGAAAAGGATGACTTTGATAGACTTGATTTGGCTCATGAGTAGGGGTCATATATGGCTGAAATGAAACCTAGGGAAGTGAGTATGAAGGTTGATAGTATTGGTAATGATTCCTCTCAATAAATTTTATCTTCTCTTCCAAAAATGCAATAAAATAACTCACATTTAGCATATCACTCATGAGCCTTTGCCAATTATCTCTTTCAATAGGCACGTGTTCCTTATTGACTAAATCTAATGAATTTCCCACTTTATGGATGGAATGATTATGAATCCCTTGATCACATTCCATTAGATTATCAAGATCCAACATATACCTTTCATTTCCCAAAAGTGCTTGTTTAAATGTGGAAATAGGCTGATTGGAGAAAGGATTAGGTTGACTAGGAACAAGACATTGAGAAGGCTGACTATAAGATTGGTAAGGATCATATATGGTCTAGATATGATAATAATAAGGCTGATGAAATTAATATTAGGGATGGTGAGGGTCATGAAAAATATTGACCCATGATTTTCTCATATCGATAGGGAATGGAACAAGCTTGAAATGTCTCACCAACTTGAATAAATAAGAAATCACCACCAAATTCAGCCATAGATCTTCATTGAAATAAATAACACAAATAAGAAATGTTACCATCAATATTCAAAGGATAACCTAGGCTACTTGACTAGATGATATGTCTTTATATTTGCCATTTATGCTTGAAAATATGCCTCCAAAGGTTGATTATTGAGAAATAACACCAAAAATCTTTCAATATCTTGAAACAAGAGTCCCACTGGGCATGCCAAAAACTATTGTCACCTAGACATGCAACCTTTTAGGAGATGAAAAGCTATCCTCATCCAAGTGGCACAATGGAATAACCTCTAGGATTATGCAAAGCCTAAGAATGAAGTAAGTCTCTAGATAGGGCTAGTTCCCTTGATGTACCACTATGGTTCAAACCACAACTAAAATTCTACAAGGTGAAAATGGAGAGATAAATAAAATCAAATATAAACTAAGGATTTGATACATGAAATCAATTTTATGAATTCCAAAAAATTTCATTCTACACTTGAGACCAAGAAAGAAACTAAAACATGCATTCCTCCAATATTCATCTTCTCACATCAATATTACATTATGAGGTCATGGATGGATGTGTAAAACTAAGAGGATTGTAAAAGAGGCCTTGAATGAAAATAATTAAAATAATAACTAACTAAAAATTTCACATCTCTTAAAACACTTTACATGCCCTAAAAGAATAAGTATTCCAACTACAAACAAGGTGAAAGAATGAGACCACATGATAGGAATCCATAGTCTTCACTAAATAAAATTCATCATTAAAGTGGAAAAAACTTATTAATAGTCATTAAAAGGTAAAAATTAGTAATTTTATTTAAAAAAAGGTACACAAATGATTAGGTATTCACCATACTCAGGTGGATCATCCATACAAAGGCCAAAATAGCTAACTCTTATAGAGTTTGAGAGAGAGAGAGAGAGAGAGAAAAGAAGATAAGTCCAAGGGTCACAAGGACATTTATCAGGATTATAAAATTAGGTATCCATGAATGAGAAACTTTTATGGGTAAAAACATGCAATATTAGGATCTTCTAAGTGTCAATGCAAGTTATAAACTTGAAGAAAAGTGGTAAGAAACTCCTTATTTCACATAGAAAAATTGCCTTCATAATTGCCTCTATTTGGAAGTCACATAAGTAATGAAGATAATTTATAATTATTTTAATGGAAGGTTATACTCTCATAAATTAATATCCATTCAATTTTTTCATTCTTTTCTTTTTTAAACCTCTGAAAGTGAGCCATCATCATTTGTTGTCCAAAAAACTACCCTTCTATGCACCCTACACACTTGGACTCAAATTTGGCATCAATTGTACATGAAAATACATGGGATGGATTGAATTAAAATTTTTAATTCCCTTCATTTTATTTTAATCACTAGGGGCACCTTAAATTCATCTCACTTGAAGTTTTCCATCTTCTTCACTAGTTTGTCTAATATGCTAGATTTGATGGGCTAAGTTGAAACACCTAGTTTTGGAAATTATAAGTTATTTAATAGAATTAAATTAATATTGGGAGATATATTAAGTATTAATATTCCATTAAAACTTTTTTTCATCTCTTAACTCTTCTTATAGCATGCACAACACACAAAATAGTGAGAAAAGCCTTGTTTATGCCCTCGTCCTTAATAGTTCATAAAACTAATCTTGGTGTGAAGTATCTTGATGGAGTAATATAAAAATTAAAATCATCATTATGGGAAAAATATTTCATATTAGTATATATCCAACCTCATTTCTCAAAACTGGTCCTTGGCAAGGGTTTATTAGGGGTTTAGGCCTATTTTTGCTCTTAAGGTTGGTTCATAAAGTTTGGACATCAGAACATAAAATGGGTTTTAAAAAAAGTGGTGTTGAAGGACCCTGATAAAATCTCCAAATTACTTTAAATCCCATGTAAAACCTCATGTGATATATGAGTAATCAAACTTATCAATTCAAGCTTATTTTCACCATTCTGCATAAGTCTGAGTGGTTTTGAGGTCAAAAAATGGTTTTATCTTGGTTTCCTTTTAAATATAGAAGACTAAAACCTATTTATTATCTATATGAGCATGTAAAATATGTTTTCAAATCATTTTCAATACCAAAAGCATGAATGACTTCCTCTTTGCTTATTAGGCCTCACCTTTGCCTAGTAGGATTAGTTACACCTTGAGGCTAAAATGGCTTCTTGATGATTATTATTACATAAATATCTCCCAAATATATAAATTAGCCTTTAAAACATCATTTAATAATATATAATTTCTTTCTCATGCAAAAATTGAAGTTGACCTTCCATTTGGCCTCTAGGCTTAGTCATGCCTAGACGCCTATATGCAACCTTTTGCATTTTGGGCTTCCATGTTTATATTAGTCCCATATTTATTGATATATAATTATTATATATGTGTATTTAATATTCCAAAAACATTTTTTAATGTTTCCTTGGCTTTTGGTTACTCTTTTCTACCATATTCCTCAAACCATGTAGGGTATGCATGAGGGGAAGTACCCCCTGTCTGAGACAAAATAGGGGGTACTTCCTTTATTATCTCAAAAAAATATAAATTTTAAGCACATTAAAAACTCAAAAAAATTATTTTTACAATTTTGAGTCCTTTTTTTTTCTTATTTTATCACTCAAATTTTCCAAATTCTCATGTAGCCTACTAAGAAGTAGACTATGCACAGGCTTCTTCTAATTTGACTGTGTTTTGACACTTTAGGAGCCCTTATTTATACTTCTATAAAAAATTTATGGGACTAAAATTTCAAATTTATATATTAATAATGTGCCTTATAGTTTTGATCCATCATCCCATACTCCATTAACCTTTCTTATGCACCTTGGTCTACAAAAATGAGTCTCTTATTGTTATGACTGAGACACCATGTTTACTCCTGCATGTAGATGTTGGTGTATATTTATAATAAAATTCAGTGTTTAATATATCATATTATTATAATAATTCCATATTAAATTTATTTAGGTTCATTTTCTTCATCTACATGCTTTACCTTCATCAAGAGATTTAAATATTAATCCATGTCTACTCAATCAACATAGTCATTATGTTAAGGAAAATGAAATATTGTAGGTGTTTTTTGAATTGGATTAGGTATTGGAAAAAATTATTGGAACATTCCTAATTTTTATATGACCATTTTATATTTATTGTATCTAATATTTCATTTTGAGTGTCCCTAGGTCACTACCTAGGCACACTTTTCACATCATTATTCACCTATAGTCACCTACAACAGGTTGTAGGTGTATAAGGTTTGTAGTTTATCTTTGATCATGGTTTTTATAGGTCCTTACTATATATTTAAAACCACATAACATATTATTATGTTTTTATTCACCTTTAAAATTTTAAATCATCACTAAGATCCCAAGTAAACATAACTCTGTTTCCTTACCTAGTTGATTGAGATACCTCTTCTTCCTCTACCTATAGGTTATTTTAGATTATTGAAAAATATTAATGATTGTGAAAATAATTTAAACTATAATTGAAAAAAATATCACCTACATTAAATTTTTACTCATTATAAATTTCTAAAATTACTTTGAATCATATAAAACTAGCTCATTATCCTACACAGTCACACACAAGACTGTAGGTGTGCATTTAAGAAGGATGAAGAAATATATGGCTTTATTGAAACCTAATAAGGTTATAAATAATTAATTATATTCATTAAATATATATTTTAAATATTTCAACCACCAAATAAATATTTACCATACTTAGACATTACCCTTTAGGTCATTGTCTGCCTATTATAGGTGTCTATTTAAGTAACCTGTACAGACAGGGCATATGTTTAGGGGTTAAAACATATTATATCAAATATCTTGATGAAATTAATTAGTAAAGGAAAATATTTATATTAATGAGGTATCTAACATGTAAAATTGTCTCATTTACTCCTTGAAGTGCTAAATCCATTTTGTAAATCAAACCTTGTAGAGTCTACTACCTAGTTTTAGTGGTTTCAAAGGCATATTTGGGCCTTTAAATCTCATCTTATACTAAAATTTTTTCCTTCATATTTTTCAAGGTCCTATTATATTATATTGGAATCAAAAATAACCTATATATATATATATATATATATATATATATATATATATGCCTTGAATATTTAATCACCACGCTTTATGATATTCACCATAAGTCCCTTGACCCTTATTTTGACCATTGAGGGAAAACATCCCTGTATCAGTCATTAGGCCTTTTTAAAGTGGTTTACAACCATTATTTTCCAATTTTATCCTTAAAAAATACTTATATATTCCATTTATCATATAAATATCCCAAATAAAGATTCATCTTTTGCTTCCACACCTCAAAAGGTACATCCATGCTTTGTTAGCACCACCTGTAGGTGTGCATTTGACTGAGAAGGTAGTATAACCTTATACATCATATGCATAACTATAGTTTCTAATGTAATTTATATATTTTAAAAGTTTAAAATAACTTTCCTCACTATCAAATTTTTTTCTTAGCTTAGATAATTCCCTTTCAACATGATTAATCTCTGTGAGGACCCTATAGGGGTGCTAACATGACCAAATGTGTGAAAATCTCCAACATGATAGATACAATCTCCTCCTTTGCATCATATGAAAAATTGGAACACCATAATATGATTAAAAAAGTATTAATCAAGACGTAAAAACCTTAAACATAATTATGAACTTTTTATATAGGCCTTTGTATGGAATTCAAACTTTTGTAAGCGGAAAATTGACTAAAATTGTCTATAGTGACACCCTCCTACAAAGTGAGTTAGTTGGCTTATCAAAATAGCTTGAAATCTGAAAAAAAATGGAAATTATTATATTAGGAAGTAAATATGCTCTATAAACAATCTTAACAATTGGATTGTATAGAATTTCTTAAACCAAAGTAAAACCTAGAGGGTGCATAGATTAGTAAGTAGTTTTGAATAGTCAAATTTAAAAGGATGATTCATAAAGCAAAATTTATCATTTTTGAACTTATTAATATTAAGATGGAGGTCTCTAAGTGTATAATATTCCCCCAAGATCATTTTTCCTAAAATCCCCTATGCTAACTGTACCAAGTAACAACCTATAAGTCACTTTTATATGCCAAAAAGGGTGAAAAAGAGATATAATGGTTTTGGAATAAAATGGAACTTTTAGATCATTATAAACATGGATTTGAGATGAGGAAGATTAAATGACATCCCTTAACCCTATTCCATGTGGCACACTTCCCAAAGAGGCTGTACAAGTGCCATTTTCATTTTATTTCACTAGAAAACTACCCTTTCTTTTGCATAACCTATAACTTTCAGTTTTACCAATTAATTAAGACTTAAGTAGACACATGTGACATGAAATCAACATTTTTTAACCTTCACATTTCCCAAAAAACCTACAAAAATCATTAAATTCATAATGTTTGACCCTTAAAATGACCCAAAATGATTAATGGACTTAAAAACTAATTGAACAAAGCTAGTACAACATTAATGGACATAAAATGACCTATAAAACATCTCATGACAATAAATTATACCCCCTTATAGGAATAAAAAATAAAAAAATTTATTAGGGGTGCCCCAATTTAACCTAAAAGTTAAATTTACTGTATATGTATATTGGGTTTCATATTTGATAAGCGTGTAGATTATGTAATAGATATGTTTCTCCTTATTCTATTCATCTCTATGAGCTAGAATTGCCCCTAAGGAATTATTAGTTGTGGATATGTATAGGTATAATGGGGTATAATCTTTATGAGGGGCGAGGATAGGTAGAGAGATAAGGTACTCCTTGATTGAGTCAAAGACTTATTGACATTCTTTGGTCTATTTAAAGGAAGTATCTTTCTTCAGGAGATGGTGGAAAGGTTGGCATCGATTTGAAGAAATAAAATGGCAGATAGATTAAAGTTTTCCCTGTAGGCTATGAAGTTGTTTTATGCTGGTAGGAAGAGGCATTTCCAAGATGGCTCTAACCTTGGTAGGATATATTTTTATTCCTCAAAAGGAAATGATAAAGCCAAGAAGTTTTCTTGATAAGACCCTACAGATACATTTCTTGGGATTGAGCCAGACATTGTAATGGATTAATCATTAGAATATGATGGTGAGAATAGATATATGGTCCTTGTGGTGTTTTTATTTCCCAAGGAGATCATCCACATAATCCTCTATAATTTTATGGATGAGGTCATGAAATATATAGGTCATGGCCCATTGATAGGAGGCTCTGACATTCTTTAGTCAAAATGGCATGATCCTATAGTATAAATTCCCCCATGGGGTGATTAATGAATATTTATGTTATTCTTTAGGGGTAATTAAAATCTGATTATAACCCAAAAAATTCATCCATGAGAGATAACATTTCATGATTGGCTATAAGATTAATAAGTTGGTCGATGTTGGGTAAAAGAAAGTCATCTTTAGGATAGACGAGATTGAGGTCTTTGTTGATGTCTAAAATTGCACTTATTTCTAACACCAACAATGGGAAGTTTCAATATGTGGGACTTGTGACTTGAAACAACCTCTATATTTTTAAGAAGTTGGTATCTTCTTTATATCAAGTGTATACTGGGAAAAGGGATAGGAATTTTAATAGAAACACAAATGTAAGATAGAAAATCTAACTATGGCGATGCGCTTGAATGTAATTCAACCTTAATCCTGAGCACAGTGACACTATATGTAAGATTCAATTACATTTAAGAGCAAACAAGTGCATGATCAATGTAAAAGATGGAAACAATAGAAATAGAGGCTCAAAGCATAGACTACTTTTGCAGTGATACAAAAAATGTCAACAAAGGCACAGGGTTCAATCTTTTTATTTGAATTTTTGAGTAACATAAGAGGCATAGAAATACGCACAGTTATATGAACTTTCCAACTCAAGAAAATGGAACAAAGGCAAATGACATTCCTAATCATAGCTCTAAAAAGTCTAAAACTCTTGACAATATAGCCTAGACTAATTTTGTAATGACACAAAAAGTAACAACAAAGGCATAGGATTCAATCTTATTATTAATTCTCTAGTCACATAAGAGACACAGAAACATGCACATTTACATAAACTTTCCAACTTAAGAAAATAAAACAAAGGCAAATGATATTCCTAGTCATAGCTCTAGAAAGTCTAAACTCTTGCTAATAATTATCTCAAAAAATTCTCTCTGGTATCTGATGATGATCTTTTAGTGATCTCTACACCCTTATTTATAGCCTTGGATTCACTCCAAATTGTATGCTTATTCCTACTCTAATGGCCCAACTAAAATCTAACTAAACTAGAAGTGTCTAACAAAAGATATTTCTTAGATTTTGAAATGCTTTGTCTTCCAGTAGTTTATTGGCTGAAATAGATTGCAGGATGTTCCCTTCTCTTAAATGGAAGAGGACACTTAGTCAATTCCTTGAAAACCTTCTTATTACTTTAGGAAACACCAGAGGATGACACTTGGCATGTTCCACAACCTTACTGAGAACACATGGTGCTCTCTACTTTACCTATACTCTTACTATATCTTTTCTCAGGAACGTTTCACCTTTGACACTTGTCGCAATTTGCTTCTTCAAAACTTTAACATCTTAAAAGAAAATAAGACCCACAACCTTTCTTACCTGAGCAACTTGAAAAGGAGCATAGGGACAAGTGGCAATTTCCATTTTCCTCAACAAAAGACATGTGGTGATCTCTAGTTTACTTATATTGGGATACGTGGCAATCTCTATTACTTTTAGCTACCTTTTGAGAAACCTATAGAAGGTGACATGTGTTGGTCTCCACTTAACTCTATTTATATTATAGAAACAATCGGGCCTCATTTCATATTTACATGGATAGCGACACTTGGTGGCTTTCACTTGTTTTAGAAACAAAACCTGAGACCCACCATAGTCTTTGCTATATTAGTGAAGCAAAATGAAGATAATTCAGATCTCAACACATGGTGGCTTCCACTCTCTTCAGCTAGGATACATGGCATCTTCCATCACTCTTTAAAAATCAAATTGAGGCCTTTCATGATTGCCACTTGGCACTTTCCACCTAATCCTGATACTTAGCTTGAAACCTTTCACTCAAAAGATATTTGAAATGTGAACACTGAAATGAAATGTGGATGCTGACACTTATTGCATTCCACTGAGTTGCTATGAGATACATGGCACGTCCTAACCAACTTATAGAAAATATGAAAGGTGCCTCAAATGATGACACTTGGCAACTTCCACCCTTAGATGATGACACTTCATAGCTTCCACTTGATTTCGACACTTAAACAAAAATGAATCAAAAGGAAAATTAGCACCTATGCTTTGTTTTAAAAACTTCATCATCTTGGATCAAAGTATGCAGGAACAAAAATTTGTAGTGTGCAACTAAAAAATAGAATGAAACGTAGAGTAATTTTTTACTCTACAGTTATTAGTGACCCCAAGGGCTTTTGAGCTTGCTCAAAAAGAAACCACAACTCTTGCTAAATCAAAATTTCAAAATAATAGCTTCAGTAATGTTGTTTGGTAGGTAGACCACTCATCGTTAGATAACCCTTACTTATTCTACAATTTATTGAAAGCTAAATCAAGGTTAATAATATCCTTGTGTGAAATTTTTTGCAAAATCTAAACTATAGCCTTCAATTTGAATTCACATTGGGAAACAAGAACCAAGACAACTTCTACTTTAGGGACTGATGAATCATCCCTTAGATCCTAGAAAATTGTCTGATCATTCTGCTTGGCCAATAGCAAAGATTAAATTTCATCAACCATTAGCACTGTGTTGTCATAAAGAAATGGAGAAGGAAGACATAATTGCACTAGATCTTCAATATGCTATTTCATTTCATTGATTCCTTCCTTCATGACATCTAGAAGCTCTCTGTAACTGATGGATATAGAATTACAATTGAGAACTTCATTTACTCACTTTGTAGTGACCATTTTTTTCTCAATTCCTATTGCTGACAACATTACATCTGTTGCATCATAAAGCTTTTGCAATAACATTTCCAAGTCCATTACTCTCCCAAGAACTGTAGCCAGAGTGTTTGCAATTGAATTCTCCACCTTTTCACACAATTTTTGTGCATTTACTAAGAAGGTGAGAGAAGGCCTGAGTTGAATAATCTCTAAGGAGATTCTTTTCCACATCGATTCATAGAGCTCCTTCACCAGACTTAACACTTTGACACTCTTTGGCCTATTGGCCAGCTCTAGTGTCAATTGTGTTGCTCTTTGTTGCTCTACTTGAAATTAGGCTTGTATAGCTATAGTATTATTCTATTCACTTAGTAGCTTTTATTGCAATTAGGTAACCTATAGTAGGTGTTCCTTGCATTTTTCTTGTAATACTACTTTTTTGTGCCTTAGGGTCATCACCGCATTCTTTATCTATGTGAGTCCTACTTTTAAAGAATCATTTTGGGTCTGAATTGCCTGGTGAGTCTGAAGAGAAATAGTATCTTGCAATTGGTTATTCAAATTCTCTATTTCATTATCTTTTTTATTGATCTCTGAGGTCAAACTATTATAGTTTGCCTTCTCCTTAGCTAAATCAACCTCCATCTTCTATAGCCTCCTTGTTGTCTTCAAGTTGTCTTTAGTAACTATAGAAGTGGATTTGGTTAGCAGCTCAATTTTGTCCTGTGGCCTAAATAGAGACATGTCGATGTCCACTACATTCATCGTGTAGTCCTCTAGCTGCATCTGCTTAGTTGGATTTATTACATTTGGTGATAAATGAGTTACCATCAATTGCTACTGAATGGGGTCAAATTGTGACCGCAAATTGGGTGTAGCCAATGCTTTATTTTCCTTGATCTTCTTTTTCTCTCTTTAGGCTTCCCTTGCCTTCCTAGTAGCATCCACTTGGGTCTAAAAGGTAGAAGGAGAGGTAATGTTCACACTCACAAAAGGATGTCCTTGTGGTAAACCATATTGAATAGCCAATTATTGGCTATGGGCAATCTAAGGGGGAAGTTTCCTAGGAATAGAGGGGGAGAAATGAGGTAATGTTAAAGCCTGAGGTGGCACAAATGGGATGAAGTGAGAAATGGGAATGGTAGAAGTGGAAAAGGATGTCATCTGTCTAGATGAAATTATCATGCCAACAGGAGAAGAAATAGACTAAGAAGGAAAAGGAGGAATAATACTTACATGAGGAGTAATTATAGTACTCTGTAATTGGCATTGTGGGGTGTTTATCTCCTCTTCTAAATCAAACTAAAACTACACCCTCTTTCACTTCTTGGGTGTCTTTTCTTTTGGATACATTTCTTTTCCTTTCAATGATGCTTATGGAGAACTAGGAATATCTATAACTGAGGCCGATGGGGAAGCTTGTGGTTGTGAAGGCACCACACTCTTTTGCTTTTCCATGATGCTGAGAGATTGGGGCCAAACTGATATAGTTACTACAACTATAGTTTGCCCTGAGGCCTGTGACCCTTGGCTTGACCTAGCCCTAGCTTCCTACTCTACACCTGGTGTTGGAAAATTACTTGTCTCTAGGCTAGGTACAAGGGAGAGATGGAACTCAGCCCATAGTTCTTCCCATCTCTCATCTGTGTCTACATTCCCAAAAGATTGGGTTATATGACAAATTTCCTCCCTATATTTCTAATAGGCTTATATTATCTTAGCATCCTAATCTTTATTCTTTAGTGTCCTTCTTAAGCTAGAATTCATTCTGACTTCAGGATCATAATCCCTCTACTTAACATAGAATGTTTCCTAGGGTCTATTTTGTGGAAGGGGCAAGTCTGTTAACTCAACATAAAATCCAGGAGCATCTTCTCTAGGATTTTTCTTGGTTTCCCAAAAAAGGCAGCCCTCATGTGCAATTCTAGTTGTAACCCTGTTAGTCCTTATCTAAGAAGCTATGAAACCATTTGGGTCATTAACCCATTTGTCTTCTATTAGAAGGAAACCCATAAAGGCTAGCTTTCTAAGCAACACAACTTCAACATCTCTGGTTTCCAAAACCATGCTGGCTATCATCCATGGGAGGTCATACATTTTTCTCTTCCTCTTCCCAGAGCCATATTCATTATCAACTATAGATACCTACTTGGTGAACTCTAAGAATGCTAACCTAAGAGTCAAAATCTTAGGTAGCAACATTGGTTCCCCACAAAAACCATGGACTCTTATAACTGTATGGTTAGACCCAAAATAGAAATCACAAGGAATTGGTCAATTTGCCAAAAGGTTTGAAACACTTGGAAATAATCTATTCATAACTGGTCTAGGGCTAAGGTGACAAAAAGTAGGGGTAACAAATAATTCCTATAATTCATATGGGTCACTAGTCTTTGACAAAATATGTGTCCATGCAGGCATAGGAATGACCCTTTGGAGATCAAAACTTGGGTCATACATATCAAGATACATATGTTGGGCAAAGAGGTCAGAGTTCTGAAACAACATGAGGTGAAACAAATAAGAAGAGTACCTAAACACTCCTTTTGATTTGAAAAGGGCCAGTTGTTCCACCATTGAGAAAGCAATTTGTTCAAAAAAGTCAAGCCTATACTCCTAAGTTTTGTCAACAGTCTTCAACCTGAAGAGGATAGCCATTTGTTCTGCATAAATTGTCATATCATCTTTCATGCCAAAGATGAAAGCCATCATAGACAATGCATCTTAGCTGGCTTGTGTGAATTGGGCTCTTACTATAGGGAGTGTAGGCACCATAGTGTCATCATCACCCATTTGTAATTCAGATCTCAAGAACCTCGATTGAGTATTGATGTTTTCCCATGTTTTTTGCATTTTAGCAATAGTGGGAAATGTAGCTATAGTATCATGATATAGGGCTAACATATCCCTGATAACTTGTGGTGTTATTTTTACTATAAATAGACCCTATTCAATGGTGCATGAGGGTGCATGAAACAAATTTGTGCATAATTCGATCAAGTTAAGACATGGATGTACAGCTGGAACAATGAATTGTGCCAGTTGTGAAGTCCATATCGTCATGGCAAATGTTTCATATTGCCTTACTCTGACCCTCTATAGACACCTTTGATGTGACCCTTCTCTAAGATTTTTGCTACTAGCTCTCTAAAGAATTAGGTCTATGACTCCATCTGCATAATCTTTTATTTTTACTGGGTCACTTGCTTGACCAACCTCAGGGATTTTGGTTTGTGGATAGGTCTTCAATGGTTGCATGGGAGCTGAAGCATATGACTTGCTCACAAGAAACTTGTGAAGGGATTCATACATCCTAGCTCCTCGTTGTAAAGATTATGCTCCCTCCATCTTTTGTATCTTTTTTGTGATAACTTGTATGAACCTTTGCAAAATAGAAACACTTTCACTTAAGCAAGTTTACTAGGCACTAAAAAATGCAAGTAACAAGATATTTTCTCATAGATGGAGGAATGTTTCAGAACTTGTAAGCTTTAACTCTTGCTGAGAGGTATTTATTGACCTACCAAGTCTCAAAATGGCATTAAACTTAGATAACCACTAGCAGATCCTACTCAATCTTTATGGAACAGTGAGATAGACACATTGTTCAAGTGGCAGCACAAGGTACCTTAGGGATTTCTAAAGATTTGGGAGACATTTAATGTATTGGAGAATTTTGAAAATTTTGAAAATTCTGAGCTACTGATTACGTGTTAAAAGAACACTTATTTAAAAGAAAAGAAGGAAAACAAAAATGGGAAAACCAAGCAATACGGAAAGGGGAAACTATCTAACTATATTAACCAAGTATCTTTATGTCCTTCCTGGGTAAAAATAAGAATTTCTAAATTCTCCTTCATGACAAGCCAGCTTATATTACTGGACAAGTGTTTGAATTGGATATAGCTCTGATGATTGCCTTTTTTTGTATGCCATGTTGATTGGCTTACATTTGAATGAGTCTGAGTCAAACATGCTTCCATATATAAACTCTGCTTGTTCTTGGAAGCTTGTCAAATGCTGATTCTTGAAACTGGTATATCTTATTAAGAAATTAATGACAATTTGTTAATCAACAGAAGCTCTTTGACATAGATCATTTATTGGCTCATCTCCTTCTACCTTAAACTCAGGTTCTATTGCATGATCATCCTCTTTAATGACTTCAAAATTACCAACCTCTTGAAAGGATAATTTTGAAAGTTTGTAATAATTTTGCATATGTAATTGAGTCTTAATGCTATCTTGTTCATCTACAACTAGCTCACAGCTTCCCTGAAAAATAGTATAACCTGATTTAATGATTTCAAACAAATCATTCAAAACATGATCAAAGAAATGTCCATGCTCCTCTACATCATCTTGTAAAGCAAGAAGAAATTCAGAAATTATTTCTTCTTTATCAGATATTAAGGCATACGCTTGTGACTTCTCACTCAGAATCTAGACTTCATGTTGAGAGACTCGAGGATTAAAAGAGGTATCCTTCTTCTAAAATATTTGGGATTTTATGATCTTAATCAAGTATAACGTAAGTGCCCAGACCAATAGAGTCATAATTTCCATATGGGTCACTTTGCATCATAGCTAATAAATGATCACTTTTCTCTTCTTGATTATGTCTAGTCCATTCACCTAGCTCCTCAACAAAAACCCTTTCTTCTTTATTCATCATAGCATGAGCTGCCTCTAACTTTGTAGTTGGTTCATTATTGCTATGATCCTTATATAATGGCTTAGATAATATCTTCATCTTTGAACCATATTTGGTTCTTAAGATGAGGTGAGACCATTCAAGGGACATATATCCTCATATCTTGGTTGTAAAGTCTCTTGATAAACATAAGCCAAAAATAGGAGGTATATCTATCACTACTAAATATTGATTTACAATTATATTGGGACAAGAATATAATTGTAATTGGAGTCATTTAATTCTCCCTATTGTTTGTACTGCTTTGTCATCTAGCTGCATGACTCCTTTAGTGAGTGGTTCATACTTAATTTCTAAAGCATTAGTTATTTGCTTGGGTATTACTATAGTACTAGCCCCTACATCAATCATTGCATTATGAAATAGTTTCTTGCCAACTATTAAAGTTAAATAGAAGGGATCTGGTTTGGATTTGCTTACCTTTATTTCATTATTCACTAGGGCTATCATCTACAGATGAACTGTGTCTTTGGGCTTTTCTTTTTTAGCAGGTCCTTCTTTGATAACAGTACCTTTGGGCACTGCTTGGCCTTGTAGAGCTTCTTGTAGTAATGTCTTCTATTTAGGAATATCTAATTTATCCCATATTGATACTTGTGTTGGAGTCTTTTTCAATTGATCCACCACATTTATTGGTCCTAGAGTCTGAGTTCTTAGAAAATAAGGATATCTTGTTTTTTCTTGAATTTGTGCAAGAATCCCTTGATTCTGCACTGACAGAGTCACTTCTTGTCTGATATCTATGTTTCTTTGTCCTTGAAATGGTGGATTCTCCATGACTTGAATATATATAACCTTAAGTTGTTCCACCATCCTTCTCTTTGATCTAGTATAATAATCAAATTGGACCACTAGTTTTTTGGAGGTAGATGCTTCGTTTAAGAAAACTGATTCTTCATCTTCAACCCATGAGAATAAATCATGTTATAAGGATATTTCTTCCTCTTGTTTCAAAGACATACCTTGCATCTGAGCCATTAAGACTGAATTTTGCATACTAGAAGACTGGTAGGCTTGATTGTCACTAGAACTTGTAAACTGACCATCCATTCTTCTTTGCTCTGCCACCTTTTGTTGTAGATTACCCATAGGACAATCTCTAGGTGTATGAGAATTATTTTAAGGAAAACACCAGGCATTAGTGTTATCTGCATAGTTATTTTTCCCTAGAACAATTTCTCTATTTGAATTGGGAAGAATAGTCTGTGAGGGTGTAGGGACTGCAACTAATTGGTTTGTTGGCTAAGGGTTATTTTGCCTTTGAGGACCCTAGTATTGGTTTGGCTGAGATGAAAATATATTTCCTTGATAGCCTTGGTATTGAGGTTTAGTATAAGTATTCTGCTATCTTTTTATATTAATCAACTCATTAGAAAATGTTCTCAAGATATTCTTGATATCATCCAGCTCAAATGACTGAGTGGGGACACTTTCTTTAGCAGGTGGTTAAGGATATGTGTACATAGACATAGGTGGGGCTATAGATTTAGAGGCTTCTTAAGGTAATGGCAAGGAAAATTTTGGGAGCATGGGCATGGGAGGCCTTAGAGGCAACTTTCTAACATCTATTAAATTATTCTCCACTCTAACTACATAGTCATAAGCCTCTGGCAGAGTGTGTCCTCCAAGTGACTAAATCATAATAGATAATTCTAAATTCAAAGCCTTAAGATAAAATACTATAGCCATACCTGGTAATGGTCTAGCTATAGCAGGGATTCTTTCCTGAGTCTTTTGAAATCTAGAATTGAAGTCAGTCATGGCTTCTTGTGGTGCCCTTTGGATGGTAATCAATTACTGTAACAAAGAAGACTTATCACCCTTTTCTTCAAATTTTTCAAAGAAAAGATCTCTAAGCTGATCCCATGTAGATATGGTATTTGGGGTCAAAGACTGATAACATTCTAGAGCGTTCCCTTTAAAAGAAGCTACTAATAATCTTATGGCCACATTTTATTGTGTGAAAACATGTATAACACAGACATTTGAAACATCCTGTAGATGTTTTTAGGTGTTTTAAAGTCTTGCCTATTGAATTTGTGTAGAGATTTTAGGGCACTCACTGGGATAGGGTCCCAAGTGGCTGGTGGTATTGGGAGAATCAATGGACTACTACTATTCCAACTTGCATAATTTCTTGGGGGTATAGGGGCTCCCATATTTGCTCTTGGTATTGGTATAAATTGGTTGAATCTTCTTTTTGGACTAGTTACCAAAGGTGGCAAAAGAATACCTGGATTTATAGAAAATTATGATCTGGTTAATGGCCCATAACTATGACTCCTCGTAGCTCTCTGGTTCATATGATCTTGAAAAAAACTTCAAGATTGGTCCCACCGAGCATGCCAAAAATTGTTGATGTTTAAAATTGTGCTTGTTTCTAACACCAACAATGGGAAGTTTCAAGATGTGGGACTTGCAACTTGAAACAACGTCCAAATTTTTAAAAAGCTAGTCTCTTCTTTATATCAAGTGTATACTAGGCAAAGTGATATGAATTTTAACAAAAACACAAATGCAAGAAAGAAAATCTAACTATGGTGATGCACCTAAATGTAATTTGACCTTAATCCTGAGCACAGTGAGACTACATGTAAGATTCAATTAAATTTAAGAGCAAACAAGAGCATGATCAATGTAAAAGATGGAAACAATAGATGTAGAGGCTCACAGCATAGACTGCTTTTGCAGTGATACAAAAAATGTCAACAAAGGCACAGGGTTCAATTTTCTTATTTAAATTTTCTAGTCACATAAGAGGCATAGAAACACACACAGTTATATAAACTTTTCAACTCAAGAAAATGGAACAAAGGCAAATGACATTCCTAATCACAACTCTATAAAGTCTAAAACTCTTGACAATACAACCTAGACTACTTTTGTAATGACACATAAAGTATCAACAAAGGCATAGGAGTCAATCTTCTTATTAATTCTCTAGTCACATAAGAGGCACAGCAACATGCACAGTTACATAAAATTTCCAACTCAAGAAAATAGAACAAAGGCAAATGATATTCCTAGTCACAGCTCTAGAATGTATAAACTCTTGACTATAATTATCTCAAAAAATTCTCTCTGATATCTAATGATGATCTTTTGGTGATCTTTGCACCCTTATTTATAGCCTTGGATTCACTCTAGATTGTTTTCTTCTTCCCAATCTAATGACCCAACTAAAATCTAACTAAACTAAAAGTGTCTAATAGAAGATATTTCTTAGATTCTTAAATGCTTTGTCTTCTAGTAGTTCATTGGTTGAAACAGATTGCAGGATGCTCCCTTCTCTTAAATGGAAGAGGACACTTAGTCAATTCCTTGAAAACCTTCTTATTACTTTAGGAAACACCAGAGGATGACACTTGGCATGTTTTGCAACCTTACTGAGGACACATGGTGCTCTCTGCTTTACCTATACTCTTATTATATCTTTGCTCAAGAACGTTCTACCTTTGAAACCTATCACAATCTGCTTCTTCAAAACTTTAATAGCTTTAAAGAAAATAAGACCCACAACCTTTCTTACCCAAGTAAATTGAAAAGGAGCATAGGGATAGGTGGTGATTTCCACTTTCCTCAATAAAAGACATGTAACAATCTCCACTTTATTTATATTGGGATGCGTGGCAATCTCTGCTACTTTTAGCTACCTTTTGAGAAACCTGTGGAAGGTGACACATGTTGGTTTCCATTTAACTCTATTTATATTATTAAAAAAATTAGGCCTCATTCCATATTTACATGGACAGTAACACTTGGCAACTTTTGCTTATTTCAAAAACAAAACTTGAGACCCACCATAATCTTTGCTATATCGGTGAAACAAAATGAAGATAATTCAGATCTCAACACATGGTGGCTTTTGCTCTCTTCAACTGGGATATGTGGCATTTTACATCACTCTTAGAAAAGAAAATTGAGGCCTTCCATGATTGCCACTTGGCACTTTCTACCTAATCGTAATACTTAGCTTGAAACCTTTCACTCAAAAGAGATTTGAAACGTGAATGCTGAAATGAAACATGGATGCCAACACTTGTTATGTTCTATTGAGTTGCTCTGAGATACATGGCACATCCTGACCAACTTATATAAAATATGAAAGGTGCCTCGAATAATGACACTTGGTAGCTTCCACCCTCAGATGATGACACTTGGTAGCTTTCACTTGATTTTGACACTTAGACAAAAATGAATCAAAAGGAAAGTTAGCGCCTATGCTCTGTTTCAAAAACTTGGTCATCTCGGATCAAAGTATGCAAGAACAAAAATTTGTAGTGCACAACTAAAAAATAGAATGAAACATAGAGTAATTTTTTACTCTACAATCTCAAAGGTTGATGTAGAGGTGAAGACCCCCTATGAGTTTGGTGATGGGAACAATGTTAGAGACCCATTTTGGATAGTTAACGGGTTGAATGAAGTTGATAGATAAGAGGCATTGGAGTTATTCTTTGATGAGAAGAGCTATGTGGGGATGCATCTTGTGAAGTTTTTTTCATATTGGCTTGACCTCAAGATGAGTAATGATGTTATGGAGGGTGATAGAAGGGTCAATTTTGGGCATGTACTTATAGGACCAATCAAACTCTATGCTATGATCACAAAGGAAAAAAGGGTAATCTTGCTACTCTAAAAAATTTAAAGATTGGTCAATTTTGATGATGTAAAGGTTTTATTAAGTTCCCAAATTTACATCAATGGTTGATTCATTTAGCATTTTTTGGTTCTCAGGAGGGAGAGATTTATGTATAGAGGAATCCCCTACACCTAGGTAGGTGAGAATGCTACGCCCCTAACCTATCACATGTATGAGGATAGTATTAGCTGACTTGTGGCTTACTTATCCCTCTTTGACATTATATTTTGGCTGACTTGTGGATTTCTTTAGATTAGTAGGTTGGCCTATGGAGTAACCATGGCCTAGTTGGACTATATATAGGAGGTAGTGGGTAATCATTTATCATAATATTGTGAATTCTGCTCTTATTGAAGCTTGTGGAGGTTGCCCCCTCGAAGTGGCTTATCTATTATCATATATTTGGATATATTTTAGTCATATTTGGATATAATTCTACTGTTATATTTAATTTTTGAAGTAATTTCATTACAAGTGGTATCAGAGCTGCGATTTGGGCAATCTTGTGGGTGAAACACTAATTTTGTGATATATAAAAAATGGTTGTGAATTTATCTGAATTTTTTTTACTAGAGGTGATAAATCATCACATTAATACTACATTAAAATTTTAGATCATTTGGATCTGTTTTCAAAATTTATCGCTATTTTATGGTTTTTCATAAAATTGCTCTATTGTGCGCAATTCAAAGAATTTTTCTAAGTTGTTTAAATTTTTGGAAATTTTGAAAAAAATTGGATACATTTTTTTCTTTGTATATTTTGAATTGAGGCCTAAATAATTCCAAAATCACTTGGTCAAAGTTGGGTCAAAAGTGTCAATAAGGGTTGACATCGTAAAACCCTTTTATGGCAGGTCCACAAACTCGGGGCCAAGGAAAGGGTGTTGAAACTCCAAGAAAAACTCCTAACAAGGATGAGATGGTGTCATAAGGGGGGTGTAATAGACCCTTTATACTAGGTTTTTCTGACATAGATCACAAAGTGAGCCAGCTTGACTATAACAATCTAATATGAAATCCATATAAGATAGTTTGGGATATATCATGATGGATTTGAATATTAATCAATCAAATCATCAAGCTAACTCTATTTCACAAACCCACCAAGGTGGTTCTCTTAACCAGTCTACTTCAAATCCAACTCCATGGCCACATAAGAACCTATTACCAAAAGTGGATATGCACAAATTCGATGGAAAATATCCACTCAATTGGCTCAACCAAATGGAGAGTTTTTTTGACCTACATTAGATTCCAAGTGGACAAAAGGTCACCATGGCATCCTTGTATCTTGAACCTGATCAATTCATTTGGTATTGATGGTTGTGTGATCAAAATAAAAAGATGAGTCTCAATGTCACGTGGTCAATTTTTACATAACAACTACAATTACGCTATGACAAAAGTGTGACAGATAATTACTTCAGCTAATTGGCAAAATTTCAACAAACTAGCTCCGTCAAGGATTATATTCATCATTTTTAGAACCTATCCTTACGTGTAGAGACAATTTTTGATGCAAACTTGAATGACCTATTTTTGGGTAGACTCAAGGACCACATTCAACATGAGGTACGCATGTTTAATCCACTTAATATTTCTAAATCTATTGTCCTAGCATGTAGAGCTGAGGAAAAATGCATAGCCAACAAGAAGCAGCAATTCACTCACTTCAAAGATCGTAGCATATCATCATCAACATTTCCTCTACCTACTAGATTGACCCCTCAGCAAATTGAAGAAAAGCATGCAAAAGGATTATGTTTTGGTGGTGATAGCAAGTGGAGTAAAGGACATAGATGTGTTGAGAAGAAGTTATTCTACATTAAGGGACCAAATGAAGATGAAGAAGCAGATGATGCCTCCAATGATGATGAGGAAGCTATAGAGGAGGTACCTAAAGATTCCCAACCTACAATCTCTTGTCATGCACTTGCAAGTATTAGCACTCCACAAACTCTTAAGGTGGTGGGTTTCCTCAAGAAATAGAAGGTGACAGTGTTGATTGATTTAGGGAGCACACATAACTTTATAAACCATAAGTTGGCCACTTGATTGAACTGTTTCATCTACCCAACAACAAAATTTTAGGTCATGATTGCAGATGGTGGCACAATTAATTGTTCAGGCAAATGCCATAGTATTAAGCTTACTATGGGTGGCTACAATCTTGACTCTCCTATGTATGCTATTCCCATGGGTAACACAAACATTATTTTGGGAGTCTAATGGATCACAACCTTAGGTATCATTGAGATGAACTTTTAAGAACTATTCATGCGCTTTCATTCTGAAGGTAAGAAAATTGAACTACATGGATTACATGTAAAATCTCCACAATTGGTTAGTTCACATCAGATGACCAAGATGCTAAAAAAGGGGGTAGAGGGAATTATTTCATGATTATTCTCTATAGAAGTTCAACCCCCAAAGGTATCTACACATCCTAATCTACAAATAATTCTTGAAGACCACTCATCTATTTTTGGGGCCATGCCAAAATGACTACCACCAAAAAGAGAACATGATCATACCATTCAACTAATTCCAGGTAGTCAGCCACCAAATATCAGACCATATAGATATCCATATGCACAAAAGAGTGAAATTGAAAAGATGGTCCATGAGATGCTGGAGGCAGGGATCATCAAGCATAGCCAAAGTGCATATTCATCACCAGTGGTCATGGTGCGGAAGAAGGATGACACATGGAGGATGTGCCCTGATTATAGGGAACTCAACAAGTACACCATCAAAGATAAGTTTCCTATCCCAGTAATTGATGATTTACTTGATGAGTTGCATGGTGCTAATTATTTCAAAAAATTGGATCTTCACTCAGGGTACCATCAAATTAGAATCAATGATGAAGATGTTCATAAAACTGCTTTTAGAACACATGAGGGCCATTATGAGTTTTTAGTAATGCCCTTTGGTCTTACAAATGCACCATCTACTTTTCAGAGCTTGATGAACACTATTTTTAGGCCTTTTTTAAGGAAGTTTGTGCTAGTTTTCTTTGATGACATATTGGTTAATAGTCAGACATGGGAAGCACATCTGCAACATGTAAAATAGGTATTGATAGTTTTGGAGAAGCACCAACTTTATGTGAAGCCATCTAAATGTGATTTTGGAGTACAAGAGGTAGAGTACCTTGGTCACATTGTTTCCCATGAAGGGGTCAAAGTTGATCCTCAGAAGATCAAAATGATAATGGAATGGCCCATGCCAAAAACTCTCAAAAACCTTTGAGGTTTTCTTGGACTAACAGGTTACTTTAGAATATTTGTGAAAGGTTATGGTAGCATAGTAGTTCCACTCACTGCATTGCTAAAGAAGGATGCTTTCCATTGGAATGATGATGCCACCAAAGCATTTGAGAAACTAAAAGTAGCTATGTGCACCACTCCAATTTGGGCTACTCGAGACTTCTCACAAACATTCATTGTTGAATGTGATGCTTCTGGGTCTGGATTGGAGGCAGTACTAATGTAGGAAGGAAGACCCATTGCAATTGAAATTCATCAATTCAAAGGTAAGAATCTACAAAAACCTATTTATGAGAAAGAAATAATGGCTATTCTTCATGTAGTTAAACAATGGAGGCCTTATCTGATGGGTAGACACTTTAAGGTGAAAATGGATCATGATAGTCTCAAATACTTTTTGGAGCAAAGATTATCATCTGAGGAACAACAAAAATGGGTAACCAAAATGTTGGGTTATGATTTTGAAATCATCTACAAGAAGGGTAAAGATAATGTAGTAGCAAATGCACTATCTAGATGGGATGCATCCACAGAAGCATTACTTGATGCAATGTCCATATTGCAAGCAAATTGGGTGGATGAAGCTAGTTTAGAATGGGAGCAAGAGAAGGATACATAGGTTTTGATTAAGAATCTCCAGCAAGGTAATTTATCCTCTAACAAATTTGAATGGAAAGGTAATGTCATATGGTATAAGGGTAGGTTATACTTGTGCAAAACTTTAGAGCTTAAGCATAAAATTCTTACAGAGTTACATGCATCTCCACTTGGGGGACACTTAGGGTTATTGAAAACTTATCATAGAATTAAGAAAGAATTATTTTGGGAAGGACTCAAGGGAGATGTACAAAAGTTTGTGGAAGAATGCATGATATGACAACAAAATAAAGGTGAAACAGTTAAGACCCCAAGTTTGTTACAACCATTAACAATTCCTAGTCAAAGGTGGGAGGAGGTTTCCATGGATTTCATCACTGGGTTGCCTTGTTCTAAAGGTAATAATGTTATTTTGGTCATTGTGGATAGGCTTACAAAATATGCCCATTTTTGTGCTCTCTCACACCTATTTTCAGCAAGTACAGTTGCAGCTATTTTTATGGAAGCAGTTCTCAAATTACATGGAACCCCAAAAATAATTGTAAGTGATCATGATCCTATTTTCACTAGTAATTTTTGGATTAAACTATTTTCTTGTTTGGGTACTCAGCTAGCTCATAGCTCATCTTACCACCCCCAATCTGATGGACAAACTGAAGTGGTTAAAAAATGTTTAGAGGGGTATCTCCGTTGTTTCGTATCAGATAAACAAGAACATTGGGTTAAATGGCTACCACTTATAGAATGGTGGTATAACACATATTTCCATACCTCTTCTAAAATGTCTCCATTTCTAGCACTATATGGTTACCATCCACCTTCCATCACTTCTTCATTAAAGGTGCACACCAAGGTTCGAGATGTGGAAGAGCACATTCAACATCAACAAGAGGTTTTGGCTAGGTTGAGAGAGAATTTGGCCTTGGCACAAAATACGATGAAGCAACAAGTAGATCAACACTGGAGTGAGCAAAATTTTGAGGTGGCTGACTGAGTATTTGTTCATTTGCAACCTTACAAGTAGATGTCCTTAAAGCAATATAAAAATGACAACAAACTTGCTCCAAAGTATTATGGCCCTTATTAGGTTTTACAAAAAATTGGAAGTGTGGCTTACAAGCTCGAGTTACCTCATTCATCTCACATACACCTAGTATTACATGTTTCTTGTTTGGAAAAGATCATTGGATAGAAAGTGTTTGCCCAGACAGAACTCCCAGAACTAGATGAATAAGGACGAGTCATTTTGGAACCAGAGAAGATCCTCCAAACACGTACTAAGATGTTGAGAACCAGAGAGATTAAGGAATATTTGATCAAGTGGAAAAACCAAAGTAGTGAAGATGCAACTTGGGAAGGTGAAGAATTTCTACAACAACATCCATAGTTGTTCAACATTGAGGACAACATTGGTTTGAAGGGGAAGGGCATGCTACACCCCTAACCTATCACATGTATGAGGATAGTATTAGCTAACTTGTGGCTTAGTTATCCCTCTTTGACATTATATTGTGGTTGACTTGTGGCCGACTTGTGGCTTTCTTTAGATTAGTAGGTCAGCCTATGGATTAACCATGGCCTAGTTAGACTATATATAGGAGGTAGTGGGTAATCATTTATCATCATATTGTGAATTCTTCTCTTATTGAAGCTTGTGGAGGTTTCCCCCTCAAAGTGGCTTATCTATTATCATATATTTGGATATATTTCAGTCATATTTGGATATAATTCTATTGTTATACTTAATTCTTGAAGTAATTTCATTACAGAGAATGGAGTCATCATCTTGATGTTGGATGGTTTTGATGGTGGGATAATCACATTCAATCATTTTTAAATGAATGAAAGGAAGGGTTTTAGTTTGGTCATCATTGCGATAGGTTAGGGGGCCTAAACTAATAGTTTTAACCTTAAAAAATGTTAGATGGATGATGTTGAAATCCTTAGATTTTGGGGAAGAAAAAGATAGGTATAGAGGATCATCTTTGATGGTGGCAATGGGTTTTGATGAGGTGGGTTTTTCTTGTGATTTGAACCCAAGGCCAAAGTATTTATAAGGTATTTGGGTTTTGATGATGGGTAGCTAATGAGAACCTTATTCATAAAGACCAAAACTAAATCCCTTTCGAGCACATCTATGAGGGTGTGCTTTATCAAAGGTTGGTTTGTTTAGCTAAGAGAAGTTACCAGTGAATGGTTTGTTGTATAGGATTGTGATAGGAGCAAAGAGTGGTTGATCAAGTCCCCCATAGATGAAATTTATTTTGTGGTTGGGGAGATTGAAAGTAATAATGGTTTTAATGTGGGATTATAATAAGGGTCATTTGGAAGATTCCCATATTCTTATATTATAGGGAAAGCATCCAAAGTTAGAATGTGATATTCCCCTAGTGAGAGTAGTTGAAATGTTGATTGCAAGGGGTATTCCACAAAAATTTGTGTTGAAAGAATAGATGAGCTAGTGGATGCTTCATCATTATGGTGGGGGGAAATGTTATCAATGGTAGTTGATGAGGTGGTTTGGTTAGAATCTAGTTGTGAGGTGGATAAAGGAGGAATAAGAACATCATTAGGCCAATATGTCATATTTTAAGAGGTAAAAAGACTAGGATAAGATTTGATTGTAATAAATTATCCCTCATTCTCAAATTTGATGCATTAGTGTAAGGTGGAAGGAAAATAACTCATAGCATGGATCCAAGGGTATTTGAGTAACACATTATATTATATCTCACCCTTGATAACACAAAATAGTTCAATAATAGAATGAGGTCCCAAATGGATTTGGATCACCACAGTCCCTAAGTTGGTTGGCATTATATCATTGAAAGAGAAAACAGTTATTGTACTCTCAGACATGATGTTTTTTGGAAGTGGAAGTTAGTCATATGCATGGGAGGACATGATGTTGATGTCAGAACCTCCATAAATCATTACCCTTTTGACATGGGTTTGATTGATGTATACTATGATGAAGAGGGGAGGATCAAGATCTTCAGTATAAAAAGATGGTATTTCTAAATCCTAAAAAGTGATGAGGGTAGAATGGTGTAAGGATACAAAAAAAGATGTAAGAGGTTGTGGATCATTAGGTTTAACCTATATAGAATGTATATCCTCAATTGATGCTTAGTGATGTTGACATGAGGTGTTAACTAGATCATAAAGGTTTATTTTCATTGATGTTTGGTGAAGTTGTTTTAGCATGAGCCATTGGATGAATGGAGAAGGGTTGGATGGTGAACATCCTAGAATGGACACTTTGGGTTTTAATGGTTGCAATGGTGTAGGTGAATATGTTTGGGCTTTGTTTGTAGGTTGAGAGGTTGAAGGGTAAGTCCATGCGATGGCTACTTTGGCTTTCTCCTTATTCTTCTCTTGGGCCTAATAATGGGTAACTATATAAATGGTGTGGATAAGGGGTCTTGATGTTTACTTTGGTTTCCCCTCTTCACCTTTATGTGGGAGTTGGGGAATTGGTGCTTGTTATATGGGTTGGGTAGGTAGTGGAGTAGGTGATGGGCTTAATGGAGGTTCTTCCAAGAGATCATATTCATAGAAAATATTATGGACAAGAGTTTGGAGAGTTTTAAATTTATCTATATCATGTCCAAGAGTCCTATGATAAAGGTAAATCAAATTATTGTTGAACCATGTGGGCTTAAGATGGTATGGGTTAAAAGGTTTGATTAGAGGTAAGCTAATGTAAGAGGTTTGTAACAACCTTTGTAAAATTTTTATGTAGGACTCAAGCAAAGGTGTTGTATGTGGCATGTTTTTTGGTTTTAGAAGTGGGAAATTTATTGGGCATAGGATTTTTTCATAGAATTTTTGGTTGGAGGAATGATTTTGGTTAGGGCTTTTGGTTGGGTTTGATTGGTAATAATTGGTTGGGGGATTGAAGTCTTGGATGATGAAGGTTTAACTATAGGTGGAAAAGTATAGGTAGATATGTTGGTTAAAATTGAAGGAGAACTAGAGGGTTTAATGGGTGTAGGTGGAGAAAAATTGTATGGTTTCATATAAGTAGAATAGGTAACTAGAATGGTAGAGGGATGAGGTCCTAAAATTGAAGGTAAATGGGAAGGAGGTGGTATGGGTCTACTTTGTATTGGAGGTTTATATAATGTTATCTTATTAATGGGTTTAGTTGGATTTGCCTCTGGTGGGCTTGATGGGGACAAGTCCAACCTCAAATGGTGGTATGTATGACTAGGTATGGGAAGAATTCCTAGGTTCTTAATTGGTTTGGTGATAGAGGCATAAGGTGATTTAGAAATTCTAGATTGAGGTGGTTGGGATGGTTCACTTAGAGTTTTAGAAGAGGTGTTTGGTGGAGCAGTCATAATGGGTTTAAAGGTGGACTCAAGTGAATTAGATGATTCAAATTTATGTTGGTAAGGAATTCTATGTCAATACCAAAAGGTGGATCTATCAAAGTTAGGTTGAGAACTGAACTCTAAACTTTGGACTAACCTAGAAAAGGGATTATAAATAGGTTTAGTTCCTTGGTCATTAGTCTAAAATCTTAAGCCCTTGGGTGGAGAATAAGGAATGGTTTTTGTGTTATTATTTTTGGTCGAAGGTCCCAAAAGTGGTGATTTGGTGGATGAGGTAACCTTTTCTTGTGGGATGGTTTCCATGGATGGTTATATGATAGGAGGAGTAAGTATGGGATCCTCAATAGGAAGAAAGGGTAGGGTTGCCTCTTTTTTTGGATGTCCAAAGGAGAGGAGGGTAGTTATAATACTTGGATGGGAGGTGTGGAAGAGGTGGGAATGGTTAATGAAATAGTTGAATCCTTCAGTGTTTCTACCAAGGGAGAGGTAGGTAGAGACAAGGTCTAATGAAGTGAAGAGAGGGAAGAAGTTGACTCCTCTATTTGGGTATTCAAAGGTATAGGTGGTGAGTTAATTTTTTAAACTTGGGTTATTGAGGTAATCGTCTCCTCAATAATGGGATCACTACTAATAACATTGATGGTGTGGGCCTCATGAGAGGTAGATGATTTTGGTTGGTTATCATGGTGATGGGTATAAGGAGAATGATTGGGGAAAGGTTTATGGAAAATGTCAAGAGACTAATTATGAGGTGCATTGGGGTTATCAAATGCAAGATATCTACTATAAATTAGATTTTAGACAAGACTTTTAAAGGTATTGCATCTATCAATATCATGTCCAACAACTTATTTGAAAGCACAATGGTCATTTTTGTTATAACACCTAGGTATGAGGTGAGAAGCATCTAATTTTTGGAGTGGTTTAATGGGTGGAAGTTGGATAATGTTGGATTTAATTAATTTATCCAAAACTAATGCATATGATTCTCTAATGGGAATATACTATCATGGAGGAGCCCAATTTTGGTTTTGGTTTTGTTGTTTAGGAGGGTTTAAAGAATTGGTTTGAGGTGATTGGTTGATAGTTGGAGGTGGAATAGTTTTTAGAACAACTAAGTTTGTGGATGCTTTTTCTTTGGTATTGGGTTGGTTAGTGATTTTAGTGGAGGAAAGCTCATTGGATTTAAAACTATAATTTTTATTTTGTAACTTTAGTTTCCCTTCATCAATATCCTAGTTTTCCAACTTGCATGCAATGGTGAATGATTCATAAAAGGTTCTAAAGGTTTGGACTTGAAGAGTGGGGGAAATATGATTGGCATATCCCTAGGAAAATAGTTTAATCAATTAAGGTTTGGATAAGGAGATTGAAAGTTGGTTGATGAGGCCTCTCCATATTACAACAAAATCAATAATTGACTCATCTTCAAATTTCTTAATAGATTATAGGTTAGTAATAGAAACCTTTTTAGATATATTCACCAAGAAATGTTATAAAAATATTTGGGCCAAATAAGAGAAGGAAAAGATGTAGTGATAGGTAAGATCACTATACCAATCAAGGATAGGTCTAGATAAGGACATGGGGAAAGTTCAAAGAAAGAGAGAATCATCATAAGAAATCAAATAAAAATAATGAAGAAAGGCTCTCAAATGCTATTAGGGATCCTCCTTATCTTGGAATTTGGAAAATTTTGGCAATTCCCACTAAGGAGGATAAGCATAAATAGGGATAGAAAAATGAATGGGTTCATTACAAATTTGATCATAAGATAAAAGGTTATTAGATCTATTGTCCCCCAAAAATATCACTCATTTTCAGGACAACATTTGAACTATTTTGGTCCTACAAACCAAAATTATCTCTTCTCTTTCCGAAATTTGTCCTGGGCATTCAAATTCATCATTTTTCAAGCTTCTTAGAAATCAACGGACTCTACAGGCTAGAATCTATGGACTTTACAGGCCAATTTCAATGGGCTTCACAAGTTCTATATGCAAGTACAACCAAAAGAATCAATTTTCAACACTTGGTCATTTTCAGGATTGGTTCAATGCCTTGGTTCAATCAAAAATCTTCATTGACAAACATCTAAGCAAAGAAGGCTTGAACCGTTGAACCATTGAACCACTTTGGTTCAAAGGTTCAACGAATTCAAAGTTCAATAGTTTCAACACTTTGGTTCATCCTTTGGTTCAATCAAATGGTTCGTTAGTCAATTCAAGGCTTCATTTGAACCATTGAACCAAATCTTGGTTCAACGGTTGGTTCAACATCTTTTGGTTAAAAGGCAAGTTCAAAAAAATGGTTCAAAGGTACGTTCAATCAAGTGGTTTAATGCTCAGTTCATCTTCTTGGTTCAAATTCTTAGTTCATTCAATTGAACCATCAGCTTAAACCATTTTGGTTTAAAGCTTGGTTCAATAGATTTGTTTAATGAAATGGTTTAACGGAGTGGTTCATTAGCTTGGTTCAACACTTTGCTTCGTTCACTTGGTTCAAAGACTTGGTTCAATCAAAGGGTTCATCGGCTTGAACCATTTTGGTTAAATAGTTGGTTCATTGCCTTGGTTTAAAGGAGTAGTTCAAAGGAGTGTTTCAAATGTAAAAGTTCAAGAGAGCTCCCAAAGGACAAGTGCCCTTGTGAAGGGCACCTAGTAGACAAAAGTACCCTTTGAAACGGTCATTTTCAAAGAAGGTCGCAAAAGTAAATTCTTTCAAATTTTTGTTTAAGTCATTTGAAAAAGTCTAAGGCATAATTCCTTCAAACTTTTGACTGAAGGAATTCCTTCAGACAAAAAGTCTAAAAGAATTCAAGAAATAGGCTGCGGGAGGAAATCCCAAAGAAAATTCCAAAGGCAAAGACAAATCGATTGGAATAATTTCCATGGATTTTTTGTCTACAAGAAATATCCATGGACTTTTTGTCTGTGAGAAATATCCACAAACTTTTTGTCTACGGGAAGTTGTGCCTAGGCAAAATGCCCACAGAAATTGACTGCAAGAGACTTCTAAGGTGAAGGCTGCCGAAGGACCCCAAAGGGTAGGTTCCCTTGTAGGGGACTCTTAGCTACCAAATTGAAGGGTCACCTTCCCTTCAGGAAGATGTAAACTAAGAATCCCAAAGGCCATTCTAAGACCACCCAAAGGGCAGATACCTTTACAGGGGGCTCTTCTCGACCAAAAGTGGATCATTTCTTAAGGCTCAAAAGGGTAGGTTCTTTTCAAGAAAGTGCTAAATAGAAAATCCAAAGAAGGACCAAGGATTGATGCACCTAAAGACGTCAAATTCAAGACAATGAACTAGCCATTGAAAATGTAGTGATAGGCATGCAAACATCAATTTCAAAGCTCATAAAATAGCCATTGATCCTTGTAATCTATAGACCTGAATGCATTCACAGGATTTAAGGCCAAGGCTAGCAAAAAACGAGGAAGGAATAGAATAGAAAATTGAATCCAAGACCTAATTCAATTAACTAGAAAAGAAGGAATGATGAAGGAAGGATCAGATAACCAGGTGGACATTGAAAGATGCAAACTTTCAATAACGTGACTTGTTTCTTTGCATTGAAAAAAGAAAATGGGTAGAAGCCCCTAAGTTCCAGCCTGTCTTCTTAATAGATTTCAATGCAACATGATGTGTTACTATTCTCAAGTCCTTCTTGAAGAGGCTATATAAGGGACTCTCTTTTATTGTAAATGTATCTCCTTTTTGATAATCAGAATGAAACTTTGCCCAAATTGGAAGGCATTACTAAGACTTTGAGCTCAGATTGTTGATCATATTTTGTTACTGGTACAAGAAAGCAAGTGATTTTTTAGACTTTGTGCTGTGATATCTTTGTTGTTGAGGAAACTATTCTTATGTCTTTTTCCTTAATATATCTTCTTTTCCTTTAATTCAATAAGTAGAATTAGTGACAGTAGTCAGGAAGGTGTCTTGAAGAGTCAACTGTGGAGAGACTTTGTGCATCCATAATTGCCTTTAGTGTGTTTTCTTTTCATTTATGTTTAAAGGACTTTGGGATGACTTTGTGCCCTCATTGTCTTTCGTATCTTACTCTTGAGCAATTCAGGTGGAGACTTTGTGCTCCATCTTGATTTGCTAATTACTACATCCTTTGGTACATTTTTCTTTTACTACTAGGAGTATTCTTGTGGTTTGCTGAATAGTACTTCTAAAAGAAGAGGAGTACTGTTTGTCATTTCCCTTGAGTTTTTCCTTTGATTTGCATGCATCGTCTCTGAATAAAGAGAGATGGATGGTTTGTCCTACCCTCGATTATTATTTTATGTTTATATATATATATATAGGGAACCTCCCCTTGATGAGAGGAGAGATTAGTCCCCTTCTGATGTGGTAAACCTACACATTTGGATGACTAATCTTCCTACTTTGGCTGATCAGACCTATTTTGTTTATCAGTACACTGATCGACAAAATATTCAACCAACAGTTTTTAGTGAGTCCACTAGGGATATAATAGCCATTATCCATTTATAATCTATCCATTCACCTCCACACTAATTGGGAAAGAATGCACAATTTAAAGCCTCAAGCTACAAACTGAGGCAATGTCAATTCTTTTCCCATTTTTGTTTCACAATTTGGCAGATTCAAGGTATACATGAAGCCAAATGGATAAAGGTATCATTGACCCTATATTCAAGTTGGTACAACAAAGTGATTTTGATCTGTTTCCTTCACCATCTCATCTCCAATGAACTAAGAACTTTCCTCCTACTAAAGTTAGATCTCCATTGCCAGATGAAGTATCTACTTCTACTGTTGATAAAGCTTTGCCAATAATTACCCCTCTAAGATTTGTTATTCCTCATTTTCATAATCCTACAATGGTAGTTCAAGGCCCCTGGGGTAATGCTTTTGGTCCTCTCAATCTTACTCCACCTCTACATGAGCTTCCATGTAGTTCAAGGAAGAATTTCCCCAAATTCTATGGTGATGGGAAAGTTCATCCTGATGAACACATTGTAACCTTCAGCATAGCTTGTGGAGTAATTGGAGTAGAATTTGAAGATGTAGCAGTCAGGCTTTCTGTGGAGACACTACAAGGTGCTATTGTATATTAGTTTTATCATCTACAGACTCAGTTAGTAACTGATTGGAATACTCTCAAAGATAAGTTTGAAGCCAGATTCAAACCTGTAGAAGATGCACATGCACTTCTGGCTCAACTTACACAAATGAAGAAAGAGCCTTATGAGCCTATGAGAGACTTCATAGCCAAATTTGACAAACTGAGAAATAGAATTCCTGTAATAGCTTGACTTATCGCTGAGAATCTCAAATGCTTTTTCATTAATTCTTAGTTACTTGAAGTAAGTTTTCTTTTGAGATGTGTTGGGCAAATAGATCTTGCTATAGCTCAACTTTTGGCCACTGAGGTAGGAGATGATCTCATCTTAGAAAGGAAGATAAGAAGAGATCCAAATAGAAATAAACCTTCATCATCTTTTGAATATTCATCTACAGGCACTACTGATCCAATGGTACAAAAGCTAGCAAATGAAGTGTTAGCCTTGAAAAAGCAAATGGCTCAAGGAATGTCTTCTACTCCTTCATATAGAGATATGCCAAGAAGGACATTCCCAAATTAGTCATATCAGGGTAATGCTATTAGGAATCAAGGGCAATAGAATTGCCTTCCTCCCCCACAAGGGAAACTTGCCCTGGAAGCTCCTCCAACTAATTCAACAATGGAATATCTTAAAGCAGAATCAAAGTTTTCTTTTTAGCCTAAATTAAATCAAGAAAATGATGTTAATCTCTTCATAGAGGATCAAGAAGAATCAGCTGGTGACTCCCACATTGGTTTCCTAAATTATCTAGATGAACCCAAAAGTAAAGGAGAAGCTATTGATGGATCATATGTAGTGTTTACCAAGTCCAAGAACTAATCAGTCCAGCAAGCTAATAAAGGGAAGATAGAAGAGCAACCTCAACTAGCAATTACAATTGCTAAATGTGGAACCACTTTATCTTTTTAGTCAAAAGATCTGGTGATCACCCAAAATGTAAGTACATAAATTTCACCTTCACCTTCTACTTCAATCTCACAAACCATCCTTCCTCCCATCCCTCTTAAAACTCAAAAGGTTGAAGTACTTTTCTCTATTCCTAGCTCAATTCAGCCAATTGACATAATCGATCATGTCAAAAAGACAAAAATACAAATGTCTAAATTTGAATATTTGCAAGCTAATCCTGATCAATTAGATAAGTAGGTCCAATGTGTCAACAACCAAACCATACCTGCAAGACAAGAGGTTAAGAAAATAATTTTTGATTCCCCAGAGAACATACCCATTTTAAATAATCTTGTCATTACTCCTCTGCTACCCCTAGGAAAATAGAACCTTTATATGTTTCTCTATTAATAAATGGTTATCAACTCAATAATTGCATCATTAATTCTAGGGCATCTGACAATGTCATGCCTACTAAAGTAGCTGAGTCTCTAGGTCTCACATTAACCAAAACCTTTGGGAGATGTTTATCCATGGAGAATAAGTAATTACCATTGTTGGGGTAAATTAAAGATGCCCAATTTCCATTGGCAGCCTTTCCAGACAATAGAATCAAGATGACTGTCTTGGTGGCTGATGTCTCAGTATCCTATGGCATTTTGCTTTGACAAAATTTTTGCAAGAACATGGGAGGAGAAATAAACATGGACTTGTTTGAGGCAAGGATCCCTATACAAGGTGTGATGAAGAGATTGCTCCCTGAAAAGGAGGCAAAATACGTGGCCACCCAAACATCAACCCCTATAGCACAAATTCTATTTGAGTCTTCAAGTAGGGGTAATTATTTCTTTACCACAGAGAATGTTCATGTTCCTATAGATGAAATTCCTATAGCTGACAATCCAGGAATTGATCCAAACAAGACTTCAGGAGAATTGGTAGAGTGCAATATAAATAAGGAAAGATCTTCCATCTCTAATGAAGAGAAATCTGATAAGAGATCAGCTTTTAATAATGTTGGGATCCTGAAATCTAATGGCAACAATTTTTCCAACAACGAAGGAGCTAAAATTGTGTTGATATCTCCTTAAGGAGATATTCTTCCTTCATGTAATTTGTAAGTTAGCAACACCAACAACACAGCTAGATGCAAATCTCTATTGCTCATATTGAAGATTGCTCAAGATGAAGAAATCAAACTCCTTCACATCAAAGGAGATGCTAAGCTGATAGTTTGTTAGGAGTTTGATATGGACAATCCAATCATATGCTAGACTAAACTAGAAGAACAATCAATTATGGTGGACCATGCTACTACAAATCAAAATCAGGCAAAAGAACCCTTTGCTAGGAAAACAAGGAGTTATGGCTATCAAATTGAAGATCACATCCTGCCATGGAGCAAGAAGAAGAAAAAGCCAAGAGGAAGATGCAAAAATTTGGTTTCCTAGTGGAGAGTTCCATTCGCCCATCACCGTTTCTGGGGGCAAAATTTTTCCTAATGGTTTACCAAGATGGCACACTATTTTCATTGTCTCTCAAGAAGCAACATCTGAAACACTTCAACTCTTGAAGTATTAGATCATTACATTTGTATATATGTATATTTGTATAGTTTTTAATTCTATTTTGTTTTGTTTGTTTCCATTTTTTATGCATTTCATTTCTGGGTAGCATGACTCTGTAGCCTAATGGTACACATGAAGACACTAGAGATTCTAGATTCTACTCCCTTCAATTCATTTTACAATTGATAGAAGTTCCCCAACTGGAGCCAATTGTTGTCCCCAAAAAATATCACTCATTTTTGGAACAACATTTGAACTATTTTGGTCTTACACACCAAAATTGTCTCTTCCCTTTTTGAAAATTGTCTTGGGCATTCAAATTCCTTCATTTTCAAGCTTCTCAAAAATCTATGGACTCTGCAAGCTAGAATTTATAGAATTTACAGGCCAAGTTCAACGGGCTTCACAGGTTCTATAGGGGAGTTCAACCAAAAGAATCAGTTTTTAACACTTGGTCATTTTAAGGATTGGTTTAATGCCTTAGTTCAATCAAAAATCTTCATCGGCAAACATCTAAGCAAAGAAGGCTTGAATCATTGAACCATTGAACCACTTTGGTTCAAAGGTTCAATGAATTCAAAGTTTAATAGTTTCAATGCTTTGGTTCATCCTTTGGTTCAATCAAATGGTTCATCAGTCAGTTTAAGGCTTCATTTGAACCATTGAACCAAAGATTGGTTCAATGATTGGTTCAATGTCTTTTGTTTCAAAGGTGGGTTCAAACAAATGGTTTAAAGGTGGGCTTAATCAAGTGGCTCAATGCTTAGTTCATCTGCTTGGCTTAAAGGCTCAGTTCATTCAATTGAACCATTAGCTTAAACCATTTTGGTTCAAAGCTCAGTTTAATGGATTGGTTTAATGAAATGGTTCAATGGAGTGGTTCATCATCTTTTTTCAACACTTTGCTTCATTTACTTAGTTCAAATACTTGGTTCAATCAAAGGGTTCATCAACTTGAACCATTTTGGTTCAACCAAGCGGTTTAAAATTTGGTTCAACCAAGCGGTTCAACCATGTGGTTCAATCAAATAGTTCAACAGTTGGTTCATCACCTTGGTTCAAAGGAGTAGTTCAAAAGAGCAGTTCAAATGTAAAAGTTCAAGAGAGATCTTAAAGGACAAGTTCCCTTATGGAGGGCACTTAGTCAACAAAAGTACCCTTCAGAAGGGTCATTTTCAAAGAAGGCTACAAAAATAAATTCTTTTAGATTTTTGTTTAAGGCATTTGAAAAAGTCTAAGGCATGAAGGAATTCCTTAGGACAAAATTTTTTAAAGAATTCAAGAAATAGGCTATGGGAAGAAAGCCTGAAGAAAATTCCAAAAGCAAAGACAAATTGATTGAAATAATTTATGCGGACTTTTTGTTCGCAGGAAATATCCACAGACTTTTTGTCTGCGAGAAATATCTGTAAACTTTTTGTTCGCAGGAAGTTGTGCCTAGGGAAAATGCCCATAGAAATTGACTGTGAGAGACTTCTAAGGCGAAGGCCACTGAAGGACCTCGAAGGGCAGGTGCCCTTGTAGGGGACTCTCAGCTGCCAAATTGAAGGGTCACCTTCCCTTTGAGAAGATGTAAAATAAGAAGCCTAAAGGCCATTTGAAGACCACTCGAAGGGAAGATACCTTTGTGGGGGGCTCTTCTCGACCCAAAGTGGATCATTTTTTAAGGACTGAAAGGATAGGTTCTTTTAAGGATAGTGCCAAACAAAAAATCTGAAGAAGGACCAAGGGGTGATGTGCCTGAAGACATCAAATTCAAAATAGTGAACTAGCCATTAAAAACATAAGGATGGGCATGCGAACGTCAATTTCAAAGCTCATAAAATAGATGTTGATCCTTGTAATCTATAGACCTAAATGCATTCATAGGCTTTAAGGCCAAGGCTAGTAGAAAGTGAGGAAGGAATAGAACAACAAATTAAATCCAAGACTCGATTCAATTAACCAGAAAAGAAGGAATGATGAAGGAAGGATTAGATCTCCAGGTGGAAATTGAAAGATGCAAACATTCAATAGCGTGACTTATTTCTCTACATTGAGAAAAGAAAATGGGTATAAGCCCCAAAGTTTTAGCCTGTCTTCTTAACAGATTTCAATACAACATGATGTGTTACTGTTCTCGAGTCCTTCTTGAAGAGGCTATATAAGGAAGACTCTTTTATTGTAAATGTATCTCTTTTTGACAATTAGAATGAAACTTTGCCCAAATATGGAAGGCATTACTAAGACTTTGAGCTCAGATTGTTGATCATATTTTTTTATTGGATTAAGAAAGCAAGTGATTTTTCAGACTTTGTGCAGTGATATCTTTATTGCTAAGGAAACTATTCTTATGTCTTTTTCCTTAATATATCTTCTATTCCTTTAATTCAACAAGCAAAATTAGTGATAGTAGTTAGGAAGGTGTCTTGAAGAGTCAACTGTGGAGAGACTTTGTGCCCCCATAATTGTCTTTAGTGCGTTTTCTTTTCATTTATGTGTAAAGGACTTTGGGATGACTTTGTGCCCTCATTCTCCTTCATATCTTACTCTTGAGTAGTTCAAGTGGAGACTTTGTGCTACATCTCAATTTTCTAGTTACTACGTCCTTTGCTACATTATGATTTTACTACCAGGAGTATTCTTGTGGTTTGATGAATAGTACTTTTAAAAGAAGAGGAGTGTTATTTGTCATTTCCATTGAGTTTTTCCTTTGATCTACATGCATCATCTCTGAAAAAAGAGAGATGGATGGTTTGTCTTACCCTTGAGTATTATTTTTTGTTTATATATATATATATATATATATATATATATATATGGAACCTTCCCTTGATGAGAGGAGAGATCAATCCCTTTCTAATGTGGTAAACCTACAAATTTGGAAGACTAATCTTCCTACTTTGGCTGATCATACCTATTTTGTTTATCAGTACGTTGATCGACAAAATATTCAACCATTAAGATCGAAAGATAGATGACTCCAATTTGGTCATTTTATCCATTAACATCTTGATCATGTCTAGTTGGGGTTGAGAAGCTAGATAATTAGGAGGCACATTCTATTGAAGATGGGTGGTATCTATGTTTAAATAAGTGATAGAAGGTACTAAAGAAGCCATATATTTATAAGCGATCATAAAAGGTTGAGATGGTGCCACATAGGGGTTAATTGACACAAATGGTTAGGTAGAAGGTGCCATGTACCCTTGTGTATTAGAGACATATTGATAAGTTGTCATGGGCACTTGTTGAATAATAGAGGTGGGTTGAGTTAAAGGTATGGATGAGGTGGTCGTTTGAGGTTGGGTAAGCTGAGGTTGAGTGGTGACTCTAGTGATAATGGGTGAAAGTGTTTGAGGTATAGAGAGTACCAAGTTTTGAAATGGGGCAGAGGTTGATGGGTTGGTTGAGACAAAGGGAAGGGTAGAAATAGGTGTAGAAGTCAACCCCATTGTATGTGGGATATAAGTAACTAAAGGTAAGGTTGAACCTACTTGGAAAGTGTGGGGTGTGGTAGGAGGTGTTTGATTAGAATTTAGAATATTGGATTGTGTTTGGTTGGTGGTAGTAGATAGGATGTTGGAAGAAGAGGAGGCTTGGGTAAGCAAAGGTTGGGTTGAGGTGGTACCCACCATAAGGTGGGGGGGCATACCATAAGGAGGATCCAAAAAAGGAAACATGGCAATAGAGGCATGGTTAGGTAAGTTGTTAAGGTCTTGTTGAAGAGAAAATGGATTATTGCCAAGGAAGGTAGTGAAGTTTGTATCACCTTTAGAAATAACTAGGATTCTAGTGGGAAGGGGAGAAACATGAGGTTAATCCTCATCATTATAATTGTATTCCATGGAGGAGGAAGAAGAAGGTGGTGATTGATCGATTTGGTTTCTCAACTATTGTCTAGTGAAGACCATATGAGAGGACAAGAAATATGATGAAACTCACACCTCAAATAAGGAGAAATCAAAATAAAATAATTCAAATCAAATAATGCATACACTAAAAGTGCATTAAATTATAGAATTCTTTTTAGATCACTTTTGGCTTATGCCTTAGAAAGTGTGAAGAAGGAATTTGGATTGTAGATCAGGTACTAAAGATGTAGTCTAATGTTGGTTTCAAGTTATTCAGGTGCTCAAGAGGAGAATCTATGTTTAACTTTAGTATGTGGCTTGGTGTTGGGGCCTAGCCCCTCACTTCGTAGTCCCATAGTGGTAAGGGTGTCAAGTGCTTAACCAGAATATATTGAGTTTAAAGTTTATACTCAACTAGAGAGATATGTTGGTTTTCCCCCTGGTGGTGAAATCCAAGTAGGATTGCCAAGAAGGGGTAAGGTTGCCACTAGTTAATGAAATCCTAGTCAAGCCTTATCTCAGGTATTATTTTGATGTGTTGATTATGAGAGTGGTTTATGTTCTGTGTGTGATAGCAAAAGTGGAACTATGACATATTAATTGCCTTATAATTATCTAGATGTACTAGAATTATAAGAAAACAATGTATTCAATCTATTTTAAATCCAAAATAAATTCAAATTTGTTTGCATGAGCAAACAATAGAGAGAGAGCATCTAGATTCTAACTATTGAAAAGAGAGGTGGGGGTCTTAGCGAGTGTGCCAAAATGTTTTAGTTAATTTGACTCATTTTTTAGTTTTGGAAGTAAAGTAATTAATCTAGTAATAGGGTGTGTAGAAGAATACCTGGTAAAGTACTTGCATGAATTTAGATGAGGGTGGGATCTCCTATTTGGCTAGGGAGGAATAACCTGCAAATAAGCTAGACACTAGAAAGGGGATTTTTAAGATGGATGGTTGAGTGGATTACCAAGTGTGAGATAGATCCAAGAAGCATAATGCTTGCTAGGAGGTTTTCAATCCAATGTTATGATAATTAAGTTGAAAATGATAAGAATAAATGATATTAAAATGTAATAATAGGAAAGCAAATATATTCAAGAAAGAAAAATATAAATTACTTTTTAAGATAAAATGATCAAATGTTATGTTAAGATGGTTGGGGTTAGGTCTATAAAATTAGAAAAGGCTCAATGGTCAGAGGCAAACATAGAAATAAATATCTAATTTGGGGTAAAGGGGTGAAAAAAACATGGTATAAATGTGTGCCATAGTGAACATTGGTAGTTGGGTGAACCATCTAAGGTTAGGTCTAACATTTAGTGGTTGGGTGACTATCAGTGATTACCTATGTCAGTTTAGGAGTGATCAAAATAGAAAGTGATGATTGAGAAATTGGGAAAGTAGTGGTTTAGTTATGAGGCTAGAAGGTGGAAATAAGGTATGGGTAACTCTAATAAGTTAGAGAGATTAGAAATAGGATATATTAAAGAAAATAAGCATAAGATACCTGAAACTTGGTGAAGGAATTTAGGACTAATTTGGTGAGACTGATGGTACTTCAAGCCTTCGAATGTGATTCTAATAGATCTTGGGGTCACAAATGATACTAATCACTAAAAGAATGTTAGATACCTAAAAGAGGGCTTTAATGAAAAATAATTGATTATCGATACCTTTTCACTTCCTCTTCTTCTCCTTTTATAAGTAGAAGCTACTAAGTGAAATAGAGGAAGTTACTAATTTGATAGGGGATAAAGTGGCTTATTCTCATAGTTTTAAAATCTTTTTTTAAAGGTAAGTTTCCATTCAGGGAGTTGTTGATCTCATACCCAACTGGTAATGTTTTAAAGTTTTAAATAAAGTTTAGGGTCTTGATCATCAATAGTCATGCCAATCATTGATGGTTAGGATGATCATCAATGGTCAAGGGATTAGAAGAAAATTGGTTAAATATGGGTGAATTAAACGATGAATTGGTTGGGTTTTGATAGGTTCAAGTTTCAAAAAGAGTCTAATAGACTAAGTATACTACTAGGTGATGGTCCTAAAAATGGTGTGACATTGAAATCTATTGTGTGTAGTTTATAGGTGTCTACACAAGCACTATCAGTTTCCTTATAGGACACAAATATTATCCAAACACAACAATTAATCCATCCTCCTATCTCTACTATCTAACTAGCTATAACAAACCCTCTTCTTATCTCCATTGTCTAAAAAGTGAAAGCAATTAATTATCATTTTTCCATGAGACCACTAGTGCAAATAATTTATCTTTCATCTGACTCCCTAGTACAAGTGACTTCTTTGGCAACAAGCTAATCAACATAATTGGTTATTCCAAATCCACCTACATTCACTTCCACCTCATCCCATATACATTACCACACCCTTAATAACCAACATCACCCAATAATACATGGCTACAGACTCAATTAATCTAGCTACAACACCACTATCTATCATAGCCATTGGGTTGGATGTAACCCCATATTCATTTTTCATCACTATACCCATTTCATCCACTTTGGCCATTCCCACTACATTGATTTAGTCTTTTGATTCCTTGGACTCCACCCTTCCATAGGTTCCCTTATTCCAACCACACATGCATACCTTTTGACCTATGTCACTTTTAACTTTTACACCTCTAGTAAGCACATCCATTTCACCCATCTATCTATCCTTTCCTTCTTCCACTCTCACAATAACCCAAGACCCCACCAAGGAGATGGAAATAGAGATATGCATTGATGCAAGTGTGACTAATCAACCCACTAATAGGGAAGAGATATCAAAATCATTAGCTGAGGACTTAATGGCAATGTTAGTGGTGGATATGGCACTTGTCATGATAACTAATAGTGTAATAGATTTAGTAGCAGACTCACAAATAATAGTGATTATTTTAATAAGACAAGATTCATAGGTAGCCACTCCATGTTGGTTGGCACAATTAGTGTTAAAGAAAATGAAATAGATGATATCACCCATCACTCTAGATTTTGGTCTATTATAATCATCTAAATGACCAAAGAAAGGCCCCAAAACCATCTCCAAAATCTCATATGATACAATAGGGAAAACATATGAGGAGATAACAGTTCTCCCACTAGAAAAATAAAAAGAAGATTTAGTGGTGGGGATTACTAGATATATAAGGTACATCTAGATCATCCAACAAGAGAAAGACTAAAACATGATGTTTAGACAAGTATAATTTCCCTCTTGGAGAAAATGGATAGTTACAAGGTTACTAAATATGAGCTAAAGAAAATTTTTGAGTAATTGACATCTTCCTTATGAAAGTTTGTAGAACCAACTAATCCACTTGATTATACCCAACCAACTCAATCCTCTCTCAATTTCCCAAGAAAGGAACATTTGAGGTAATGAAAGAGATTGGCACCATGGAAATAGCTACAAAATATTGAGATGGTGAATTAATCAAAAAAGGGGAACAAAGTGATAAAATTGGACATGGATTATTATAATATTTTAAAGGATGATCATGCATCTCTAAATACATATATAAGTAAATATGAAGAATATGTTGAAAGGTTGAACCTCTACTTTCCTAAATTATAGTCCATTTACCTAATTGAGAGTGACACCCTCATTTTTAAAAATATAATATTAAATATTTCATAGCATGATGAGTTAGAGAGGAAAACTAAATTTAGAATCAAAATACTTAGTTAAAGTTTTGAGAAGGCCAAGAGTACATGTGACAAGGCCATAGATATAATAAATGATATTGAAGATTCACTCTGTAAATTATCATGTGATGTAGTGGATCACCAAAATAAACACCTTCCTATTTAATAGGTCTAATATAAATTCAAATGGGTAATTAAGAAAGAATCAACACATGATACAAATTTAAAATAGAATTCCATCCACTAGTTCATCAAGTATCATAATACACTTGATCAAATGGGAAAATACACCCAAGACTACATATCTAGTTCTAAAAAACTATCTAAGGTAGAAGTAGAATGTGAAATCAACAATTTGTTCACATTTGGTCCTGATGAAGATTTCCTTCAAGAGATATTCAACATATTTGACACTTATATCGAGAAGATACAAGCAAACAAGATAAGGAATCCTCAAAAATCATTATTGTAGATTGATTATTTGAAACACATTCTATAAACTACAATTTTTGTTAGATACATTGTAAAGTTGCAAGTTGTAAATTTAAACTATCATTTTGACAGCTCTTAACTTTAAGTTGAGAAAGAGTTACATGTAATTTTCAATATCTTTTTTGTTAGGCTTTACTTGAAAAGTGTAACTTATATTTCACACTTCTCTTTTTGACAAGTTGAATGGTAAAAGTTGTAAAAACTCATGTTGTAATTTACACTTTCCTTTTTTTCAAAGTTGAATGACTTAAAATTTGTAAAAGTCTCAACTACAAATTTCAAGTTAGGTTTTGCAAGTTATATCTTAAAATATCCAAAAATCATTCAATTTTTTCTAAAAGATTGAATAGGTCATGAAATTCATTGTGGCACCCATTTTTTGTGGAGACTTCCTCAACTGAACTCAAAGAGAGATGGTTTAACTAAAAGTTTCCAATATATTTTTATACTCTTTCAAAAATTTTAAAAGCTCCCATTTGTTGTAGATTTATTTTCCTCCTTTTACTCCATCAAAGATGCCATTTCAAGTTGGAAATGATGACATTTTCATGTAGATTCCTTGATTTCTTGCTCAAGCTAAGAATAAGGGTTTGTTAATTTCCTCTCTCTCAAGGGAGTGATTTTTTGTATAAATATGGTTTCTTATGTAGCCCATGGATATATTTTTTCTATTAGATAAAAATTTCTACCTTTGATAAATTGATCTACATGTAACCTAGAAAATATTAATAGATTGAAGTTTGACCTTCTTTTTCTAGTCTTATATTTGTGTATGTATGGATTTCATTAAATTTTTTAATGATCTAAATCTTATTTCATTTATATAATAATCACTTGTGGTATTTATCTTACCCTTTTAAAATATTTTTGACAAAAAATCAAGAACTTTGTTCCTTGTCTGGTAAAATACCCAATATTACCTTTGATCTCATATTTGTATAAGATTGTACTTTAATAAATTTCATCATATTAATTTTTTCATTGTGTTAAATTAGAGAAACCATTAATTTCCACTATAATCCTTTGTTCATCACCACATTTTCCAAATTTTAAAACTCTTTCTAAAGCTTTTTTACTCGTAAGTTGAAACCCTAGTTAGGAGAAAGATCACTAAGAAGCTATAGTTTGACATGAACTAGTCACATATCAGTTACACTAATCTTAGTAAAAGGAAATCAACCTTATCCTTAGGTTTACCTAAATTTTATAAGGTCCCACAACTTTGAGATGATCCCATTATTTCATTCTATTTATCACATACTACAACTAACAATACTCATATTATACTACTAAACTAACACAAAATAGATGCAAAATCTAACTGATAACATTACCACTTCAACTATTGGGGTCTTAATGAAGTTCTACCATCACAACCAGGATTTGAAGTGTATAATAGCTAAGATACTATTGATGTTACTCCAATTTATATACCCAACTAGATAAGTGTGATTGGTATGATGCCAAGATGTCACTTCCTAGGTCAATGTACTCCTATAGACTAGTGAGAAGGTGATGAAATCCACCCAACAAAGTTAGAATAAAATGCAAGGAAAAATGCATTTTTTCTTCTCATTCTTAGGAGCCCAAAAATGTTCAAGTGAAGAGCATACAAAAAAACATTAATCAGGTAAAGCACACAAATAAGTAAACCAATATAATTTTGGTCACCTAGGCTTCGTAAAGAGGGTAAGGGGAGAGCATAGACACAATGATTTACAAATAAACATTAAAACATAATTAACTCTAAGTAAATATTGAAAGTGAGTGCTCTTAAGATCACAAAGGTAATGATTATTTTTTTAATCACTAAATACCAAATGTGGACATAGTTTTGATTTTGTAGATTAGTTGTAAAATAAAAAAAAATAACTTAAATAGATAGTGAAACCTATAAAATAGAGGATTAGATTGTCAAAAAAAGGTTTTACTTAGCAAAAAAATTAATTTTAATACTTTTAAACTCTCATGAAATTTTCCATGGGACAAATTTACCATTAAGTAGAGTGATTTCACTAATTATAAGTCAACTTCATTATTTTGTAAGAAACTAGAAACAAAAATTTGGAGACTTCACCATTCAGTAACACTACCTCACCAATTACTACATGAGTTCACTAGTTTCAATAAAATATAGAAAACATGAGTTATACCTTGTGTGAATCCATTTTTTCTTTTTTAATTTCATTAAAACATAAGGCAACTTCACTATTTGTAAATCAAGTTCATTATTTTTGTGAAAACCTATGAATGTGACTTTGTTGATTAGATTTTGACCTACCTGATAGGTAGTTTAACTTTGATACTTTCTTCATAAATTCAACATTTCCTACAATACAAAAAAATATCATAGAATAAAATAAAATGAGCTCATCTATTAAATGAGTGACGTTGCTAGTCTATAGGGTGACTTTGTATGTAATAAAAAATGCATCATATCTATAAATCAATCATAGCTTGGAGAAGATAGAGCATACCTAAACTTTTGATTGGGAATACATTTTTAAGATGGAACATGTACAATATGGGGATCCTCTAGACCCAATTAGGTGATCACTTGTAATAATACACCATGCTGTGAAGGGTTCCAAATCCTAAAGTCTAACACAATCACATAATAACCCTAAAAGAGTCCTAGGTTTAATGTTTCACTCTATAATTAATAACAAGAAGTTAAATCTAATATAGTGCACACCAAATCTTATGTCAAAACATGAGGGGTTAGTGAATAAATCAAAAAAATTATAAGAGAATCTCAATTAAGAAAAGTATGAGTAAGACCCTAATATATGGAATATGAAGAGTAATATTATTTGAGCCAATACTTATGCTACTTCTATCTACTAAAGAGAGGAAAACAAAGTTAGAATATACTTAATTGAATCTGAACCCATCAGTAATCAATCTCTCCATTATCCAAAGGGGCTTCACGATAGGTTTTTGTGGTTTATAAACATCACTTAAAAAGATAAAGCATACAAAACTTATCCACAAGACTAGATTCTCCAAGAAGAAATTGTAAGCTAAGACTCCTCAAGTAGAATGGTGGAAGATCATATTATAAATAATATTGAGTAAATAAAAAATCTTGATTTAATATTGAAATAATGATGAAATTATCTTGTATTTATAGTTGGATCTCATCCTAAGTTATTCTGAATATGTCAGTTGAATGGGGTCGACCTAGTCGACCTTGTATGTTTTTGAGAGATAAATCACTAGGTCCTAAGTTAGGTCAGTCAAAGGGATAATAAATATCTCAATTTAAAATACCCAAAAATAGTATAGGGTCAACCTTTTTGATCCTATATAGTAATTAGAGGCTGAAAACTATATAGGGTCAACCCAGTCAACCTAATACAATCAACTGGTGAAAGGGGATGAAGGTGAAGAACAGAGGGATAAAAAAGAGGAAAAAGACTAAAGGAGTGTGAAAAGGAGGAATAATATCTTAAGAAATGGTTTTAAGATATTTTTGGATTGGTAATAATGTGGAAATAAGGGACAAAAATCCTATGAAAAACCAAATGTTTACCCACCCCTTTCTCAGTGTACCCCTTAAGGCATGCACTCAGAGAGATTAAGTATTTATGGCTTCCTTAAGATTTAAAGTGTCATTATTTGATAAAAATTATAAATATTATGTGTCTACATATGCCCCACTTTAATCTCATCATGTGTCACTAAGGTGTAATTAGGGATGGTGCTTCAAGAAAGAACATAATAACACACAACGTCGATGCTTACAAAAAGTTTGAGTATTTTAAAGAGAAAATAATTGAAAGTAAATGAATGAAAAGTAAATAAATAAAAATTAAATGTAATGTATACCTTGACTTACCTTTATCATTGGATGGTTATTTACTATGCTAGTTTTTATTGTGTAAGGCACATAGACTGATTTTGACAAACCCAAGAATATAAAACAAAAGAGCAAAAACAAACAAAAACAAGAAAACCAACATAACTGGTGCTATAAGGATGAGATGAATTTTGGAATTTGGAAAGATAGGGTGAAAAGTGATATGATATAGAAAAATACCAATTCAAAAAACAAGAGTAAATTGGGTAACCAAAATTCCAAGGCTATTAAAGATTGAAAAACTCAAAAAAGTAAACTTTAAGTTAGAAAGGGAAACTCACCAAGTCAAACCAAGTATACATGTTAAAAAAGATGGTAATAAAACATCAATAAAAAGAATAAAAAAAATGGTAACAAAACATTGATGATTAAGAAATAACAATCCTTATCTCACTTAATAATGGAAAAAGGTGAATAAAAGGGAAAACAACATTGATGAGTGAGAAGTAACAAACCAACCTCACTCAATATGGAAAAAGGGTAAGAAATTAGATTTCCATAATAATAATATAGTATAAAAAATGAAAAATGGTAAAATTAAATTAAATCAAGTGTACAAATGTAAATCATGGTGTAAAACACACAATACATGGTTACTCAACCATGTTGTTTCACTCTAAGGATAGATAAAAATGAAACAATGTAGTGCTAGTATGTTTTTAAGAGGTAAAGAACAAGGAAGCATTAAAATAAGGGAAAATAGATTTAAAATAACAATTTTTATATCAAGGCGGGGAATGAAATGGGTGGAGGGGAGAATGAAAGAAAAAACAAGGTAGAAGGACTCTTTATTAAAGTCAAGACACTCAAATTAGGTTTATCAAAATAAGAGGAATTTTGACCTTAAGGACTCTAAATAACTTCTCTTAGCCATACAAGTATTAGGTCAACAAATGAAGTATACATATCATCTCATGAAGGTTATATGCATGAAAATTAAAATGGACCTACCTTCCCAAAATTTGTTCCCCATTCCTTAGGACCCCTTACAAATCTATTGGTCTATTGTGAAGATTGGGTACTTGTGTGAGAAAGTAGGTGTAAATATAAAGTTTATTGAATTCCCCTATTCTAATCTAGTAGACTACCACACCACAATGGACCTTGGATCTATGTGAGGCCAATTATGGAGTTTGAGCTTCAATTGGGGATAAGAGATGTGCTTGTAATCACATCTTTTGGTGTGATTTTGAATTTTAAGATTTGTATGTTACCTTTTACATATCATTTTATTTTGTTTCAAATTTTTTAGATTTTAACTTTCTTGATGGATTTTTCTATTCTTCATCTATACAAATTTGTAAAACCAAACATGGGTGCTAAAGATGACTTTCATTTGAATACTTGGGACTTGGTTGCTAAGATAAAGAACTTAAAAGAGAATAAGGTCTAAGAGTCTCATAAATATAGGTGAAATATAAGTGTTATCTTGAATTTGACCTTGTTTTATTCAATATGGAATGGAAGGGAAAGTCAAGAGGAATGACACATGGAATAATTTGAATTACTTCATATTACAGGAAAAATTTGACAAAGGGAAGAAAGGGATATAATGATAGTAAAGTGTGATTCATTATCAAAATAATGAGGTAAATTAAGGAAAACATGCTAACATAGATTATTTTTGTAAATTCCATCTATAAAAAGAAGTAAAAAGCTAAATTTTAGAACAAGGGTCATATAAAAACATGAGAATATGGTAATTTTATGAGGAGGGTTAGGTCCTATTCATAGTCTTACACTAAAACTTCATTAAAGAGAAACCCATGAGGGTACCAAAAAGTAAGTGAAAGATAAAGTGAGGTACACAAAAATATGGTAGTTTTGTGAGGAGTGTTGGGTCCTATCTATAGTCTTATGAAGAAACTCACAAAAGAAAAACCTAAGGGATGTCAAAAAGCAAATTGGAAAACATTAGGGAGAAAAATAAGTAAAAGATGGTAATTTTGTGAGGAGTGTTAGATCTTATCCATGGTATTACTAAGAAACTCACAAAAAAAAACCCAAGGGGTGTAAAAATGATAAAATGAAATAAGATAAATAAAACCATGGTGCATCAAGTATCTAAAAGACCAAAAGGGAGGACTAAAGGTTTGTGAAAGGAAGGAACTTGTTGTAGAGGGAGAGACTTATGTAAGTAAACTAAATTTTTTTTTAAATAGATGTAGATAAAAAGCATTAAAATAAGGAAATGTTTAGGCAAAGTAATTTTTGAGAAATTATGTGTTGGTGGGATCTTTGAAAACATGACATTCATTGGTTTGAAGATGGTAGGTACTTGGACCAATAATATCTTTGAATAAATATGACCCCCACCATTTTTACACATATTTACCTTCTTTATCATGGATGTAGTCTAATTTAAGGACAATATACCCAAAATTAAATGTATTTACTTTAACACATTTGTTATTTTGTCTGGCAATACGAGCCTTGTATTGGTGGTTATATTGTAAGGCAGAAAGATGAAATTCATCAAGTAGATCTAGGGCATGAAGAGCTTCATGTAATTATTCATCAAGAATAATACCATGAAGAGATATATGAAGAGAGGGAAGCTCAACTTATAAAGGAATAATTGACTTAGAACCATAGACTATCAAGAATGGAGTTACCCTAGTGGTAGTGCATATGCTAGTCTAATAGGCCCAAAGTGCAGGTAAAATATGAAGATGCCAATTTGTGCAAGTTTCATGGATTTTATTTTGGAGAATTTTTTTGAGAATTTTATTATTTTCCTCAACTTTGCCATTGCATTATGGATGATAAGGAATGAAAATATTGTGATTAATATTGAATTTATTGTAAATTTACCATGTTTATTTTTGAAATTACCACCATTATCTGAAATGATGGTATGGGGAACACCAAAGTAATAAATGATTTGATTTATAATATATTTTGAAATGGTAGGACTAGTGATGTTAACAAGAGGCATGTATTCTACCCATTTCATAAAATATTTGATAGTGGTGATGATAAAACATGCCCATCTTTAGAGCAAGGTAGTTTACCAAAGAGATCAAATACCCATATGTAAAATGGACAAGGATTTAATAGTTTGAATTTTGGTTGTAGGTAAATGGATTAGATCATTATGAATCTAGCAAGGATTACACATTTTATCATATTCAATTGCATATTTTTCAAGAGTAGGCTAGAAGTAACCCATACATAGGCATTTGAGGGTTGTAACATTTCCACTACAGTGGACACTACAAATGCCCCCATGTGCTTGTTCAATAAAAGGAGGGACCTCATCTTACATAACATAATAAAGTAAGGTACCTTCAAAAATTTTATAATAAATTATGTTATGTCAAAATACATACTTGAAAGATTGTTTACAAATATGTGTCTTTTCATGAGAATCTAAATTAGGAGGATAAGTTTGATATTCTAATAATTGAATGATGTTTTAATACCACATGTTTTGTCTAATAGTAACAGCTTCAATAAAATAGATAAGTGAATTTAGTGGTTGAGTAGAAGATGGATATTTTATTATTTGTTTAAGAAAAGTAGGATTAGCAAGGACTTAGTGGGGATGAAAGAGAGATGATAAAGAGGCAAGAGAATCAATAATGGAATTTTAATCTCTATGAATAGGCTCAATAGTGAAAGAGATGAAATCTTTATCAATAGTGATTACAATTTGATGATAGGTAATGAGGTTTTCAATTTTACATTGATAATCACCACTGACTTGGTAGAAAATAAGATAAGAATCAACTAAATCATCATGGTATTGAATATCTAAGTCAAGAGAAAGCCACATGCCTATAATGAGAGCTTCATATTTGGCTATATTATTGATGATATTAAAGGTGAAACAAAAAGCTAAAGGAATGATCTTGCCAAGAGGAATTGTGAGAATGAAACCTACCCCAACTCCTTAAAGGCATTTAGTACCAATAAAGTAAAGGTTCCAAGTATCCTCTTGCAAGTTAGAATTGATTTTAGGAAGCTCATTGATAACTACTTTTGGTTTAGTAGTAACAAATGGATTAGTGGATTCATCAAGATTATTTTCTTCAAGATCAATGATAAAGCTATGAAAATATTCTTTTAGAGAAATATCTTGATTAATAGCTTCGATGTAAAGGATATTATCATCAATATGATCATATTAAAGGAAAGAAATGGATGTTATGGGAGCTATGACAAGTTAATTAGCTATGACTTTTCCTTTGACAGCTTTTTGAGTGATGATACAGAGATCAAATTCCATAAAGACAACCATCCATTTACCAATTCTATCTCTAGGAAGAAATTCTTTGGAGAATAAATGATGAAGGTGGTTACAATGAATAATGACTTAAGTAGTTTGGGAAATCATATAGTGTCAAAGATTTTTAGCTACAAAATAGATGGTGAGGTAGTCACTCTCAACTTTGGTATAACATGTCTCATAATTGATGAGGCCTCGACTAATGTATTATATAGCATACTCTCTTCCATATCATCTTATTAGGAAAGCATTGCTACAACTAATATAGGTGTAGAACAAGTATATAGAATCAAAATTTTATCATTAGAAGGAGGACAAAGTGTAAGCTAACAAAGTAGTGACTCTTTTATATTATCAAAGGCTTTTTGACATAGATCCATCAATTATAAAGCAATACATTTCTTGAGAATTGAATTGATGGAGTGAATTCAATATGACATTTTAGGGCTGAATCATCTAATTACCCTAACTTTTCCTAAATAAGTAAAAATGTTGAGAATAGAATGAGGAATGGGCATGTTGATAATAACATTGATATCGTGGAGAGAGAATAAAAATCCTAACAATTTATTAGATGTGACTCCAAAGACACATTTGTAAGTATTATGTATAACTTTATATTTAAGTAGATAGTCAAAGATGATAGTAAGATCAAAAAGATGATTCTTAAATTTGTTTGATCTATCAATGAGATCATCCACATAGATTTCAATAATTTTGTGAATGATAGCATGAAAGATGTGATTCATTTCTCATTGTTAAGTGGCTCTGGAATTCTTAAGATTGAAGGGCATTTTGACATATCAATAGGTGCCCCATTATATGGTGAAATTTATCTTATGTTGATCCTCAAGGGAAATATGAATTTGATTGTATCCAAAGAAGCCATCTATAAGAGATAACATTTCACAACCAAGTATGGAATAAATAATGGAATCTATTAAAGGTAAAGGGAAGTTGTCATTGGGAGAAGCAAGATTAAGATTATGGAAATCAATATAAATTTAAATGACCATAATGATCTTGTTTTAAATGAGAATAATGTTGGAAACCTAGTTAGGATAATCCATAATTTTAGTAAATCTAGCATCAAGTAGTTTTATGATTTCATTATGACATAAAGTGGAAACTTTGGGTCAAAATTTTCTATATCTTTAAAGCACAAGATTGGCATCAGTATAAGTAATGATGTTATGCACCACAATGCTAGGGTAAATGCAAGGCATGTCCTCATAGGACCAAGTGAAAACCTTATGATATTTGTCAAAGAATAAACTAAAATTATCATGTTTAGTAGGTGAGAGTTTATGAGAGATAATAATTAGTTGAGGATAAGATGGAGTACCATATTGATTTTGATTGGTTTCTTAAATAATCATGGCATTTCCATATTTAAAGTGGTATGGTGTATTAGGTATGCCATAAATTGGATTTGTTTTGGGATCAATGCTAGCAATGAAGTTGTTGAAGCAAGGAGTTTTAATTTTGAAATTCCCAAGTTTATAATGCTTCTAAGGATGTTGAGGTTCTCAGGCATAAATTAACTCACAGATAGCTTCATCACTAGGTAAGGTAGGAATAGGAGCATAATACTTTACATCTACTTTAAGATCTATAATTTTATTTCCATGGTGATCATACTTAGAATGTATTTGATGAACATTAGTTACCTTGGCATCTAGTGTAATTTTAGAAGTAAAAGAAGTAGATAGATCAAAAGGGGTTGGAATATCAGTGGATTCAGTTATGGGAAATAGATTAGATGAAATGATAATATTGATAGGTGATAAAGGAGATGTACAAAATTTTAAAGGTTTGAAAGGTATAATTTTCTCTACCACCCAAGGATTATCAATAAGAGGAGAATTGGTAGGAGGCACATGACCCTCAAGATCTAATGTATGATCCACAAAAATGGTATGAACATCTTGATTAAAATCTTGAATTTTGGATAAGGTTTTTTGATAACATTGGACATCTAAGTCTCCAAATTGATCTTGGGCCATTATATAGTTATCATCATATGTCAGAGAAATTGTACATGATTAAGAATTAGGGGGAGTTTTAGAGGGTGAAATATTCATATTAATAAATGTACGAGGAGGCATGATGAGAGGATATTGAAATAATTTACCCACTCCAAAATCATTGCAAGTGAAGGCATATTTAGGTAAAGAAGGATCCCGAGTATTTCTATTAGGAACCCTTTATCCAACAGAAGCACAATTGATTACCTTCTTATAAGCAATTAAACACGGAATTATACTAGAATGAATAAGTAACTAGAAACTTGAGATAACAAAGAATTTGAGAGACAATACACACTCTTGTATTAAATACTACTAGAAGAAAATACAATAAGGAAGATGCCACTTCTTCCTCCACCTCCAAGGCTTGCCACACCTCAAGACCTTCTTCACTCTCCTCTTGATCAACACAACCAACTCAACAACTTGAGTTGTTATCCCCTCCTTGAATGCTTCAATTGATCTCCTTGACCTTACACCTATAGATCTTCTTGACCTTGCTTCAATGCTTCAATGCTTTACTTGATTGCTTAATTTACAATACATGCCTCATGGGTCTTTAAATAGAATCCCATGCATACAAAAATAGAACTCTAATTACAATAATTAGACATGTAGCTCGGGACTATAATTAGCCCTTAAACATGCAAACACTCACTTCACTTAACTGATTATTTGTCAACAGCAGTTCTGGAACTGCCACATGCAACTGACTTTGGTCCCTATCTATTTGGTGCTGACCGATGTCGGCCGACTCCCTGTTGACGCCAGTTGCCTTCTGCACTACATCTGACCGATGTCAGTCATGCTGCTAAGGCTGATACTTTTGGATCTTCAGCAACCTCCCTTCTTTGTGTCTGCAATAGTTGAAGCTTTTAGCTCCACACCCTAACAATCTCCCACTTGGAGATAAACAACTGCAACTATACCTATACCTATACACCATCTACTTTCTTCCCTTGGATTTGTATCCCTCTTCAAAATCACTCTTGAAGACTAACCACCACAAAACCTGTGATGTTATACCTGTCACTTATGCCAAAAGAATTTTGCTGCTCCCAAATTCTTCATGATATACTTCTGAACTAACTTTACCCTTAGCTTAGAAAACTCCCTATATATGTAACCCTGCAACAAGCAACACAATACAGTAATAGAATAATATAGCTAATATTATCCAACCTAGTAAAGATAAATATAATGGTCAAACCTCCATTATCCTACAGCCTACTCAAGACCATATACCATAGCCTTCTATCTCATGTGTCCATCCACTCTCTTCTCTAACATGGGAATCCATCCCTTATCCAGTGCTTTCTTCTAGCTGATAACTCCACCAATAAATACCTATTTGGTTCTTCTCTAAGGACTCACACTCCTCATCCATGCCAAGCTCCCACTATTTTCTGGATTCTACCCTCATTGCTTCTTCACATCTTCCTAGTTCTTGACCATCAGTAAGCAATATAAAGAAGGTGAACAATGAATATGAGGTTCACTTACCCTTTCTGACCTCCATATGGGTGTTTGAGACTCCTTGACAGCTTGCTGTCCACCCAACATCTATTTTAGTGATCAATCTCGGCCATCTCCTAGTTTGCTCCCGACCGATGTCAGTTCCCTGCACTGACCCTAACTACCGACATCATTTCCCTGGCTGAAACTAGTGTCCCCTCTACCGACATCAGTCCCTGCCTGACTGATGTCAGACTTCTCTGCCTGACTCTACCGACCTTGCTAGTTTACACATGACCGATGTAGGTATCTTCCTGACTGACATCGATTCCAAGTGACTGACATCAGTGTCTATGTGTTCCTATAAGTGATGAAATCTTCACCTGCAAGCTCATCTTGGATCAAATCCCTATCCATACTGCCCTGCTTAGAATCATTTAGCCCCTGTGATTGATCTCTGTCCCTCATCTCCTCCATAAACACCAAGGCTTCCTTGTTCTTATCAAAAGCATCAAATTTCCTTTTCCTACAATGAACTCTATCTATGCTTTTTGAATCTGAACACATACCTTTTGAATCAAGAATGTCCATTCCCTTCTTATTCATGTGACCAAGCCTATTAAGCCACATCTTTGAATCTACAACTGAAGTAGATAAACCAGAAGTAGAATTAGTAATACAAGTAGATAGATAAAGAGTACCTACTTTCTTACCTCTTGCTAAAACAAGTTCTCCCTTGGTAACCTTCCAAGAATCCACTGTGAGGGTTACTATGCATCCCTCATCACCCAACCTTCCTATAGAAACCAAACTCTGCTTTAGAACTGGGACATGCATGACCTCATTCAACGCCCATGTGTTGTCCATCTATAATCTTAGCTACACTTTCCCTTTGCCAACTATTTGACAAGGCATACCATCCCCTAAATAAATCACTCCAAAGTCTCCCTGGACATACTCATGGAACAAATCTCTGTTTGGGGATGCATGAAAAAAAGAACCAAAATCTAAAACCCATGATCCTACCTGACTATCCAAAGAAAGTATGAGAGCGTCTTATACCACAATATTTGTATCCTTTGCTTCTTCATTACCTTCATGTTGATTCTCTTTATCCCTCAACCAACACTCTTCCTTTCTATGTCCTCTCTTTCCACAAAACCAACAGGTAACACCTCTGGATTCAGATATCCTTCCCACCTTCAACCTTGATTTCCCTTGCTCAACCTTCTCTCTTTGCCTTCCCCTACTTTCTACACTTAGGGCATTCCCTGATGATTCACATGTGCTTCTCCTGCATATTTCTTCATTCAAGATCACACTCACAACATCATCAACTTTTAAGATTTTAGAAGTAGATGCAAAATTACTTACTACCATAACCAAGCTATCCCAACTTTCAGGTAAGGAGCATAAAATTAAAAGAGCCTTTACTTCATCATCAAAAACAATATTGACTGAAGCTAATTGGTTTACCAAACCATGGAAATCACTAAGATGAGTATGTACCAATCCACCTTCCTACATTTGCAAAGTAAATAACTGCTTCATAAGAAATACCTTATTAGAAGTCGAGGGATTTTCATATAAATTTGCCAAGGATTTTATCAACTCTTCTGTTGTCTTACACTATGATAAGCTGGAAATCACAGATGATGTAAGGCTCAACCTTATGGAACCCAGAGCCTTTCGATCAAGAACACTCCATTCTTCATCCTTCATATCTGTGGGCTTGCATGCAACCCCACCCAAAGGTAAGTACAAATCCTTCTGATACAAATAGTTCTCTATCTACATCCTCCAATGTTGATAATTCTTGCCGTTAAACTTCTCCATTCATAGCTTACTTTCTTCTACCATTGCTGAACTCCCACTCAATCAGAAACCCTATGAATGACCTGTAATCAACAAACAATAACCTACTCCCTGCAAACTATAGCTCTGATACCAACTATTAAGAACTCTTTATCCAATGAAAGCACAATTGATTACCTTCTTATAAGCAATTAAACATGGAATTATACCAAAATAATTAAGTAACTAGAAACTTGAGACAACAAAGAATTTGAGAGACAATACACACTCTTGTATTAAATACTAATAAAATAAAATACAATAAGGAAGATGTCACTTCTTCCTCCACCTCAAAGGCTTGCCACACCTCAAGACCTTCTTCCCTCTCTCTCTTGCTCAACACAACCAACTCAACAACCTGAGTTGTTATCCCCTCCTTGAATGCTTTAGCTAATCTCCTTGACCTTACACTTGTAGATCTTCTTGACCTTGCTTCAATGCTTCAATGCTTTACTTTCTTGCTTAATTTACAATACATGCCTCATGGGTCTTTAAATATAATCCCATGCATACAAAAATAGAACTCTAATTACAATAATTAGACACATAGCTCGAGACTATAATTAGCTCTTAAACATGTAAACACTTGCTTCACTTAACTAACTATTTGTCAATAGCAGTTCTGGAACTACCACAGGTGATCGATGTTAGTCTCTGTCTGTATGGTGCTAATCGATGTTGGCCAACTCCCTACCGATGTTGGTTGCCTTTTACACTGCATCTGACTAACATCGGTCATGCTGCCAATGCTGGTACTTTTAGATCTTTAGCAACCTCCCTTCTTGATGTCTGCAATAGTTGAAGCTTTTAGCTCCACACCCTAACAATTTCATAGAGGAGGAAAATTGGTAATCTCATCAATAAGAGGACTAGTACGATCTTTGGGTAATAGAGAAAGAGGAAGTGATTGTGTAATGTATTATAGTAACTTGGTAGGTTCATCATCATTAAAATCCATAATAGTAATTTGTAAATCAGTATTTATGTTGATAAACTTAGGTAAAGGTGCACTATTGATCTTAGAAATTATAGGAATTTAATAATGTGATTTAGGATTAGGAAGTTGAATGCTCCATGGATTGGGATCAACTTCATGCTTATACTATTTTCCATTATGTAAGAATTTAATACATTGACTACTAGAACAAGCAATGGCCCTCATTTGATGAGTCCATGGATGACCAAGGAATATGTTGTAAGATAGGGGTAAGTCAAGGACAATAATCTCAATTTGAATAGTCTCAGGTCTAATGGTTAATAGAATAAAAATGAAACCAAGTGTATTTTTATTAGTCTTCTCAAAACCATGAAAAGTAAGATGGGTTTGCTTGAGATGATCCTTGCTATAATTAAGTTATTGTATAAGCCATAAAGATGTCACATTAATAACAAAACCTTCATCAATTATAACTTTATGAATAAGAGTGGTATTAATATCTACTTTGATGAAAATTTGTGGATCATTAGCATGAAAGATAATTTCATCATGATCAAGTCCTCTTCAAGGAATTTAATACAAGGCTTGGAAGAAGGACATAGTTTCAATAGTATTTATGTTGGTAGGTTGAGATTCAATAGAAGGTGGTTCTTCATCTAAGAAGGATGGATTCTCAATTTCATGGAGTTATTGCATAAGAAATTTATGATGATAAGGAAAAGTATGAACCAAACCCATAAGTAAAATATTATAAGGCATAGATTTGATTTCTTTGAGAAAGTTCCAATGAGACTTAGAAGAACCAACACAAGGTTTAGAAGGTAGATTAGTTTTTGGATGAATAGTTTTAGTTGGAGGATCAGAAAGAAGAGATAGTTCTTATTGGGCTTTCAAAGCAAGATTAATGGTGCTAGTATATTTAATAAGTTATTCCTCAAAATATGGCTTCTTAGGATTGTTAATGAGATATTTATGATGATAATTGACCTTAGTAGTATTGACCTATTGAGAATTGTTAAAATACTGGTCATAATCAAAGTGAATGGAAAAAAACATCCTTGGTATTTGATTGATTATTTAAAGAAGATTTTTTGTTATTAGAGGTAGAATCTTTGGAAGCTTGTCATTTTTGAGAAGCAACAGTGTATTCTTGATGATGAAGATTGATCATAGCTTCATGATTGAATGAATCACCAACAATATAGGAGATATAAAATTTAGTGAGACCTATATAAGATTCATGATAGTTCCCAACATTAGAATGGAACCAATAAAATATATTGGTTCATACGACTTAGGAGGATCATTTGGATAGATGAAAGGTTTAGAGGGTATTAAAAATTGTTTCATTTGCTGAACCAAAAGAGGTGTATGAGAAGGTGAAAGAATGTTATTTTTGGTAACTCCTAGTTTGGTCTGTGGAGTATTACTAGTGATATAATTGCATGTTTGTAAATACCCTATAATAATTTTAGGGTTAGGTTCAAATTGCTCTATAAGAAAGTCTTGACATTTAGCTTGATCAAGAGCTTAATTAAGTGTTTGGGGAGTAAAGTTTCAAACCTTATATTGACGAGTGGGAGTCAAAGTAGTGATAAAGAGTTTGATTAAGTTATCATCAGTCATGTTATGGTCAAATTTATGGGCCATAAATTTCCATATTTTAATAAAATTATGAGCTGATTTAGTTGGAGATTGCTTAGCATTGATGAAGTGGCTAAGACAATTTTTGGGAAGATCATTGTGTTGAAACTCTTTAATCGAAGGTTTAACCAAATCTTCAAGTTTCCAAATAGAATGTTGGGGAAGTTGATTATACCATTCTAATACCTCAAAAATAAAGGTTTTATACTAAGAGTTTAGTTGTGGTGAAGGTATTAGTTTGGATCCACTCTCTATAAAGGTTACAAAAGGCTTTAAGAAATGAGGCATGATCTTTAGTCCCATCATACTTGATAGTTGGAGATATGTTATCGATATCAATATATTTAATGAATAGGGCTAAAGGATCATTTTGAATGGTTTGAAGCATCTTATTATTCATTATGGTTTGAGGAATAAAATTTCTTGAGGTATCCCAAAGAGGTTGAGGAATGTAATTGGTATTAGCTTAAGGATGGATAGTTAGAGGTTAATTAGCCACATTAATTAAATGTTTTTAAAATTACATCATTTGGTTGGTGTTATAATTTTACATTATGTTCATTTTTTAGATAACTTGGGATAAAATTTGATTTGTATCAGGAGGTGGGTTGGATTTATTAGGATCGCTCCCCAAATTAGTGTTAAGGGGAGGATTTATACAAGAAGGATTATTAGTGGGATTGTTAAGTAAACTTGCAGTAATTACTCCCACATTAGTGTGAAGATTTTGAAGATGAGAAGTTTATTGGTAAGTAAGGAAAGGATTAGATTCACAAAATTCATTTTGGTGTGTTATTTTTACCATATTGTAGTTCATGGATGAAGAAGGAGAAGTTATGCCCCAAGAGTGATGGTGCTCTTGGGAGGAAAAGAGAGGGATAAATGAACATCCCATATAGTATCTAAATGGATTCAAGATATCCAAGAAGATTATAATAAGAGACTTCAATATGACTAAAGATAGATGAATAGAATGAAAAAAGGAGAAATAGAGAAGTATATTGATAAATAGGGAAGGTAGAAAGCAATATAAGGTCAACTAGGTCAACCTAACATAGAAAACAATGCCTATAAATAGTATAAGGTAAACTAGGTCAATTTAGTATAGTGAACAAAGACTAAAAAAGAGTAAAAAAGGTTTGTAAATAGTAAAAGTTCAATTCGGTTGATCTATTATATTAAATATTTTAATTAGACTAATACTTGAGGCATAGGGTTGATTGGGCCAACCCAATTGAAGCACATAACACAGTACCTTGCACCAACACTGACTAATGCAAGTTTTTATAATACAAAATAAAATTTAGCAAAGATCAAGTAATAAACTTGGAAATTAAATAGCTAAAAATTTGGTCAACTTGAGTATTTATTAGATTATCAGAATATTATTTTTAATGTGATGGGAAATTGGCTATAAGCAAGGAACTAAAAAGCAATCTAAGGATGGTTTTAGGTAGTTTGGGATGAAAAGGATCTATAGTGTTAATGATAAAAGCTTGGTATTAGGGCCTACCCCCTCACTTCACACACCTTAGCGATAAGGTTGTCATGTGCTTAGCCATAATATACCATTAACCATGCTTTATACTTGACCAAAACATCAAGTTTGCTTCCCCCTTGGTGATTAAATCTAAGTAGGTTTCCCTTTGGTAGTAAAATGTTTAAATGCTTGTTTAGATTTTATGATTTGGTAATGTGTGAATAAAATATAAAATAGTGAAACTAAATAATTTATTGAAAAACCACCTAATTAAACTATGTGATATATTCTAAACATGCAAACAATAAGAAATGAATGTGTGAATTAATTACTATCATATAAGGTTAATTCAAACTTTAAAACAAGGTACAATGTTTATATAATCAATAATTTATCCACAAAAAATAAAATAGGGTCGACAGTGTCAATCCTATACTACAGAAGTCAGGTCTAAAAATGAATAGGGTTAGCATAGTTAACCTAGTTATCTAGATAACATCATAAGTAGGTTGATAGGGTCTATCCAGTTGAATGTATAGGGGTATTTTTAAAGAATACAAATTATAAGAGGTAAGACTATAAATAAAGAGATAGAGAGATATAAAGGAACCTTGGTGGATCAAAGATGCAAAGAATGAAGATTGTTATTAAAGAACCTTGATATATGCTTGTAAATTTTTCTAACTAGATTGATTGGGTTGATCAAGCTTTATAGAAAACTATTGTTGAGTGCCTAGAATATATAAGGTCAACTGGGTTAACCTATTATTCTAAATAGGTATGTCTAAATTTTTTGAAACTTTAATAGGTCAACTGGGTTGATCCATTAGTCTAGGATGGAATTCTAGAAGTTTAAAAACTTGTATTGGGTTGATAGGGTTGATCCAGTATCTTATACCTAAAAACATATGCACATAAATTAGAGTTGGGTCCATGCAATCAACCCAATATGTAAGATGTATGATGAAAATAATGAAATAAAGTGAACAAATAATATAAGGGTTAGATTCATGTTGGTTTCACCAAAATGTATTATGAAGGTGAAGCAAAAGTGAAGATAATGCTAAGAGAAAAGTGGAAGTGTGAAGACAATCTAACTAGTGGTGGGATAGAATTCACATCAAGTTCACCAAAATGTATGCAATCAAAAATTCATCATGTCTATAAATCAATCTTAGCTTAGAGAAAATAGAGCATACCTAAACTTCCTATTAGGAATATTGTTAAGTAAGAGTATGACCAATATGGGGATCCACTAGCCCTGATTAGGGGATCACTTGTCAAAATACACCATGATAGGAAGGGTTCCAAAGCCTACAATATAACATAATCATGAAATAAACCTAAAAGAGTCTTAGGTTTAATGCTTCACTCTACATCTAATAACAAGAAAGTAAATCTAATCTATTACACACCAGAACTTATATCACAATATGAGGTGTTAGTAAATGAATAAAAACATGTATAACATAATCCCAATTAATCTGATTATGAGTGAGACTCTAATACATGGAATATGAAGAGTAATATTATTTGAGCCAATATTTATGCTACTTCTATATAGTAAAGAGGAGAATAAAGTTAGAATATACTTACCTAAATGTGAACCCATAGAGACTCAATCTATCCCTCGGTCAAAGGGGATTTTCAAGATTTTGTAATGGTTTGTAAGGATGACTAGAAAAGGCCAAAGCATCCAAGACTTATCCACAAGACTAGATTCTCTATGTAGAAACTCTAAGCTAAGACTCCTCAAGTAGAATGGTGGAAGAGCAGATTGTAAAAAAGTGTGAGTGAATAATAACTCTTGATTGAATATTAAAATAATGATGAAATGATCTTGTATTTATGGTTAGATATCACCCTAAATTCTTATGAATATGTTAGTTGTATAGGGTTGACCCAATTGACCCTATATTTTTTTGAGAGATAAATCACTAGGTCCCGAGCTAGGTCAACCGAAGGGCTAACAAAGATCTCAAGTGGAAATACCCAAAAATAGTATAGGGTCAACCCAGTAAACCCTATATAGTAATTAGAGGATTAAAAATATATATGGTCTAGCCAGTTGACCTAGTACAGTCAACTAACAAAATGGGATCAAGGTGAGGAAAAGAGTGATGGAAAGAGGAAAAAGATTGGAGGAGTATGCAAGGGAGGAGTAATAGCCTAGGGAATGGTTTTAAGAGTTGGTTAGATTGGTAATAATGTGTAAATAAGGGAAAAAATCCTATAAATCACCAAAGGTGTGCCCACCCCTTACTCAATGCACCCCTTAAGGCATACACTTAGAGATATTAAGTCTCGATGGTTTCTTGCAAGATGTAAAGTATCATTATTTGATAAGAGATGAAAATATTATGTGTGTATAGACTTCATTGATACATAATTCAACTTTTTCATTTGTTAGAAAACACAAATATAGGAAATTCAAAGGAAAATAAGGCAAATCAACATCAAAATATAGTTTGATTTTTAACTAAAAGACTTAAAAGGGTCCAAGGGAGGATTGTGAGATGCATGATCTTACTAGGGATGACATTATGTAGAACAAGATTAGAATATGGGTTAGTTTCTATGTTAGTATCCAAATATAAAAAAATCATGAAATATAACACTTCAATCTTGATCCTTAGGGTGACTTGTGATCAATAAATCAAAAACTTCATATAATGATTATTTGGAAAATGTTTGTGCTTACAATGTGTTTGTTCAATATGATGGAATCTCCCCTTTTCCTTTATGGATTTTTTCACTTTTAATGAAGAATGGTGAAGTTTCTTAGTAATATTTTGAAATTAATTCTTTGCACATAGAATCTCAATAGGAAATGATCATGGCCTATGTATTCATAGTTTGACTGAAATGATACAGACCATCCATCTCAAAGTCAAGATGTGTGGTCTAAACTAAATTCAAATTTAGAGACCAAATTCAATTAATGTTGCAACTAATATTTTCAAGAATGGAGCAATTAATAGGAATTGATGGCATAAATAATATTTTTATTGCATTGATTAGGCATGGCTTATAATTTGACTTTTATGACTATTTATGTCATGATAATGTCAATTTTTATTGAATTTTCATTTTCCAAAATTATATATTAGGGATTATTCAATTAAGTATTTAATTAAATTTAATTAGTCAAGTGAATATGATTAGTCTTTTTATAATTCTTAGAATTTTTTTAATTGCCATGCACTATTGGTTGAAGACGTCAATTTTACTAGATTAAAATCTGATCAAAGATGAATTAGAATAAGGTAGCGATTTTGTATAGGGTAATACACTAATTAGGAACATATTGATGTGAATTAAGAATTGTATGTGATGTGTGTAGATGAATCATAGTGTTTAAGTGGTTTTGGTCTAATTTATGTGTTATTATAGAAATCCAAATAGTCTTGAATTTTTTACATGACAATGGTGATAATTACATGTATACATGATTCTATTATGAAATCCTACATACTTGATGAAATCAATAAGGTTCAAGTTATAATTTACATTGTTAGATGTGATTTTTTTTGTTTTTTAATCTTACATATTCTCTCAATATTTATAGTCTTATTGCAGTGTATTCTATTATAACTTACTTATTTTAGTGAAATATATTATCTAGCTTGTAAATTTCTTTGATATATATCAAACTAGTCCATCTCTTTATATATTTCTTAGTGCATGTGAAAAAAGGATTTTATTAATGCTCATCATAAGGCCATGAGACTAGGGTTCACCCATATGTCAAGTCTACGTGAGAGCACACCATTTACTATATTCATGCCTAGTTTTCACTTCATTAATTTTACTATGATAGTTAGTATTTCAGACACTATGATTCATGTTACAAAGTGTTATTCCATTTTGAAGACCTAAGGAATATTCACTAAAAGGATTGATATTTTGTATATAATTCA